>JAKUAA010000017.1:0-299526 GCA_030579055.1 Candidozyma chanthaburiensis | reverse complement strand
GCCGACCATGTTTCATCATTGAGTTGGCTGCCGCCACTAATTTCGATCCAATGTCATATCAATTGGAAGGCTGTCTTCATAGCAATATAAGATTTTTACTCTAAAGAAGAGATCTTACTAAATAAGTATTCAAATTGTCGGGCTGGGTAGATACAATTTTTAAGTTTCGACATAGATGTCTCTGTAGCACTCGATGCTTTGCAAAATATTTTCTATCTTGCTGCTCTGATTTTCCTTGTTTTGATTTCAAGGTTTATTATCTATTATGCATTCGCCCTTTCTTCCCTATAGAACTAGTCCTTGATCAACTCAACCCTGGCGTTGTAGAAGTTTGTGCACCCGACATTCCGAACCATCACTCTCTTTGTATCCTTCAGCTTCGCATAGATCAAACCGATTCCCGTGGGAATGCCGTCGCTGAGGTTGAAGGTTCCAGTAGTGACAAATCCAACAAGATGCTTAGGCTCAGGCTGCTTCTTGCCCTCAGGAATCTCGTATACCCGAGCCGAATCCCTGATTATCCCCTTTCCTGTTAAATGAAATCTTCTTTGCACGACAGGCAAGGAAGGGAACTTGGAAACATTGGGCGTGAATGTACCATCAACAATCGCCTTATGCGTGGGGTCGTTTTTCTTGTACGGCGTTATTGGAAGCTCTGCCATGTTCATGGGTTTTCCAGATTCCTTCCACTCCTCTCTCACCGCCTCAATCACCGTGAGAACATCGTTCTCGTCAAGAATGCGTCTAAATCTGTCGTCTGTGAATTCACCAAATGGATGCTTCCTGATCACATCCTTCTCAATAAGAGGATACGTGAATATCCATTTTCTGAGGAAATACCAGTCACCACCCGCAAGCTCGAGGCCGTGTTCCATTGGAATGGGCTTTCTTTTGCTGGGGGGCATTTTGCTTCTCTTAAGAGTATGCGCCTCTTGCGACGCATCGTTTTCTTTGTAGCCCTCGGGAAGGAAAGGGTAGTCATGAGGAAACGTTGGTCTCCCCTGTTCAAAATTTATCTGGTGCTCCTGGCGTACACCACCTGTCTTCACGCCAGGAATATGAACTAGCTTGCTCCAGAGCGGCTGGATCCAGAACCACGGAGCCAAAACGATCCACTGTTGGTTGGCGCCTTTGGTGATCAATAAAGGGATCTCGCTGGAGCTCTGGATTCTTTGCGTAAACATATCCAAACGACCAAATTCTTTTCCAATTTGTTTGATCGAAAACATGTCCTTGTATGAGTCTGTCCTTCTCTGGCTCAGGAGAAGTCCGGTGATTGCATCCACGTCTATGTACAGTTGTTGCAGAATGATTTTCGAGAGGTGGTCTCTGTTGTCTTTGGGCGGTTGTGGAGGTGTTATTGGGCGTTTCCAGCACCGAGGGTCCTCGATGTAAAATGCAAATGACGTGCCCTCGGGGATGAGCTTTGAGTCGTTGGAATTACTGTAAAGCAACCAGTTCAGAGAAGTGGACGTCTTGGCGCCTTTTAAGTGAATGACTTTGCTTAGTGTCTGGAGGGCTGTGGGGCCAGTGAGTTGTAAACTGCCCATGGCATAGCGACAGTCGGTGACAGTGGCCTTGTGTGACTTTGCAAATAACACTAGATGCTGGAATAGCTGCTCATATGTCGATGGGTGGACCCGTAAAAGGAACAGTTTGTCGTGAACTATCACCAAACCAGGACACACTTTCTGCTCAGCTCCATAGACCCAACCAGAGTACGCCCGTTCTCCCTTAAGAAGCCATTGCGGTACAGGAGCGTTGTACTTTGTCACCTCCAGTAAAATGGCCTCCAAGCCAGCAGAGTCTCCACACTCAATCACCATCTCTCCATAGTAAGATGTATCGAAAAGGATGGTGCTCTGTCTGGCCGCCCTGCTTGTCGATCTAAAACACTTCTGGTTCGGACTGAGCGGGATCTGAAATCCCCATTTCTTCATCATATGGAACCGTTTGGCGTGCCATATATGCGTAGGTTGCCATGTATACTTTTTCTGGCGGTTTCCGTATTTCACATTTCCCTGAGGTTTCGGACACAACTTACCAGTGGAACAGGTATCCACAGCACCGACTACGTTGTTCAACGGCTTGAGTTTTCTCATCTGCAAGTCAGAAATCTGGACATTGAGCTCTTTGAGTCTCTGAGGTATACTCTTTCCAGCATTCACGGCAGCCTGGCCTCGGAGTTTTTTGATTTTCGAGGCCAAAATCAAGAGTTTCTTTTGCTGCTTCAACTTGTACCTTTCACGGCCCCTGGGCTGTTTCTGCTTTGGAGGTACGCCGTTTATGGTGCTTTGCATCTCTCTCAATGCTTTGTTCCTCATTCTCTTGGGGATTCTCTTGACATTATGCGAGGCGGTTCTTCGACGAAGCGTTCTGGGCAAGCTCTGGAATATTCTATTTGACGAGGCGGCCTTGGTGTTCAATTGGCTGTGTTCAAAGGCTTTGATCTCATATTCTCTGGAGGAGAGGAATTCTGGGATGCTGAGGATTCCGTCGTTGAAACTGGGGTCGACGGTTTCCGACCTGATGGTCCTGCTATTGTATAGTTTAGCTTTTCGGGGGTTTATCGGCGCTTTTGGCGGCATGCTGGTGTGGTAGTATTAATATGTGGTATTTGATATTCTCATCGCGCATCATAGAGGTTGCAAATTGACATCTACTTCCCGTATACCAATTTGATGCATTTCTGAATTCTACAAATCCCGTTCCGTATTATACATGTTTCTTATCAATGACGTCGTCTAAAAGACCAATTGTTTGACCAGACCGCTGGTCTGCCCCCTCAGTAGTATGACACACTGTATAGCGTAGGCAAGTGGACATGGTCAAGTTGCCACTTTGCTAGAATCTTCATGATCTCGTCCTCCAAAATCACAGGATACTGGTCCTCGTCGCCCTCGTTGATCTTCCGTTGCTTTTCTTGCTCACGATATTCGTGTATCATCTTCACCAACTTGACTATGCCCTTGCCGCCGATTTTGGCGTTTTCGTTATCATCCTTGATATCTATGTTGATCACATGGACTACCAGGCGGACGTCTTTCTCCTCGGCCTCCTCGGGCTTATTGTTCATTCTCATCATTAGGTCCTCTAGCACAGAGTCAAAGCATCTCTCCTCACAGGTGATCACAAGATCGAACTTGCCGGAGGCTGCATTGGCGTGCCATTTTTCTGGTGCTCTTTTCACCTGCCTGTTTCTGTCCAACATGGATATCAACCCATTGGCCTCGTACATCTTCCTATAGTCCTGGGATATCAAATCCTGGTATATTTTCTCGTACGGCGTGCCGAATTCGTAGATATTGGGCTTATCTATGGAAGGCCCGGGGAGTTTCACTGAGGATCCTGTTCCAAAAGAACTGACTTCGAATCCAGCGTCTCGAAGCTGTTTGTGGGATTCCATTGATCTATTGTTGTTTGACGCACAAACTGTACATATTCTCATGCTGTCTGCCACCATGGCAATGTGCTGATATTACAATTATATCTAGGTATGTAGAATGCTTGACCGGTTGGTCTGTTGATGGTGGTGATGCTAAAAACCAGAAACACCTTGAGTGGTGCGTGTGTGCAGTACCTTGCAGCCACCACCTCCACCAGGACTACTTTCCTGGCTTCCTGGTGCATAAGTAAAGATGCCGGACCAGCCGAAATCGAACTCGCACTTAATCTTCATCTTCTAGAACAGTCACTGGCGAGGGCCCCTCGACGATGTCGTACTTGGCGCTGACCAGGTTGGCGGTATCGTCTGCTGTCTCCTCTTCAGGTACGAAGTCGTCGGCTATATCGACAAAATCGCCGAGATCTGCAGAAACATCGCCCTTAGATTCGTTCTCTGTGCTCCTTTCGTGCGTGGATTGCGAAACAGACCGTCTTGCGGGAGCTCGATTGTGAAAGTGGACAATCTTATTTTTGCCATTTAGTTCTGCTTTGAGAGCATCATATTCCGCTGGAGAGTCCACTAGAAGCCCCACGACCATCGAGGGATCGAGCCCGGAGATAGGCACGGTATTGCAAGAAAGAGGTTTGTAGGAGTCGTTGGTTTCGTCCACCTGCTGCGAGGAGTGAGGGTCCAAGTAGAGAAGCAGGTCGCCCTGGTGGCCAAAGAAGTAGTAGCTTGACGAAGGCTTCCCGCCAGAAATTCCCATGGACTGAGGTAGCGATAAAAGCTGGAGCAAGCTGGGGTGGTAGATTGCGTTGATGGTTTCGATACCGAGCCTGATCGGGAACAAAAGAAGGAGAGGACTCATTTTTTCAAGCACCGCTTTGACCTCGTCGTCGTGTAAGTCGCAGCTCTCACAGATCATGACGTTCAAGCGAGGAACGGTAGCAGAACCGGTATTCTCATTGGCCCTGGCACAGAGACGTTTGATGGACAAAGAGGCAGCACTGGGCCCAAACCACTGACCTGGTTTCACCTTCAATGGCAGATGTGAAGCCACTCTGACAAAATTATGCAACGAGAACGGACTGCTGTACATATCTCTGAACAACGAGATAACATCGGCATTTATGGCCGCCCAGTCTGGCTCCTTATCCTCCCTAAGAGCAGCTCTAGCTAGCACTGTCTGGAAGGTGTTTGCTAGCAAGCACTGGGCCGTTCTGATCATACATCCCCAGCCCACGTCAGACTTGAAGCATGTGTTATCAAAGAAGCCAGTAAAGGCACCGTGGGGGTTCACGCCGTGTATGAGCATAGAGCCCAAAAAGGAAAGCGGGTTGGGTCCGTCTGGCGCCCGAGGAATCGGCTCGAACCCCGTTCTATAAGTAAACCAGAGTCTGCGTTTAATTGCCTCTTCAATCTCCTTCAGGGCTAGAGTCTCGGTGAATGAAGTACCCATGATAACCACAGGCGTGAGCGGTTCATCTGCCACAGGTTCTGGAGATCTGAGCCGCTGCCAAAACTGGGCTAGGGCGTTCTGAAATGTATTGGCCTGGTCAGGCGTTGTTTGTGGATAAACGGATGCATGTGGATTTGGCTGACTTTGACTATTTTCGATATCTGGTCCCGACAGGGGAACAATGATTTTCGATTCACGTGAATCCGGAGCGGACGTCTCTTCGGGACGGCCAAGTGTCATTTAAATGTGGGAAAGAAGAAAGTGGTGATAGTGTAGCTGGCTGTGGGAGTGCACGTAGCAACGTACCCTTATCGTTATCACTGGGGAGGGCCACGGGGACGATTTGATTTTTGAACTGTTTTTTGGTATTTGGGATTTGGGATTTGAAAGGAGCTTGCTGGTGGCGATTTTGGTTTTTTCTGTTTGTGTGTTGCGGGTTTAGATGGACCCTTGCAGCCACTACATGGTAGACGCCACATGCTGGGGATCTAGGAAATTGACGAGTAGGGCATTTTAAGAAAATGAAGGAAGCTTGTGGGATTAAAGAACTTTTTCATGGTAAAGCGTCACCTCGGTGTGACAATCTGGTCTTGGGTTTGAGAAACTCTGAGATCTACTCCGCGGAAAGTCGAAGTAAGCAAGGGTAAAGAGACTCCGTTTTGGAGACTAATTTTTCCTCAAATCGGGGAGACCCCAATCGTAATTGGGTGGGGTCGTAATTGGGTCCGATTAAGCACTTGCATTCGAATTATCTTGCAAGGAAGAATATTTGGATAGGCAGGTCTACACTAATAAAGCTTTCATGGAGAGGAAGATATAGCAAACGATGAAGATTTTACGATTTTTGACGGACCAAAGTGGGATGTGGGACTTGACGTTTAATATATATCAATAAGAGAACAAACAAGACTTCAAAAGGTTATTTTCCGGATGCTGAAAAAACATTTGGGGAACGCAAAAATTTTAGTCCCTCCAAAATCCTTCCTCGACCAGCATTTTGTGGATCTGGAACTCCATCTTTCCTCTCAAAACAAACTGCCCCCGCTGCTTTGTGCATCAAAGCATAAACCAAGACACGGACCAAAATCGTTTGGTCTGGATTCAACATTGGTTCTGGGGCACCGGGCGGAGCTAACCGTCTCAGAAATAGGTTTAACTTTTTATTGGCTGTGCTTCTCTTCCAATTCTGCTCTGCAATGGTTGGGAGCCATTTGGCCACGCTTCATACCACCGGAAACATGAACCCTGGTTTGAATTTCTTCGTATTATGAGACAGAATATCCGAGGCTCTTTCTCGGTAAAAGTACTGGCTCCTAAAGTGTTAATGGTGTGGGATATTTTTAGTATGGAAGTCCGAATGAGGTGTGCCACAAAACGCCAAATGGTCCGGTCCAAAAGGGAAAAAAAAAAAAAAAAAAAAAAAAGAAATGAGACAGTTGAGCTGTTTTGTGTGAACTTCACTCAAGGGAGAAGGTCCCATGGAGCTAGTGCTAGTGCTAGCCTTTCCGAGTCACCTTTGAACTTCATTAGAGGCACGATAAAAGTCACTATATTCGATCCGAAAGAAAGGAACGGATGAAATAGTCGAATTTCGGACTTGGAATAAAACAATACACTTTTCGTTCCTGGTTCCCTGCATTTCCTTCCACTCTGCTGTAGGGAGCAATACATCTCATAGTGTAACATTAGTGCCACCGTCCAGACACTATCTACAAAAAAACACCAGCTTGTCAGTAACACCCAAACTCTTCCACAATTTCGATAATTGAATAATCAAAACTCCTAAGATACCTAAGTCGCTCTTCCCCAGCCTCATCTGTCCATCTCTAACGATGCAGAACCGGACCAAACGGTCACAAGCCACACCAGCCTCAATCTCGAAAACACGCCAACAAAAAAATGTAAACCTGGCTTCCAAAAGCTCTCAAAAATCCGGCTCGTCACTTCACTAGCCCCCTATCACTAGCCCTCTGTCACCAGCCTCGTGTGGCTAACAGTAATTGCTGCGCGAATACTACATATCGCTATAGTATCGCCTCTGAATCACCTACACTTTTCTCCCAGTATGCCACGCAAAAAAGGAAATGTTAAAGGAAACTCCCGTGGAGGAGCCCGTGGAGGCGGACGTGGAGGATCCCGTGGGGGAGCCCGTGGGGGATCAAACAACGGCCGCTTCTTTCTCAGCAAATCCGCCAAACGGAAAGGCAAGGGCAGGTTCAATCCAGGGTCCCTGGCTCCCTATGACGATCCCGAGCTCATGGATCTTGGAGCAGAGGAGTACATGCCCGCAGTAGATCTAGAAGCTTCGTCAACTCCGTCCATGAAGACGCTCTCCAGAAGACCTAATCGATCTATGATGGAGGAGGCTAGATACACCGATAGACATCTGGACCAGACAATGAAGCTTCCGCTTCGAAACAAGCCGTTGGTGTTCGTCAAGTCCGTGGAGGTCTACGACCCCAGCAAGCTCACGGTGGACCGGCTTTTGAAGAAGGAACCGCTTGAAATAACCCAGGAGCTTCAGCTGCTTAGGGTGGATGACCAGGAGCCTGAAAATGGGCATGCAGACGAGGAATTCGAGGAAGAAGAACAAGACGGAGCCTCTAGTGAAGAGAGGGATACGGAAAACTCCAGCGAAGAGCCTGAGTCCGGCGATGAGACTGCCAAAGAAGATCTTTCAGAAAGCGCTAAAGAGAGCGACGGAGAAACAGAGGCGGAAAACGAAGCACGGTCCTCTGACGATGCCGATGCCCAGGAGCAGTCCACCATAGACGTGAATATGGCGCTGAACTCGGAGGATGAAACCACATCAATCGAAGCCTCAGACCCAGATGACGAGCCCTCGTTTGTCATTGACGACCAGGGCGATCACACAATTTCTGCCCTCTACAGCACTCCAAAAGCGTCCGTCAGTGAGGTTATTCACGAGGCACGACTCAGAAAACCCAGCTCTGAGCCCGATCTGCTCAATGGAGAAATCGCTGACCCAGTGGCTCACCTTGAACACGATCCGTACTTCTCCGTGGGAAAGGTGCTCCTACGCACCGAAACCGACGGAAATGGCTCTGTCACTACGCAGTTGCCTCGTGGAAATGTCAACAGGTATGGCACAGACTTCCAGGATCTCGATAGCGACTACTTCGAGGAATATTCAGAGTCTGACTCCGAGGGCGCCTTTGAAGACTACCTTGCACAGATCATGGGCACAAACGGTGCTCATGATGACTATGACAGCATGAGCGAGGAGGAGGGACGAGCGTACTTGAGTGATGAGGATGATCTCGACAGTAGTGACATCTTCGATAAAGAAGGCCTTGATGGGGATGACGACGGTCTTGATGATATCTTGTCGTTTACGAAGAACCAGCAGAAGAGCTTTGCTGATTTTGACGTCCCGCCCACCAAGACACTTCGTGCCAAAGGACGTACCAAGAAGCTCCGGCTTGAGTTCGAGGAGGCAATCGATACTGAGCTTCGTGAGTCGCTCCTCGAGCAATTCCAGTATCAGAAGACGTCCAGAAGAGATAAAAAGCTCCGAAAGAAAGAGAGACTCAAGAATGAAGGCCTTGAGAAAAAAGACCTCTTTGTCAAGTACGACTATTCTCTTCACATTAAGGACATCAAGCAGGAGTTTGAAGATTTCTTGCAAGACGCCGAAAGAGAAAACATGAGCTTTCCGCCTTTGGACCCCCACGGGAACAAAACGGTCAATAAGCTCGCAAAACACTACAACATGAAGTGTACCAGGTGTGGCAATGGTCGCCACATCTTCATGAAGATAGCCAAGGCTCGCAAAACCTTCCACTATCTTCCCGACTACAACCTGATTAACTACGTGATGAAGCAGCGTCCTATTTTCAAGAGATCAGATGTAAAGAAACGGACCAGAGAAGAAATCGAAGAAACCGACGAAAAGGCAAGTGGCAGACGCGGACCTAAGAACAGAGCTTATGTCAAGGAAGGTGATGTTGTTGGTGGTGAAGCTCCCGAAATTGCCCAAAGCAACATCGGTAGACAGTTGCTCGAGAGATTGGGCTGGGTCAGAGGTGAGGGGCTTGGTGCTCAAGGAAACAAGGGTATCAGTGTTCCTCTCATGGCCACTGTGAAGAAGTCAAAGACCGGTTTGAAGTGATGATAGTGGTTGATGATGGTGGTTGATGCATTATATAAATATAGACATAGAATAACGACTCCATGACCTTACTTGCTTTTCTTCTTAGACTTCTTCTTTTGTTTCTTTGCTGTGGCATGGCCTGATTCCTCAATGTGTTTAAATAGCTGGTTTCTGGAGGAAAAGTTCTCGTCACAGACACCACAAACCTCTGAAGCAGGAGCTTTAGTCTCTATCGTGGGCTCTGGGCTTGTGTGCTGCTCCTCGGGCTTCAGCTTCTTTTTCTTCTTGTTCTTCTTTTTACCTGTCCCCCAGTCATCCTCCTTCTCATCGAGTTTCATGCCATTTGCAAGTTGTGCAAGCTCTTCATCGAGGTCCTGTGTTTTTGCAGAGCGGCGTGATTTAGATTTGCCCTTTGACTTCACCTCTTCTTCTTCCTCGTCCTCTTCGCTCTGGTCGCTGTTGATGTCGTTATCCACTTGCAACTCCTCGAGTTTCGTTCCGTTCTCGGTTTCCTCGACAGTCTCCTCCACAACAGGCTCTTCGGGCGCTTTCGGTGCAACTTCCTCCTCCAGATTAACCGAAGAAATATCGTCTCCATTGTCGAAACCAAACTCAACGCCTTCCCTAAGCAACTCCTCTCTGAGCTCTTGAACAGCCTGTTTATGCTTTTTGGACCGCTCATGAGCGTCCATCTGGTTCTGTGATTTGAACGTTTTGTTGCATGCCACACAGTCGAAGAAGTTCTCGTTTGTGTCTGCAAACTCATCAAACTCGCTGTCTGTGGTTGTATCACTGCCTAGTTCGTACTCGGCCCTGAGCAATTCCTCGAGCTCGTCTAGCTCTTCATTGCTGAATTTCTGCCAATCCTGAACCTCAAAATCGTTCAACTCGGCAAGCTGCTGGATCCGCTGCTGCTTTGCCTGTTTCTCCAAGTTTTCCCGCTCCTGCTTCTTTCTGGAAACCTCGAACCTCTCCACGCCTCTCTTGACCCTGGGGTCTCTTTTCTTGATGAAAGTGACAAACCGCCTCACTGTCTCGTTGTACTCTTTCCTGGCGTTTTCACGGGCCTTCTTGTTTTCCTTTTCCATGAGTCTCCGGGTCTTTCTATCTGAAGCAGCCAGGTACCGGTACTGGTCCATCCACGAGAACGACTTGACCGTCAGAAATCCGCCCCAAGTACTGTAGAACTTTCTAACTGAGCTGGCGTAGTCTGCGTGGGAATTGCCGAAACGTGGGAACAAAAGAACTGACTCATCCAAGGCAGCCACATTGGGAGAATCGTCCATGTACTTCTGGAAACCGGCAAGCTGCTGGTACTTAGCATGTGCTATTTCCTCCGACGCTAGTCTCTCGAAAACCCGGGAGGCGACACTGTAGAGTCCTGCTAGAGAGTCGTCTTCTCTCAGGAAGAAAGACGGATTGAAGTATCGTAGGAGCTCCTGGACGGAAATGCTGGGGATGACCATTTCAGGCACGAAGTCATCGTCGTACTCATCCTCATCTCGAAGAATCTGACTCTTATGACTGTCGTACCATGCTCTTTCCTGAGGATCTGAAAGAACCTCGTATGCTGCTCTGACTAGTGTGAATCTAGCATTGGCACCTTCCACATCGTGGGGATTTTTGTCTGGATGCAACTGGAGAGCTTTTTTACGGTAGGCTTTTTTCAACTCACTTTCCGTAGCCGTCAGCTCGACCTCGAGAAGCTCATAGTAGCATGTCTTCATGTTGGTGATGAGGCTGGATTTGGTTACACTTCGCACTGGTTTTGCAACCATCCTACAATACCAAGTTAACCGGATATAAATTAAGTTTCTATTTACCAACCCTTGGAGTGATAGTCGTCCTCGTCCTCGTCGAAAACCAACCGGGCCTGGCCTCCAAAAAGATCATCTTCGCTGATCACACGCTCGGGTAGTGGCACCTTCCCTAGTCTGTGGTCTATGAAGAGTGAATCCTTGAGAGAGCCGCTTACCTCCACTGGAGGCTCGAAATTCTTAGGTGGGACCGACGATGTCTTCACGGATTTACTAAGCATCGGAGGCTCCTCACTCTCCTCGGGCAAAGGTGCCGAAGTTCCAGAAACAGCGGACTTGTCACTGACAGAGTCCTTCGAAGCTTTCAAACTATCATTAGAGGCAGAGCATCTGCCGTTCGCTCTTGTCCTACGTTCGCTTTTGGTCTGGCCAAAAAGCGACGTGAGACTTAGCGAGCTCTTCGAAAGAAAGTTTTTGAGTGAGCTTCCATGTGGATGGACATTGGAGTACTTGCTCAAGCTAGACGAAAGGGCACTTTCACAATTTTCACAGGATTTGGACACAGAATCCTCACTGATGCTGAGGCTGCTGAGGTTCGTCGTGGAGTTGCCGTTGACCATGAAATTCAGTAGACCCACGCTGGATGTCTGTTTTGCAAAGAGAGCTCCCGAGCTATCTTTGGCATTTGCATCAACCGCAGAGTCTTCCTCCTCGACAAACAAAACAGGCGACCGCTGCGACAGCTTGGAGATGTCAGAATACGAAGCGTACCGCTTAGAGAACATTATGGAGGGCCGAAGTAGCTGCTTCTTTCCTTTTGTGGGAGCAAGATTGCCAGTCTCTCCTTTGTCGATGGTGATTACGCCAGTGGTTGAGGACCGTTTGAGTACCGGCTTGGGCGGCGCCGTAGTCTGCTCATGAAGCGAGCTGGGTTTGTCGGCCATAGAATTCAAAAACAAACCTGACAATAACGAACGAGGTTTAGCGAGCGGTGAGGGCTTCACCGTCTCTGTGGATAAGTCAGCGGGGTCACCAGGCAGTTTGGCAGAGCCTGGAACAGCCATGGGTGTGACTTTGGCGAAAGTAAGCGGTTTCGAAGGCAGGCCGTGGACATTCTTCTCGTCCTCGGACGATATCGAAATCCACTCACTCTCGGTGTCTGACTTCATGGATCTGCTCAGCTTGGACACTGCGGAGGGCTGGCGGACCCGAAGCTCATGCAAATCGTCCCTCTCTTCGTCTTCAGAGAGTTCGGACGAGGAGACGCTGGAAACGTCATCAGGTGATGCTCTGCGGAGGTTCTGGGCTGAGAAAAGGGACTCCTGGCGCTTGAACGGCGCCTTTAATGGATGAGTAGGCGGCGCAAGCTCAGCGGTGACTTCTTCGGGTTTGGTCTCTTGCCTGGGAGAAGCCGTATTGGCCTGAAGAGAAGAGAACATTTCCTGGGTTGTCAGCGTGTGGCCCGTCCCGCCAGAATGGAACGCCAGCGTCCTGCTATCACCGCTTGAGCGAGCTGGAGACGGGGTGTTCTCGATGAAAAAGATGTTCTTCTTGGAATCAGACGGAGTCACCTTGTGGGCCAGCTGGTCCAGATTCAGCAGCGTCACCTCCAAATACCGCGAGCAGCAAGGCCCAGAAGGACGAGGAAGCCGTTGCCGTCGACTGGCCTCGGAAGTGGAATGCAGCGGGCTGAGGCCATGGTAGTTTTGGTAGTCATCGTCCTCGGACAAGTCAGACGTGTCGTCCCCCGAGTCCGGGTAGTTTCTCTGTTCCTTCAGAAACAAAGAGGGTCCACTGGGCGCCTCTGTGGCGTAGAGCCCCGTAGTTTTCGAGTTACGGGCCTGGTGTGGAAGCGGAGCTTCCGGAAGAGCCATTTCTGTCGTCAGCCTGACTCGTTCACACAAAAAACGCTCGTTGAGAAGACGCCAGTGGCGGTTGGAAGCACGGGTGAGTTGCCTGGAGGAGCAGGTTTGCACGGACTTGAAGTTCTTCCAAAGCTTGTATAACAGTAAGTGGTCCGGAGCACCAGAGATGAGGTCAAGGGCTGGTAACGAGGGACAAGGCGTACACAAGGAGGCCATTCAACACTAAAGGGAGCCCAGGTTTTATGGCGGTGATTCTTTCAAAAGTTTAGCTTACCTGGCTGGGAAAAGGGCCAGTAGAAAACTTTACTTCCTTACCAGTTAGCAGCTTGCAGTATCAGTGATCACCACGCTGCAATGCCCACGTGAGCCTCCGCCATCGCCCGAGGGATGGGGTTTTTTAAGTATATGGTTTTTCTATAAATTCCGGTTTTACGTTTTTGAGTCTTTTAAGGTAAAATCTGCCTGTTTTGGGCCCCTACAACTCGAGGAATCACCCTCGATGCGGTCAGGCGGGCTTCGGGATTCGCGCTATCGCTATCGAAGGAATGACCGTGGCGGTAACGGTCTAGCGACGGCAGTTTTGGTGCGCGCACGACCTCTTCTGGAATGGTGGAGTAGACTAGAGGCGGTGATAATTTTATTTCATAGATTGTAATCGGTTTTCGATAAGTTTTTTTACATGTCAATTTTAAAGTTTTTATGTAATCTCTTATCTTCTGGTGTCTCTCCTTGACCAGACCGACGGGCCGCGGCTCAGGGAAGTTTCCCAGAATCTAAGCCAGGTTTGAGATCTGGCATCGATTTTTAGCGCTTCTGAAAATTTGCGGGCTCGACAGGCACTAGAAAATGAACATAACACGATCCAAGCGTTTTTGAAGAATTTCCCTCATCGAGCCACCGGATCTGGAATGTCTCATTGGTGCATGGGAGCATATCGGTAAAATGGGCTACGGGTAGTGTGGAGACTACTTTCGACGATTATCAACCAAGATAACGCCAGCAAGGATAAGTATTTAAGCATAGCCTATATTAACACTGCTAGTAAAGCTCTTATTACTTTACGATATAAGCTAAGGGAACCCTGGGGATCGACTTTACTCTAGATGAACAGAAAGTCTCTTAGCTATTGCAGAAGTTTATAGAGGGGTAAAACGGTTCTTCTAGTCTCTTGAGATCGGAGATAATGGATTCCATTTTCTCCAAATTTTCCAGTGGATCGGCAGTAAGGTATTTTGCAACCATTATGCATTGCACTGAGGGTAGATCTAATGCAAAATAACTTTAATAATTCGGGCCGTTTTCAATCAAAAAAGAGGCGGGCGGTGGTTTTTTTTCTTAACTTAATCCAGCTCTCGACGATGAGGTGACTGACAATTGAAACAGAGTTTTGACTATACAATCTGCACCCAGATCCATGAGTTGAAGTGGTCTTTGAGGGAATCGCGAGCCGGCAGATCCTCTTAGTGTGAGGTTTATGGAAGGAAGTTCACGTTTTCTGGTAGACCAATATTTTCAAGAAAAATATCGATTTCACTAATCAAGATTGTGTGAAGCTTTGACTATTGGAAGGATTCGCGAGTTTTGCACCCACTTTAGAGACCACCGCCAAAAGAGTCTGACAAAAATGCAAACCATAAATCGAGTTTATCAAAAAATAGAGAATCTTTGGCATCCTAAGAAAGCTTAGTACCGATGCATTTGTCTGTAAGTTATGTGAAACGATTGCCTTCGCTGGGTGCTTATTTTGGTGCTTTATCGTTTAGCCTAATAAGTGCGTGGTGATGACGGACTGAGGTGGAGGCATTGGGCGAGTATCCTACATCGGGTTCGTAGATTGCCCGTTGGAAAGTTCAAGTTGGAGTTGTTGGAAGAATCCATTCTTCTTAATGGCTTCTTGATTGAAAAACGTTGAAAATAGAAGTCAATGAATGATTTTCTGGAAACCACAACCTGGATACATACCAGTGCTAATACGGCCATCACTCAATGAAAAATAGTATGAAGAAAGCATTGTTTTACCCTCCCAGCTCTCACACCAAGTTAGCCCTGGAAAAATCGCAATCCCATGAACCCACTGTGTCATAGCTTCGAAATAACCAAGTGTTCTACTGTAGAATAGCCACTGTAGGCACAGAGGGCAAGAAAGGGCAGAACGTTTCAGCCTTGTATTTAAAACGTCAAGCGCAAAAAGCGGCCAGACATCAGGTGTTTCGTTTAGAGACTGCTGTGTCTCAAACCTCGGAGCCCACAAGCCCCACCAAAAGATAGCAAATGTGAAAAAGAGGTTTCTTTTTGATCTCAAATGATCACATCTACGGGATTTTTCATTATTCCGGGTCTCCAACAGAGCATTGACTCTCTACTTGCCAGTCTTTAACGACAATCCTGCAGCAGTCATAAGGTTCCGTCAGTCTGCCTGACCCTATGACCTCAGTCACGAGCAACAAAACCCACCACATTTGAAATACACCTCAGATTCGGCGTTTTTGGTGCCAATTTGAGTCAAACACAATCTCCAATAAAATTTATGGTTTTCATCGGTTTCACTCAATCGGCTCTGATGTAACCTATGGCTGCAAACTAGCCACAACTGAGCCGCACATGCAGCACCAAAAAGCAAGCAAACAAAGGAGGATGTAGATTTCGGCCACCACGGAAGATTCGAAACCCATAATCAAAAAATCCACTCAATTGCAATAAGGCTCCATATTGGCGGACTACTGCCTATATATTCCTCTTGCAAGCGAGGCAATCGCCCATGTGCCACCCCCACAATGTAATGCGCAAGTCTACCTTAGCAACCATAGAGCCCCTCAGGCAAAAAAGCCGTGCCCTCCAGTGATTCTGTGCCTGAGTATAAATAGGACCCGATTCCCGGACCGACCAACCAACTTTTGCAAAACACCTTTCATCAAACATGTCTAAGAAATTGCTCGCAGGTTTGGTTGTCGTGGGCGGCGGCGTGTGGTACTACGACCAGAACATTCACCCCATTTTCTCCAATGACGAGAACTTGAAGCACCAGGTGACTCAGGCTAGAAACCAGGCTGCTCCTGCGGAAGGCACCAACAAGGAATTGCGTAAGCTAGACAGCAAGGCTCGTGACTTCGGCTCGCAATTGAAGAACACCGCTAGCAAGACCACTGAGGACGCTCGTGAAAAGACAGACTCCACCATTGAGTCCGTCAAGGACCTGGACTTGTACAAGAAGTGGTCCAAGAAATTGGATCTGTACGGAGACGACGTGAAGCTCGCCGCTGAGGAGGTCGAGAACAAGCCTGCTGGCCACCGTGTGGCGGCTAAGTACATTGACTTTGTGAACGGCTTGGGCCAGACCAAGGACGAGAAGTTGAAGGAGTTGGCTAGCTCCAATCCCCGTAGACAGCACGAGATCCGTGACGAATTGAACCGTTCCAACCAGACTTGGGGCGAGTGGTGGTCTGGCAAGAAGGACAAGCTCGACGACAAGGCCGAACAGGCCAAGAAGGACGCCGAGAAGAAGAAGGACCTGTGGTTCAGCTGGGGCGAGGAGAAGAAGGATGAAGCTTCCAAGAAGGCCGAGCAAGCCAAGAAGGATGCTGAGAACAAGAAGGACTCTTGGTTGAACTGGAGTCAGGACAAGAAGGACGAGGCATCCAAGAAGGCTGAACAGGCTAAGAAGGATGCTGAGAACAAGAAAGACTCTTGGGTAAACTGGGGCCAAGATAAGAAGGATGAGGCTTCCAAGAAGGCTGAACAGGCCAAGAAGGACGCAGAGAACAAGAAGGACTCTTGGTTGAACTGGGGCCAGGATAAGAAGGACGAGGCATCTAAGAAGGCTGAACAGGCTAAGAAGGATGCTGAGAACAAGAAAGACTCTTGGTTGAACTGGGGCCAGGAGAAGAAAGACCAGGCTAAGGACGCTAAGGACGACGCCAACCTGACCTGGAACAAGCAAACCAAGGAGTGGTCTGAGAGCCTCGAAGCTGGAAAGCAGAGAGCCATTGACGAGTACTACCGTGCTAAGAAACAGGTGGAGGAGTTGTCGAAGAAGGCCAGTGAGAAGACCTCTAACGCGCTCGGCAACGACAACAAGAGGCAAGAAGTTCAGCCTGATGACCGTTATTTGACCAAAGCCAAGGACGATCTCCAGAACGCCTTCAACAACTTGAGCAAGTACGGCGGTGATTTGGTTGACCAGGCCGACAGAGCCATTCGTGGTGGAAAGTAGCTGCTGAATTTGCAATAATTAGTAAGAATGTTCACGATATGTGATTTGTATGTCAGCTGAGCTAGCAAGTAGATTTTAAATTATTCAAATCAAGCAAAATCTTGTTTACTTAATTATTGAGAAGTAGCTTCGCTATGTTTAATATCTGCTAGCATCGCGAATCGCAACTACATGAATCCATCACAGTGTCTTCGTCACCTCTACAGAAGCGTGCCCAAACTATATAATATTCCAAATGACCTTCTCAAATCAGAAGCCCTAGTGCTGACCCCCACTCATGAGCTATTATCAAAATTGGGTTTTGTCCAGCATCCCAAAGCAGGACTAGTGCATTGGCTACCTCCAGGAAATGCCATCAGACAGAAACTAGAACGCCTCATCAGACAGCAAATGCGTGAAACTGGAGCAGAAGAAGTGACTTTATCTTCAATTTCCCATTCTGCATTATGGGAGCAAACGGGCCGTTGGGGAGGCCATGAGCTCTTCAAGCTCAAGGACTCCACTGGTTCTCATTACTGTTTGGTGCCCACTTGCGAAGAGGAAATCACGCATTTGGTCAAACAGGGCCTCAGGTCGTATAAAGACTTGCCTGTGACGTACTTTCAAATCAACACGAAGTTCAGGGACGAAAAAAGGCCCCGTTCTGGACTTTTAAGAGGCAGAGAGTTCGTCATGAAAGATGCCTACTCTTTCGACTTGACCGAGGAGGAGGCATTGGCGTCGTATAACACAATGATAGAGGCGTACGTCAACATATTCAAAAAACTCAAGGTGCCGTTTGTGAAGGCCGAGGCAGACTCTGGTGACATCGGTGGTTCTCATTCCCACGAATGGCACTACGTCCATGCTTCTGGCGAAGATACGCTTTTTACGTGCCTGGAATGTGGAAATACCCTGAATATGGAGAGAACCTTGTCTTTTCCTCACGAAGAGCAGCAGCACAACGATGTGAGAGTGAGGTATTTCACCACCCACGATGAGAAAACGCTTGTGTGCGCTTATTACCCAGGAACAAGAGAGCTCCAGCCGCTGTTTTTGAGTGAAGAAATTCCAGACATCGATCTCAGTGGAAAGCTCAGCGAGGAAGAAATTTTGGCTTTGTTCAGAGACGAAGATACCTTGATCAACAAGAAGATAGTGCGGATCATGGACCTGAGACTCAATCTGCGCCTGAACTTCCCTGACTTCCCGATCAACTTCATCAACCGTTCGTTGATCACGACGTTGACGGACATCCCCATTGTGGCTGCCGAAGAGGGCGAGTTGTGCCACAAATGCGAGGAAGGTTCTTTGACAGCAAAACGGGCCATTGAGGTAGGCCATACTTTCTACCTCGGCGACAAATACTCCAAAGCGTTGGAGTGCCAGGTGGAGGTGCCCGTAGATGGTGTCATGAAAAAACAGGATGTTCTCATGGGCTGCTACGGCATTGGCATTTCTCGAATCATTGCAGCCATAGCTGAGATCAACAGAGACAGCCAGGGCCTCCGCTGGCCAGCGGTTATCTCGCCGTGGGAAATCACCGTCATCAATTTGAGAGAAGAAAACAGCGAAGCTTTGGCGAAATCGCTAGACGGACTCGATTACAGAATCGACACCAGACCCAAGGTTGGATTAGGACGCAAGATCAAGGACTCCCAGATGATGGGCATTCCGCTCGTGGCTGTCGCCGGCAAAAAGTGGCCACTTATAGAGATCGAGGAACGGGGCAACAGAGTGGCTCTGGAAGCCACCAGGGCTCTCTACGATGAAAAAACGTTCGAGTGGGACCTCGTAGGGGACCTCGTAGGAGATCTCAACTCGGGAACTACAGTCAAGCACATCGTGGACAGCCGCCACGTGGGCGCCGTGGCGAGAGCAATCCTCACAGACATGTAAATACCAAGCATCAGATTGTTATACAGATTAGGAGAAGAACTTGCCGGAGATCTTAGCGAAGACGTGCAAGATGATGACGGAGAAGATGAAACCGACCGCCAAAAAGAGAACCACCAAAGGGTCCACTCTCAAGCCCTGGGCCTCGTCGGTGAAGAGCTTCAACATGGTGGCAGAAGAGCCTCCAGCACCAGCAGCTCTAGTGGACAAAGGCTGTTCCTTGGAGTCCTTGGACTTTTTGCTGGCAGCGTTCTTTCTCTTAGCGGCGCTTCTCAAGCCACCGGGGGCAACTGCAGACGAAGACTTTTTGTTAGTATGGAAATTTCAATTTGGAGGGCAGTCCACGTACCATTATGTAGTTGGTTAGTTACGAGTAATTCTCAGTGACAAAATCGTTGGCGTGTAGTCTCGTGTGTACAGGTCTGGATGGCAGGTCCACTGGAGGGTGGAAATACGTAGAAGTGTTAGGGTGTATCAAAGCTGTAGTTTTGAGACTATTTAAATTTGGGCTTTTGGATGTTTTTTGGCCATAGTTATGTGCTTGTTTAGGTTTGTCTGGTAGAGGCTCGCTTAGTTGAAGTACGCAGTTAGAGAGATTAGTAGGTTAATTGATGAGGTGAAAAGTGGACTGATCCCAACAAAAAATGAGCTTTTTCATAAAAGATTGAAAAGAAAGAGGGTGGAATTGCGTTTTGAAGTAGGCTAGGTGTGCTCAGTGGGCAGTTCAGTGGGCCGTCCAAGAGCCTAATAGTAATGGCTGCGAAAAGCTTGAAGTAGATTGCCGATTGATTCGTAGGTATTCTAAAATGAAAAAGACCGTGCTGTCTCAAAACACAAAGAGCAATTCATCCTCGTTTTTTTGCTTCTTTGTAAAGATTGTTTTTTGCAAAGATTGTAACTCGTGGGAACACATCTCTCCGTTCGAGGCAGCCGACAAGACAGATGATTTAACCTCAGATTTACAGAATTGCAGAGGTAAGTTGGACCAACAAGCCTCCACCTATTGGAACCAAGTTGCGTGGCGTGGCCTCAACTAATCGTGGTTTATGAACAACGGCTGCAAGAGCCCAAGCGGCTTTGGTCCAAAGCACCAGAGTCCGCATCAGATTGAGACATCGAGAGCTGAAAGATCTTGAACGAAGTCCATTTGTATCAAAATTTCCGAGATAGCTACGATTGGTGATTCTGGAAACACTTCTACAGCCGCACCATGCACAGAACCTGTCACAGCAAGAGACAACAATAGGAGCCCATAATTTCTACAAAGATACAATAATCTGCCAAAGAAATGCTGAGTATACTGGGGGCTTATCCAGGTTGTAGAATTGCCAAAGCAAAGAATGCCATTTTTCATCTTCATTTCTCGAATCAGCTTTCCAAGCACCGAAGTACGAGGACTCACACTAATTCTCCGATTCCCACGAAAGCCTAACTAATTGAATTTTTCAAGTCAACAATCAAAGAAAATTACATGGGAGCTGACGCCGCTCTGAACCGTCGTTTGTGACTGTGCGGTTGCAAAAGTCCACCAATCACCAGCAAGGGAACTAAGCACCCGAAGATGATCTTCCATGCAAAACGGACAATAAGGGAAAATCAGATCTGTTGTAAAAAAAACAAAATTTCTCCAAACGGAAAATAGCTGAAACAAAGGCCGGTAGTGCCCTAGAGTTCGGTAGCTTTGCAGCCATTCCCCAAAGCAGTGAGCCTGGAGGTTGGTTAAGATCATTTCACTTTCCATACTCACCTTGAGCTTCTCACTCTCGATATTGAATCTCCAATCAATAAGATACTTTTCTTAATGAAAGGATGGGGTTCGACTCCGTTTGCTGATACTAGTAGACACCAGAGCAACGAAACGAGGCACCATCCATAAGGCCAAGTCTTTTCACAACTTCTTCCTCACATCCACATACACCAAAAAAACTCTAAAATGTCTCCCCCACCCTTCGATACCGACAGGCCAATTCTCCAAACCTTAATTCCTCACTTCTATTGCACCCAAGAGTCTCACTGTACACCCCACCTACCCCCAACATTCCTCAATTTCTCACCCCAACTCGCCTCTAAATCCAAAACTCAACCCGTTCTAACAACCAAAAAATTCCTACCTTCTTCTTTCAATACCAAACCAAAATGGCCCTGGGCTCTGTCTCGGGTCACGTGCGCTCCCTTCGCCTCTGCATTCACTGCGATTTGTCTGGCTGTTAGCCCAACCTCATTAAATTTTCTCACCCAAATCACTACCTGGTCTTCTTTCTTCAGAACGCCATACCACCCTTTACCCCCAAATCAGCCAAGGCCACGAAAGGCAGCCTCCTGATTGACCCAACGTTCCCCACGCTTTTCAGCCCACTTTCACTTCCTTCAGACATACACCCATTGTCTGACTTGCTAGGTGATCTTAGATAGCTTCGAGGAGCCCATCCAAACACCACACCCCCAAAGCCAAAGGTGCCCCTGATTTGCCACCAACACGGGCCCTATGGACTTGAGAAACCTATCCTCCACGCCTAACCAGTTGGATTCGGTCATGCAACGCAGACCCTCGCTTTCGTCTTTATCCTCAGCATCAGGGTACACCCTGCTGAGCTACGCTGGAGCCGCTGCTGCCGGCCAACACGCCAACGCCGGCGTGAGCCACATGCTCCAGCCGCCGCTGGAGAGCCACACCCCGCAAATGGCTCTGCTAAAACTCAGCGCTGACCCTGGTGGTAGAATGTACTCGGGGATGCTGAGCAACCTGCTGAGCACCAATTTGGCGTCTGCTTCGGGTATTCCGCCCGTGTCTGTTGTTAGTAATGTTGTTCCTTGGGTCGAGCAGCAGAAGCAGCAGCAGTCTTTGACGATGAACTTGGATAATGGCAAGAAAAGCCGCAAAGAGGAGCCTGACGCTTCGCCCAACATCGCCTCCATGACCGCCACGTCTGCCAACGCTTCTACCATGGATGATGACGACGACGAGTTGATCCCTACGGCGATTGTGATTAAGAACATCCCGTTTGCAATCAAGAAGGAGCAGTTGTTGGATGTCATGACCAAACTCAACTTGCCTTTGCCATATGCGTTCAACTACCACTTCGACAACGGTGTTTTCCGTGGTTTGGCCTTCGCCAACTTCACGTCCACCGACGAGACGTCCATGGTGGTGAACCAGTTGAACGGCCGTGAAATCGGCGGCAGGAAATTGAGAGTGGAATACAAGAAAATGTTGCCTGCTCAGGAGAGAGAGAGAATCGAGCGGGAGAAGAGGGAAAAACGCGGACAGTTGGAGGAACAGCACCGTTCGACGTCTAACGCTTCGTTGGCGTCGCTTATTAGTACTGCTTCTACCACTGCAGCTACCAAAAACCTCAGCGTGAATGGTGCCCAGTACAACTCTCAAACTGAGAGGTTGTTGATGCATTTCCCGCTGGGCAACACCAACATGCCTCCACCACCTGTGGAGCTTAACTTCAACGACCCAGACGTGCTCGAGTTGTACTCCCAGTTGCTCACCTACAGAGACGACAACTCCAAGCTCATCTTCGAGTTGGCGTTTCCTGCCAACATTTCGTTGCAGCACCGTAAGGTGTTCTCTCTTTTGTGCTCGTACCTCAATTTGTTAGAGCTCTACGATAACGGCTTGATTATTATTCGCAGAAAGCCGGGCCAGCAGACTATTCAACAGCGCCAACAGCAAAGCGCTACCTTCAACCCTCACCTCCACCACCAACAGCAGGGTCAGGCTCCAACGGCTGCAACTCCCCAGCAAACACAACCTCAGCAGCAACCCCAACAGCAGCAGCAACAGCAGCAGCATCAACAATCACAGCAACAACAGCAAAGTGGGCAACAGGGCCAGACCAACGGTGCCGGCCACCCCCACTCCAACTCGATGATGAACATCAACCAGTTGCCTGCTTTGCTTAACGGGTACCCCAACAACTTGCAGACACCCAATCCGCATGCACCCGAGTTGTTGAGGTCCCAATCCCAGCTGGCATTGCCCATGGCCAGACTCAGACAACTGAGCTCCACGCCTGTTCAACAACAGTACGCTCAGTACCTGTCTGGAGGCATTCCTGGTCACAAGAACCCTGGTACATCGCAGGGCAACGCCAAATACCAGTCATTTGTGGGCTACGGCGGCAACGCATCTGGAAACCAGAACCAGGTGTCGCAGCTTAGTACGCCCAACTCCAGCAGCGCTGCCGCGTTGTTGAGATCATCCAACAACCGGTCTTTTGTCGATGTCAGAAACACCCCTCCACTTTCTGGAGCCATGCCCTCTCAGTCCGACTCGCCTACTCCGCAGCACCCTTCGACACACGGCGGCCATGGTTACCAGGGCGCACAGGGTCAGAGCTTCTTTGGCCAAGGAGCCCAGATTAGCCAGCCTGGCACACCCTTGAGCAATGCTGACTTGAACAACCGATTTGCTCCTTTTGGTCAGCATGCGCATCTCAACGGAAGCTTCAGCTCTTTGCAGCCCACGTCCGCTAACAGCGAGGAATTTTCGCTCGGCGGAGACAACATGGGAGCCAAATTGAACGGATTGACGTTGGGCAACGGCTACGAGCAGAGCAAAAGCAGCGGCGGTGGGATCTGGGGCCCCAAGAAGTAGAACACTTCACGACACTTATAGAACGCCATGAGACACAAACAAAAAGACGACATGACTAGGCTCTCTGCCTAAACGAGCAATGTTTTATGTTTAATGCACTTAATGAACCACAGGGCGGCTGTCCCCGACGGCCGTTCTATTTATTGACAAGAGATGTAGATGATTCTGGTGATTCAGCATATGATGAAGGCCGCTGCACGACTAGAGGACTATTCATATGATCCTTGAATACACGAAAAAGAAATAAACCAAACGGATGCTGAGCAGCTGGGATGATAAAGAGTTGATTGGGATTTGGAGGAAGTGAATAAAATTCGAGAGGAAGAAAATCGATCAACCGAGGATACCACATGTAGCTTCAGCACGCATTTGACCTGGAGTTACCTACTTCCTTCTTAACCGAGAGCATGATCCACTGAAAGTGTTTTTTTTTTTTTTTAAAAAAAAAAGAAGAAAGAAAAAACAAGAAGAAGAAAGAAGAGCAACTTCAATCCACACTTGGCCATTGAGTTCATCCTATCTCACTGATTCCCAATCCCTTACGTCAAACCTG
Source organism: Candidozyma chanthaburiensis (assembly GCA_030579055.1). Taxonomy (NCBI): domain Eukaryota; kingdom Fungi; phylum Ascomycota; class Pichiomycetes; order Serinales; family Metschnikowiaceae; genus Candidozyma; species Candidozyma chanthaburiensis. The sequence continues at coordinate 275,702 of JAKUAA010000017.1, read as the reverse complement.
TGGAGGTCCCTAGACTGACATACAGACAACTGGCATTCAGACCGATTTAAACTTTTCAAAAACTGACCCATTTTCAGCGTTTTTGTCAATAAATGCCCAAATCAGGAATTCCTCAAACCTGCCAATAATCCAATCTAGACGACAGGCGGCTAGACCTAAGTAGAAGTGACTGTCCAGGTCGGAAACGCCTGAGGGTGCATTATCGCACCGGTTGCAAGGTGACAAGGAATCACGTGACAGTATAACCCCAATTCCCTATACTTTCCCAGTGTCCAAAAGCCCAAATATCCAAAATCCCAAAGCAAATTGAAAGTGGCCAGAATTTCTTTTTGCTAAGGCGCCCTAGTGTGGACACCGGCCACTCGGTGAGCGGTGCGAGAAAAGTGAGAAAAAAAAGAAAAGCAAAAGCATCGGTAGTGAGGCACCTCGAAAAGATAAAAAAACCACCGACCTCCCCCACCACAACGAACCTCTCCACACCATGGGCCAGATCCTCTCCCAGCCAGAAACAGAAAAGCACTCCGAGAAAGACAGCGACAAGTACGTGGCGTACGGCTTGAGTTGCATGCAAGGATGGAGAATCAATATGGAAGACGCCCATGCCACGATCTTGGATTTGAAGAGGCAGGATGAACTGGGTGAAGCCGACGAACACACGGCTTTTTTCGGTGTCTACGATGGCCACGGAGGCGAAAAAGCTGCTATTTTCACCGGGCTCCGTTTGCACGAGTTGGTGGCACTGACTGACGCTTTCAAGGAGAAGGACTACGTCAACGCCTTGAAGGACGGCTTTTTGCTGTGTGACCAGGCCATTTTGCAAGATTATGAGACACGCAACGACGAGTCCGGCTGTGCCGCCACCTCGGCCATTATCACCGACCACCATATCTACTGTGCCAATGCTGGCGACTCCAGAACGGTCATGTCGCTGAATGGCTATGCCAAAGCGCTCAGTTACGACCACAAGCCTTTCAACGAGGGCGAGAAGGCCCGTATTTGCGCTGCCGGCGGTTTCGTGGACGTGGGCCGTGTCAACGGAAACTTGGCCTTGTCCAGAGGCATTGGTGACTTCATGTTCAAGAAGAACGACGACTTGCCCGCCGAGGAGCAGATTGTCACTTGCTACCCGGACGTGATCCACCACGAAATTGACCACGCCAAGGACGAGTTCGTCATCTTGGCCTGCGACGGTATCTGGGACTGCCTAAGCTCCCAGAACTGTGTTGAGTGTGTCAGAAGAGGATTGTACGAGAGAAAGCCGCTTACACAAATCTGTGAGGAGATCATGGAGCTCTGCTGTGCCCCCACGTCCGACGGCCTGGGAATCGGCTGTGACAACATGTCCATTCTCATTGTCGCCCTTTTGGACCACACCGTGAACGAGACCTTGGACCAGTGGTACGACCGTGTCGTCGCCAAGATCGAGAAGCAGCAGGAGACCGTCAAGGCCAACCCTGACTCCCCCGAGGCCGCCAACTACGAGTATGGCCCCATCTCGCCTCCTTACAACGACTTGTACAAGGAGATCTTTGGCGAGTTCTACGAAATCGGCCAGCAGGCCAACAACGACACACGTGGTGGCGCCGGCCGTGATTCTATGTTCGGCCATTCCATGTTCGGGAACATGGGTGGCATGCGTAACGGCAAGAGTGCTGAAGACGACGACCTCGACAATGAGGAGAACGAGGAGAACGAAAACTCGGGCCCTGCGGGCCCAGCCACCTCCGCCAGTGACGGTCTCAACAATGGCGCCATTTCCTTGCAGAAATTGTTGTCCAGCAATGTGATCACCAACGAGAACGGTGTGATTTACTTGGACACCTCGTCCGCACAGTCCTTGTTGGCTTCTTTTGGCATGCCCACGGGCGAACCACTGGACGAAAACGGTTCTGACGAAGACGACAGTGTGCATGAAAAGCATTTTGAGGAAGTGGATGACAGTGAGTCCGAGTCGCTGAGCAAGGCCAAGGAGTAGACGACGAGTCGTTGTGCAACGACCTGACACGACCCGCTTTTTGTTGGCTTGGCGCAAGTTTCGATCTCGTTTTATTTTATGTTTCCGTTACGTCCATGTATCACTACATTGCCGAAATTGCAAGGCCATTTTACTTCCATTCTATTTCTCACTGACCGGTGGCCCCTGAACTAGAGCCTGTCAAATAGGGTGATTGCTTTGTATATTTAATGATAACGTCTAATTAATTCTGAGGTTGAAGTGTAGGGACAAGGGAGAGGTCAGAGGGGAGGATTCTGGTGATGGTTTAATGAATCAAATATCAAAAGCCTTTTTCGAGTCAAGGTCGAAGAATGCAGGGCCTTCTCGCTTATCCACAACGCATTCCTTGCATCTTTCAGCGGTAGAGAAGTAAAAGAAACCTATAGGGGTTTCTTCTTGATGAGATAAATATAGCGTGAAGTGGTGTATAGGGTTAATTAAGATTATCAATGGTATACCTGACAAGGGAAGCTGTTGGTGTGTGAACCCAGAGACTTTGTGTGGGTTGATGAATTCGATGTGAATTGAATATCCACTGGGCATTGATTGTATGTGTGGATTCATGAAAAGAGAAGGCAGGGGCACGAGCACGAAGAAAACGAACTTCTACACGACTTTAATTTGAAAAAGAGAAGAAGGGAGACGGATGAAATTTCCATTGTCTATCATCATCTCGCACACTGAACAGGTCTTAATCAACGGCTAAAACATGAACCAGTTGATGTCACAAATTAAGGGTGTCTGCCTAATGAAGGCACAAAAGGAAGAGTCCCCATTTCAATGCCTGCAAAAGCCAGCCAAATAATCATTGTTGAATCTGAGCGCTTATTGATTATCTTCTCCTGCAATAGCTTGACAGGCTCTATGGCAAATTCGCAGCCATCCAGTCCAAATGGGCCCATCAACACGCATCTGAAAGAGCGCACCGTCATTGATTTATTTCTTATTTTTTTTTTTCCTCCTTTCACTTTTTTTTCTTTCAATCACCACCAAACCACACGAACAAATACAAAATGCAATAACCAAATAACTCTACCCCTTCACCAAACCATCTTCTATCTAAAACGCGTAGATACCACTGGGGACCCTTCCTGCAGTACACAGTCTGGGACAAGATCTCACCAACCATCTCTGAATAACACACCCAACGGCACCCCCAGAAAACCTCATCAAACCAAGACATTCTGAGATTTCCAGCTCCTCATATCTGCATGGCAGCTGCCCTCCTCGATGTCCTCGCACCAGCAGAAATTGCTTGATCAGCTCAAGATCACAAACAACAAGATCTATGAGCATTTACCAACAGAGAGACGTCGTGCCGCCCTGAGGCCGCTACCGAGAAGAAGAGAGCTAAGAGCGGTGGTACCGCTACGACAACAGTCCAGTTTTTTCGGGCTGGAGCTCTCGAAACCACGCAAACAGGGCCGTCCAAGGTTATACCTGGCTGGAGTGATTGAGCACACAGAGGAGTCGTTTGTGGTCCAAATCAAGTATAACACGCGGAACCGCAAGGCACAAAAGCTTCTAGGGTCGGGCTCCCGGACACCAGTGGCAGAAAGATTGCCCAATTCGAGAAAAACCCGCTCTTTGATTCTGCGGAACCACCAGGCCAATGGATCCAGCCACAGACCTCTCAGAAACAATGAGCGGAGGCAGAGAACACCCAAATTCAGCGTCACGCCGGATATTCCGGATATCGAAGACTTCGACTACACCATAAGAAAAAAGGCTGCTACTCCAGAGCCTAAAGAGCCTGAATTGCCATACAAGGGCGTGCTTCCGTTTCCCGATTGTACTATAAATGAAACAGACCCGACAGCGGAGGACCGGGCGCTTTTCGAACGCTTTTCCGCTCAGGCAGACCTACGCAGAAAACAGAGCGAGGCAGAACTCTTTCACGACTCGGCACCAGAGGACCGCAACATGGGGCTTCTCAAGTCTCAAATCCAAAAAATTCAATTCCGTGATTACGTGATCGACACCTGGTACTCGTCTCCGTACCCCGAAGAGTACTCCCGTCTGAAGATCTTGTACATCTGCGAACACTGCCTCAAATACATGAGATCGCCAGTTTCCTTCGAGAGGCACCAGCTCAAAAACTGCAACCTGTCCAACTCGCATCCTCCCGGCGTGGAGATTTATAGAGACGCAGAAAACAGGGTCGCTGTTTGGGAGGTGGACGGACGAAAGAATATCGAGTACTGCCAGAACTTGTGTCTCCTCGCCAAGTTGTTCCTCAATTCGAAGACGTTGTACTACGACGTCGAGCCGTTCACATTCTATGTATTGACCGAGCTTGACGAAAAGGACCACTCCATGTATCATTTTGTCGGCTACTTCTCCAAGGAGAAGCTTAACAACTCGGACTATAACGTCAGCTGCATTCTTACGTTGCCCATATACCAGCGAAAAGGCTACGGAAACTTTCTCATCGACTTCAGCTACCTCTTGTCCCGGAACGAGTTCAAGTTTGGCACTCCAGAAAAGCCTCTCAGTGACCTCGGTCTTCTCAGTTATCGCAACTATTGGAAAGTAACGGTAGCCCATACCCTCAGACTGATCTATGAGCAGTATTTGAAAAAGGGCCAGAAAATCGTACTCTCTCTAGAGGTCTTATCGAAGCTCACAGGAATGACTCCCTCTGATGTGGTAGTGGGCCTTGAACAGCTCGAGGGACTCATCAAAAATCCATGCACTGGTGACTATGCCATTGCTCTTAATTTACCGAGAATCAACGAGGTTGTGGGCAAATTTGAGCTGAAGAATTACGTCACCTTAAAACCAGAGTTAATTCTCTGGAAACCAATGATATTTGGCCCGTCAGGAGGTATCAACTCCGCCCCCACCACTATCGCACAAGCGCCCCCTATCGAACAACTGCTAAGCACCACGGGACAACCAATTATACCGTTCAATAATAGCATTTCCATGATATCGGATTTCATGAAAGATGATATCAACAACCCCTTCACATACGAGGAAGAAGCTCAAAGAGAAATAGAGCACTATTCCAGTGCCCTCTTGGAGGAGGAGCCCTCTAAATTTGATATTAATGTGGATGAATACGTCGTGTGTCACCCCGAGGCCAAAGATGGCATTCCTATCAGACAAGCTAATGCGGGCAATGAAAAGGCTGTCAAGGAGGCAGTTGAAACCATTGATATGTCAGATGAAGAAGAAAGCGAGGAAGAGGAAAGTGCCCGAGACCCTGAGTTTGACACTGCTTCAGAGGCGGCATTGGAGGATGAGGAGCTCGATGAAGAACCTGTCAATGACGATGGATTCGACGAGGAAGACGACGAAAGTGAGGACAATGATGATGAAGAAGAAGAGGAGGAAATCCAGCCCAGAGTCAATGGCCGAGCTCTGCGTTCGTTGCGCAGACAACCCAATGGTCAAGTGTTCAATGAAGCTTCCGACGTCGACATCGTCAGCGACGAGAACGATTATTTGCAAGTTCCAAAAAGCCCACGCATCGAAAGCAGACTCCGTTCCAGGCCACAGAGGGACCCGTCCACACCGAGAAGAACCTCAGCTCGGTTTGCTCGCAATGGAGCCAAAATCCCAATCACCCCAGAGCAAAGCCGCCGTCTTAGGCTGGCCATACAGAATAGCATAAGCAAAATAGCATCGGCCGACGCTATCGGCTCCCTACGTCGCTCTTCTCGCCGAAGGTGACGTGTATGATAATGTCTAATAATATGTATTATAGGTTGAATAGAGCACAGGAGTTTTCGTAGACGGTATCAACGAAACCCATGATCTCCTCATCCGATTTGAGACCATACAACGACGCCATGATGCAAGCGACATGGCCCACAAAAACAGGCTCGTTTCTGGATTTCATCAACGGATATGCAAATTCGCCAACTTCGGTGGATGGAGCCTCTCCGAGATCTTCGAGTTTCTTCTGCGTGGCCTCGGTGTGTTTGTAGTAATTTTCCTTTTTTATCGAAGGAAAAGGCAAAAAGTCATCGAGTTTGGCCTGCTGTTGTTTTTTGCCTGGTGATGGTGTGGAAACCTCAGGTACTGGCACCTCTGGATAGAATATGTTGGGGTACTTTTTCAAGAACTTATGAGATGCATGGCTTTTTCGAATTTCACACCACGGAGCATCGGTTTCTATAAGCAAGCGGTCCATGGGAATCTCTTTTGCAACTTCAAGGTTTTCCTCTGTTTTCAAAGAGCATCCGTTGACACCAATATAGAAGCCTAGACTGAGAAGCTTCTGGACTTCTTCAACAGAGCCAGTAAAGGAGTGGACGACGCCCGTAAGCCCATACTTTTCCACAAAGGGGCCAATTATATCAACAAAGTCGTCGCAAGCAGCCCTCATATGAAGAAACAACGGAAGCTTCTGTTCCATGGATACAGCCACCTCCAACTGTCTCTTAAACATAGTTTTCTGCTGCTCCACGGACGAGTAGTGAAGACGATCGTAGTCCAAGCCAATTTCACCAAAAGCCTTCACAAGCCCCTGAGCGTGTCCTTGCTCGGCGATTTTCTTCAACTCCTCTAACTTCTCTTCAGTAGAGTCCAAGAGATCACCACTTTCCAAAGATCCGTAAAATTCCTGAGCCACTGTGCACGGGTGGACCCCCACAGTCAGCCCAAAATCGCCTTTATGTTTCTGCACCAAGGCCAAATGGTCCTTGCTTTCAGCTACCGAGGAACCAGTGATGAGCATCTTCCTCACATTAAACCGTTGAGCCCTCGAGATAACCTGCTCCACATCGGCCGGATGCTTCGGATTCAGCGATCCGTTGTAGCACCCCTGGAACATGGAGTCGGAAAAGTTCACACCAATGTCGAAATAGCGGGGTTTCCACGACACCATACTGAGTCTTCTCATAAGTAGTAGCTTTTCGCACCCACAATTATCAACTACCATGAGCCTTGAAGATGTACTAAAAGCGCAGGAGCTGGACTTGGCACGGGAAGCCGAGGTGATACGGGTGCTCAATTGTGCCGAAGGCGACTACTTTGCCATTTTGCAAATCAACCCTTTGTTTGACTCTGCCACGGTAGATGCTAGGGTCAAGAAGGCGTACCGGAAGAAGTCACTCTTGATCCACCCGGATAAAGTCAAGCACGAGGAGGCGCCCAAGGCGTTTGATCTTCTCAAGAAGGCCGAATTGGTTTTGAATGACGAGGAAAGTACGCAAAAGCAGAACTTGATCGAGGTTTACCAGACGATAGCCAATGACTTAGATATAGACGTTATCGAGGACTACAACAGCAGGGAAAACGGGCTAATACGAGACAAGGTCGCCCAGACGCTTGAACATCATAAGAAGGACCGAGAAGTGGAGCGATTGTACCAACAGAGAGAAGATGCTCAGAAGAAGGAGGAGGTCAAGAACGCAGCTAACGATCGAGAGCTAAGGAAGAAGTGGGAAAGCCGCTGGGAAAACGACAGAGACTCCCGTGTGGACCTGTGGAGAAAGTACAAGGTGGACAAGAAAAAGAAAAAGAAGCCCCGGAAGGTTCTAGCGTAGCTACAGAGCTAGTAGTGCTAATGAATATCTTTTGCGAACATCTAGTGAACGTTAAGTTATTTTCGTTTCTGGTACGTGGCGTCATACTTAATGCAACGGCAACGCTTATTTAGACTCAGAAGCCAACTTCTCGGCCTTGGCAACAGCGTCCTCGATGCTACCAACCATGAAGAAAGCACCCTCAGGCAAGTGGTCGTACTTACCGTCCAAGACCTCCTTGAAGGATCTGACGGTGTCCTCCAACTTCACCATTCTACCTTCCATACCAGTGAAAACCTCGGCGACAGCAAATGGCTGGGACAAGAATCTCTGGATCTTTCTGGCTCTCTCGACGGTCAACTTGTCAGCCTCGGACAACTCATCCATACCCAAAATGGCAATGATATCCTGCAAAGACTTGTAGGCCTGCAAGGTCTGCTGGACGTTGGTAGCAACGTCGTAGTGCTCCTGACCGACAACGGAGGCATCCAACAATCTAGACTTGGAGTCCAATGGGTCAACAGCAGGGTAAATACCCAACTCGGAAATAGATCTATTCAACACAGTGGTAGCATCCAAGTGAGCAAAAGTGGTGGCTGGGGCAGGGTCAGTCAAGTCATCAGCTGGCACGTAGACAGCCTGGACAGAGGTGACGGAACCCTTCTTGGTGGTGGTAATTCTTTCCTGCAAGGTACCCATATCGGTGGCCAAGGTTGGCTGGTAACCGACAGCAGATGGAATACGACCCAACAAGGCGGACACCTCGGAACCAGCCTGAGTGAATCTGAAAATGTTGTCGACGAACAACAACACATCCTGACCTTCTTCATCTCTGAAGTATTCGGCAATGGTCAAACCGGTCAAAGCAACTCTAGCTCTGGCTCCTGGGGGCTCGTTCATCTGACCGAACACCAAGGCGACCTTGGAGTCACCCTCGAAGTTGATGACACCGGTCTCCTGCATTTCACGGTACAAATCGTTACCCTCTCTGGTTCTCTCACCGACACCGGTGAAAACAGAGAAACCACCGTGACCCTTGGCAATGTTGTTAATCAACTCCTGGATAAAAACGGTCTTACCGACACCGGCACCACCGAACAAACCAATCTTACCACCTCTGGCGTAAGGGGCCAACAAGTCGACAACCTTGATACCGGTCTCCAAAACCTCAGCGGAAGTGGACTGCTCCACGAACGAAGGTGGTTCAGTGTGGATAGGGTTTCTCTTCTTGGTCTTGATTGGTCCTCTCTCGTCAATTGGCTCACCAATAACGTTAATGATACGACCCAAAGTCTCACGACCAACAGGCACGGTGATAGGAGAGCCGGTGTCAGTGACAGACTCACCTCTGACCAAACCGTCAGTACCGTCCATAGCAATGGTTCTGACGGTGTTCTCACCCAAGTGCTGGGCAACCTCAAGAACCAAGTTCTGCTCACCGTTCTTCAACGTCAAAGCGTTGAAAATGGCTGGCAAGTTACCATCGTCAAAGTGGACGTCAACAACGGCACCAATGACGGCTCTGTTATGTTAGTATGGTGGAAGCTACTATATGGAAGGAGTGCCGAGATAGGTGAAAAAAGCGCGAAGCTTGCTTCTGATTGGTCGGTGAGCAAAGCAACGAGGAGACCGAGGATAGGGCCACTCTGGGGTATTCGGGGTGGAATTGGATGGAGTATTGATTATACTGGGGGTGTAGCGGCTTGATCCGACTAATTCGGGATATACCGGGTTTGACACCGTGGTCTGGGAGGCTGGAACCCGGGACGTCGAAGTCGACGCAACGACACAAAGACAGCTAGATTTCGCTTCAATTAGGATCATGTGGAGCCCACACGAGCAGAGGAAGCAGGGGCGACCAATTTTGCCTATTTTGGCGACTTTCGTCCATTTTTCCGATCTGATCCATACCACGAGAGACCAGGAAACCGATACCCGACACCAGCCGAACCGGCGGCAAAGCCGGCCAATGGAGTCGACTCAACGTCAACCACTCGTTATGGAGATTCCCCCATGAACCAGGCCAACTCCCGTCCACCAATCCACCCACTCATCAATTTCACCCACCAAACATCAACACCAGGATTTGCCAACACATCGGCAAATCCCCATTCTCGATTCAATTCTCTTCAACCCCGTCACTTCTCCTCACCCTCAATTCTATCTCAATTCATCCTTCTCGATCCGATAATACATACCTAACCTTACCGGTGCCGGCAGCAGCGGTAGCCAAAGAACGGTTGAACATGAAGTTTCTCTTAGCAGCAGTGAATGCGCTGCGCGACGCAGTGGAGAACATTCTTGGAAGAACCATCGTAGATTGTAGAACCTGTTTGATGTTTCACGCTAAAGAAAAGAGAAAGTAAAAAGAGCGTCCACGGTGGAGTTATATGGTTTTTTCGCACCCTCGCACTACAAGGTGCTCCATACCGGTCGGCGGACATGGCTAGAAACAGCTGGCCAATGGGAGCGGGTTCTGCGATTCCGGGTGCGAAGCAGTTTTTTATTGGGCGGGTGGGGGTTACCCGGCGCTGCTCACTGGTGATTGCGTTCGGGTGCTGCGCTGGGCAGGGGCCATTGAGCGCTGGCGATGGGATTTTTGGTTTATTTGGGGCGAATTGGGTCCAGGGGCTTTTTTTCCGGTGAAAAGGGGCCCAGGGGGCCGAATTGACGGGGTCTACTTAGCCTGGCTTTGAGCGCGTATAGTAGGATGTATGGCTGCGAATGTGGGACGGCAGTAATGACGAGAGTCTAGAGAAAGAGATTAGGGAGTTGAATGAGCCGTGAGAAGTATGAGGTGAAGGGCAGGAAGGGAGGAAGGTTTTGAAAGAGTTGGCGACTTGGCCATATGCTCCAGCCGGCGTTTTTGGACTCACTCGTACAGCTTAATATAGTCCTTGGATTTTAAATTTGGTAAAGAGGCGGTGTAATCAAAGCAGCCGGCATCGTAGTTGCCATATGAATGGGCCAAGAAGGAACGGCGTGAAAAGAGACGTACTCTGGCGTGGCACTAAGGCGCTTTGGGTATTGGCTGCAAAAATGTCGTCGCTACATCTCGCCAAATGGTCCCATGTATCTCCGTCAGATCGGGACGGTTTAATCCCAAACTTGCACGAGCAAAAGGACAATGTTTTAAAATTATCTCTTAAAAATTTCAGCACATTCCGCCCTCAAATGGCCAAAATCACTCGAGGTCTACTGAGGCAGCGACGACATTGTCGCGCCCATACTGGTCAACTAGATCACCGTGCCACAATGGACCAATGGAGAGAAAGATGGTTTTGAGCGATAGATCTTGAAGGAGGTTGATATAAGCCGCCCTTGTAGTACCCTGGAGCATGCTCTGGGTGAATCGATCCTGGCCAGGAAAAGTCCCCGGTGAGAACTCTTGAGCTGGTGGCTCTCATGGAAATCGATTTGGGAGCAAGTGAATTATCTTTTTGCTTCGATTCACGGAAGTTTTAATTTTTCTTTTAATTCTGGAGTCCGGAAGGCCGGAAAGCGTGGTCTCCAATGGCTGCGAACAAACTCGAAAACAGGGACAAAGCTACAGGTAGGATAGTAATTTTGCATTGATTGCGGAGTAGACAGGGTAAATTTTGGATGATGCAGCAAAGGGATCAAAAAGCAATCCATGTTGAAGATGGAAGTCAGTGGTTTTAGTGTAGTCTTCTAAGTGAAGGACTTTAGGAGAGGTGCCTCAACATTTAGCTACAAAACTCATGGTTTGCAAAAGTGAAATTGGCATGTGGATTTTAGTAAATGCTGGGCAATTTTCGGACATGAGTAATTATGGTGGGTCATGAAGCTTGCTTCTATGCGAGCATAAGATAATGAAGTTTCATGAAGTTTGGGAAGTGAAGAAGATTCGGCTCTTCGATTTTGAGAAATGGTGGATTGGACAACAGTTTGTTCGTAGCAGACAATTGCTGTTTACCATTCCAGTCATATCAGTATCGCAAGCAGAGACCATAGAAGACCCTGACTTCAATCCATGTAGGAAGAATTGTCTTGATTCAAATTATCATTAGCTCACTGTTTTTAGAAATGGCTTTCTCTCCTAAATTAAAGTGCACTTATTGATTTCCATGAATTACTGACCGACGTTCACCTTTTCAAAGCGTCCACTTAAAATCTCTTCATCAAGGCCTCGATCATTCCTTGAATAACACTTTCATTATCCATTGGACAGCCTCTTCACCTACGGCTACTTCGATGTCTTCAATTCTCCATCCAAAATCGTTTCCTTCATTCCTTACAAATTCCTACACCACCTCCGTCTTCACCTTCGTCTCTGTGGGCACAGAAATCCCCTGAGGAACCACGGCCTCTGTCTTGATCTCAAAGTACCTCTGCTTTGCAGCGGTCAAGGTGTGCTCCATCTCGTCAAAAGATTTCTCAAATATAACAAGAGACCCTCTGGGGGCTTTCTTTCCGTTTTCTCCGCATACCAGCACGCAGCACTCAAGACACAATTTGACGTTGTCCAAGCGATTAAGAGTTTTGAATAGACTGTTGTACTGGACCTTTTTCATCTGACTCATGTCCTTATGCTCAATAACCTCGCTTTCCTCCTTTACTGTCTCAGGCAGCTGGCTCTTCTGCAGAATTCTTGAGGAGTGCCTCCTTCGTTTAGCACCGGAGGCTTCCTCTGCATCGGCCTTTCTCTTCGCCTGCTTAATGAGCTGGTCAAACTCTTCGTTGTATGGGACTTTTTCTTGGAGTTCCCCAAGCTTGCCTGCTGATATCGTGGACGCAACAAAAGCGGCTTTTTCGTCATCTTTAAGTTCCTGGAGTTTATTGGGCGAGGATTCCGGAGTGAGGAGATCCTTCAAATCCAACGGTTGCGTCTCCTTCTTCTTTCTGCCTCCATACCACTTGCCAAAACGATGTGCCTGGTTATTGATATTGCAGTATTGATAAGAAGCGTAGGTTCGACACACGTCACATAAAACATCATCTTCGTCATCGAGGTCTGCAATTCTTCTGGCACTGATTTCCGGACCTGGAGTAAGAGGACTAGAGCTGCGTATGCTTTGGCCCTTTTTCTTTGCTTTCGCTTTCAGGAATCTCTCCTTATCGAGATCACCCACCAAGCGCATATTCCTCGTCATGATTCTCTCATAACACCTAATGGACAGTTCCACGAGCTTGAGGCGGTCCACAGTAATTTCCTTGTCTCCTCTAATAAACTTTTTCAAAATATTCTCCACCAACTGGCAATGGTCAAAAACATTTTCCTTTTTGATCGACCTGTAATCCTGAATTGACTTTTCGCCGAACTCGAGCCACGAGTCCATAGTAAAGTTCACTGCCTCGTTGAAGTTAAACCCACTGTTGAACCCAGCATGGTATACTCGAGGAAATGTCACCACAAACTCGTTAGGGCCCTGGTCGGCATAGACGCATGGAATGCCTTTTTGAACTAGCTCGCTAGGAGAAATCAAAGTCACAAGCTGGTGAAGTAAGTCAGGTTGTCTCTGGAATAAATCAGGTGCAGACTTGTTCATGATTTGCTCAAAGGCATCGGCATGGCTGCTGGGGAACCCGTACCACTTTTTGGCATTACCAAAATGGCAGTAGTTGGCAGAAAGGGTATAATGGTCTTCCACGTGCCAACAGAACGTGGAAAGAAGAGAGCCAACGTAGATCCATGGAACGGTCATTCCAGATATACTGCTGTTGATGAAGTTCAATAAGGAGCCGTCTGCAAAGGGGAGTTTGGTGAGATTCCAAGGATCGTTGATGTATCGTGAAGAGTCGGCATTAGGGTCATATGGTGATTGGGGGACATCGGGCGTCGGAAATCCACTGATTTCTCCAGGCTTGAGATTGTGGATATCGGCACCATACTTGACTTTGATTTCGGAGTTTTCCGCCTCCACCAAGCTCCAGAAAATGCGCTCGATGTCGTCCAACAGAATCCGAGTTCCTTGAGGCTGGTACTGTGAGAGAAACTGGTCCTCGAACTCTTTGCACTGTTCAACAAAGTCCCAAAGACTGTACTTTATCTCTGGTCTTTCTTCAAAGCCATAGGCGCCGTTTCCTACCAAGCAGCGGTCACAATACCATGCACCCAGAGGAATCTCCTCCAACGGTGGCTGAAGACACTTCATGTGGTATGGGTTGTTGCAATGGTCACATAATAAAGTCAGGGTGGGGGAGTGGTTTTTGCGGCAAATGAGACAGGCCTCTTCATCCTCAGGATCGCTTTCTGGGAAATCGAAGTTGCCTTTGTTCGTAGAGAGATATGCGGCGTACTCCTTGATATTGTACTGCCACTGGTCGACCAAAATCCTGGATTCGGCGCTGAGCCCAAAAAACAAGTTCAACTTGGCCAATTCGTCTTTCGAAATATTGTCAAAATCAGGCTCGTCGCCGAGCTGGTTGAGAACAGCCAAGTACAAGTCGTAGAAGTATATTCTTTTCTCGCCGGCCCGGAACCACTGTTTCAACTCGCTGCGGCGCATCATCCTATGGAATCTGTTCATGTTGTCGGTGAAAAACTTCCTGCTTCTTGTCGTTATCCCCAAATCACTGAGTTTTTGGATTCTTGTGTGAAATGTGAAGTTGGGAGATAACGAGAATGGAGGTTTCCAGCCTGGAGGGGGCACGATTTTCAACAAGCCGTACTTTTCGCCCAAGGCTCGTACATCGGGGCTCGATAAGTATTGAGTAGGGTTTTTGAATTCGGCATCGTTGGGCCTGAGCACGGGGCACGGTTTGAGGAGAGACTTGTCGAAGGTCATTCTCGTGAGCGGAGTCCAGAGGGCAAAAAACTTCCAAAAAATTCACTCGTAATAAAAGCCAGAACCTAATTTGTATAATGAAGCTGTTTTCAAGATCCAGAAAGGCGTGGTTGTGTGGGTTGACCAGGCGATCTGAAAAGCTTCGTTGAGAACACTTTTGCCTTTTTCAGAAGGCAGATTACTTTATTGCGTCACCTTGCAAAAGGACTCAGGTTTTGAGACACCCTATTTTATTTCAGGGATAATTTTAAAACCAAGTTATTTAAACGCTGGCTAGTTGAGGGTAAAGCGTTTTAACTGAAGAAGTGCAAGGGTATCTTCCCGAAATCCGGTCCAGGACTGTCTGGGACATGCTCTGGTGTGCAGATAGGCCCCACCCCCGGCTGATACTACTAGAGCAAGTTTTGGTGCTGTGGATCTGAAAACAACACTCACAGAGTCCTGAGAACTGCAGGATCACAAAACTGGTCCTATGATCGTCCCAGGACCCCTCTATCAAAAGTTGGCTCATTGCTCTCCCACTCCAACCTTGCGACCCCACATACACTCCAAGACTAACTACTACTCACTTCTCCAACATGGCAATTAAAGACGGATACACCCTTTTGGTGCTTGGCGCCGGCGTCATGGGCACTGCTGTGACAGCTGCTGTGACAGAGTCAAACATGAAGCCATTTCCAGGAAAAGTCATTTTGTGCTCGCAGCTGGAGAAATCTGAAAAACGCTTGAAGGCCCAATTCAGCCAGGACTTCGTGGAGGTGATCGTGGATGTGGAGAAAAAGAAAGCAGCCATTGAAAAAGCCGATGTGATTCTTTTGGGCTGCAAGCCTTTCCACTTTGAGTCGGTCCATGCTCAGGTCAAGGACAATCTCAAACACAACCCATTGGTGATTTCTCTCTTGGCTGGAGTCACCATTGACAACTTGTCTATTTTCTCCGACAAAATCGCCAGAGTCATGACCAATACTCCTGCTCAATTTGGCGCAGGAATGGCTGCCGTGGCGCTTTCTGAACAAGCCAGTGAGTACAAGCAGTTCGTGAATGATTTCGCTGGATGTGTGGGGGCTGCTCTGGAAATTCCCGAAAAAAACATGGACGCAGCCACTGCCCTTATTGGCTCGGGGCCAGCCATGTGCTTGCTCATGATGGAGGCCTTGTACGATGGAGGTATCAGAATGGGTCTCACTCACGATGTAGCCAGAACTTCAGCGGCCAAAGTCATGGAGGGTACAGCCAAAATGGCTCTTGAGACTGGAGAACATCCTGCTGTATTGAAGAGCAAGGTGTGTACTCCAGGCGGCACCACAATTGGCGGCTTGTTGAAGTTGGAGGATGCTGGAGTGAGAGGAGCCATTGCCAGGGCAGTGGAAGAGGCTGCCATCATCTCGGCGTCTTTTGCGAAGAAGTAGCTTTCCTCATAAAATCTGCATTAAGTATCCACTTCAAATGAATGTAGCAAGAGGGGCTTGAAAAATAGCACCACGACTGACATAGTAAGCACCACGACTCAATTTCAGGGACATCGACCTCTCATGGAACATCACGACCACTCCTGCTACACCGGCTATGCAAATGGGTATTATATACAAACTGAATCTCTAATTCCTCGTCTACTGCTTGAACATCTTCATGAACAGGCCCATGTCGTCGGCCGAAATCTTAATCCCGGCCTCTTCAAAAGCATCTTTCAACTTGGAAATAAGCTCTCTGACCTCCTTGTCTGCAAAGAGCCTCATCACTTGGGTAATAGATGGTGGTTCCTGTGGATTAAAGCCTTTCTTGACGATGATCTCCTGGAACTCGTTCAAGAGCTCGCGGATGTGTGGGTGCTGCTGGACCTTGCTGACGACATCTTGCACTTTAAGAACGTCTTCATCAGGCAAGTCGTTCTCGTTGGACGAAGAAGCGAATCTGACTGATCTGAGTGATTTGGAGGGCGATGCAAAAGCCGGTCTCAACGCCGATGGTCTCGCCACCGACTGTCTTAACGCCGACCTGGCCACACTTCTGAATGCCAAACCAGATACCCGTGCAAACATCACTATGTATTAGTGGCAAGTAACGGCTGGTTGCAACTACTTGTAGTAGTGGTGTGCGCACGACCGGTCGCACCAGTTTTTCGAAAAAAACTATCTCAATATCTTAGCGCCAAACAACACAACCACAAGATACCATGTCTCACGAAGGTCAGGAAGAATTGTTGGACTACTCCGATTCTGAGGAAATCGCCGTTCAGCCCTCCACGGCTACCAACGAAGGCGACGCCTCCAACAACAAGAGCGCCGACAAAAAGGGCTCCTATGTTGGTATCCACGCCACCGGTTTCAGAGACTTTCTCTTGAAGCCAGAGTTGTTGAGAGCCATCGGTGACTGTGGTTTCGAGCACCCCTCTGAAGGTTCGTATTTGCAAGTCGCGAGCTGAGGACGAAGCCGGTCAAACCTGACTACTATCTTATCAAGAACACGGGCCCATGGTGGGCCAAATCACCCGAGTCTAGCGATGAATTCACTCGTTGGATTCACCGAAAAAAGAAGCATCTTAGGTTATCGGCTTTGCCCCAGAACGCGTTATTATCATAAATTCCCCCACTAACATTTAGTCCAGCAGGTCTGTATTCCCCAGTCCATTTTGGGCACTGACGTCTTGTGTCAGGCCAAGTCTGGTTTGGGTAAGACTGCCGTTTTCGTCTTGTCTACATTGCAGCAGTTGGACCCTGTCCCCGGCGAGATCTCCACCTTGGTCATCTGTCACACCAGAGAGTTGGCCTACCAGATCCGTAACGAGTACGCTCGTTTCGCCAAGTACATGCCCGATGTCAAGACTGAGGTCTTCTACGGCGGTACCCCTATTGCCAAAGATTTGGAGAAGTTGAAGAACAAAGAAACATGCCCCCACATTGTTGTCGCTACCCCAGGTAGATTGCACGCTCTTGTGGAAGAGAAGGGTATCCGTTTGAACAATGTCAAGTCCTTTGTCATTGATGAGTGTGACAAGGTCTTGGACTCTTTGGACATGAGAAGAGACGTCCAGGATATTTTCAGAAACACCCCTCACCAGAAGCAGGTGATGATGTTCTCTGCCACCTTGTCCCAGGAGATTCGTCCTGTTTGCAAAAAGTTCATGCAGAGTCCCTTGGAGATTTACGTGGACGACGAGGCCAAGTTGACCTTGCACGGTTTGCAGCAGTATTACATTAAGTTGGACGAGAAAGAGAAGAACAAGAAGTTGTCCGACTTGTTGGACTCTTTGGAGTTCAACCAGGTCATTATCTTCGTCAAGTCCACGCTGAGAGCCAACGAGTTGAACAAGTTATTGTGTGCCTGTAACTTCCCTTCGATTGCCGTTCACTCTGGCATGAAACAGGATGAGAGAATCGCCAGATACAAGTCCTTCAAGGAGTTCAACAAGCGTATCTGTGTCACTACTGATGTCTTCGGCAGAGGTATCGATATCGAAAGAATCAACTTGGCCATCAACTACGACTTGCCCAACGAGGCCGACCAGTACTTGCACAGAGTAGGAAGAGCTGGTAGATTCGGTACCAAGGGTTTGGCCGTCTCTTTCGTCTCCAGCAAGGAAGACGAGGAGGTCTTGGAAAAGATCCAGTCCAGATTCGACGTCAAGATCTCCGATTTCCCTGAAGAAGGTGTCGACCCTTCGACTTACATGAACACCTAAGCTGGCCCGACGAGCCCAAAATGTCTGTATTATCTATAGCACAAGAAAATAAAATGAAATGGTTTTCACGCTTTGTAGCGCATGCAAACGGAGTCGACGAGTCGGTACACCTCTTGAAGCTGTGATTTGGGGATCGGGAACCACTCGACGTGAACTTTGTATTCATTCAGGCTGGTCTCTTTGCGTTTGAAGAAGTTCAGAAGACGGCTGCCTTTCCGCTCCTCCTTGGCCTTGTCTATACACCCTTGGCAGTATACTGTCCCCCCTCCGTAACGTTTTTTTAATAATGCATGGATCTCTTGTTCCGCTAGGTAAACGCTTTTGGCAGCGTAGAAGCCCTTATCGGACGGTTGGAAGGACGCGTAAGGGGATTTGTCTTTTCGAATGCTGAGCCTTTTGAGTCTGTCAATTAAAGAAATGGCCAATGTCTCTCCGCTTCCTGGATGTAGACAAACGAGCTTGTGGTTGCACTGTTTCTCCCATTGCAGGAGTCTCAAGTCCACTGTTTTCGTAGTCATGCCCACTTTCACAAACATGTATTCCAGCTGTTTTGGAGAAAATTTCACCCACTCGTCCTTTTTGCCCTTCTCGAGGTTTCGTGTTTTGAAGAAGTCTGCACTGTCTTTGCTCAAGAGCGATGCTAGCGTGAAGATGTAGATAAATCCTGGTTTCTCGACCTGTGCTCTGTTGGGTCTTTCTTTTTGAGGAGACCTTTGCCTTACCGGCAGCCCACCAAAAGGAGTCACTGACGCCAGAGTAACAACGATTCTATTTGGAGTTCCTGCCTTCTTAGGAGACCCTTGAGGTGTTCTGCTCGACTGGCCTATATGGTAATGGCAGTATTCGCCTTCCTTGACCAAGATCTTGCATCGAAGGCCCAGCTTTGTTGTGCCCAAGCATTGATGGCTGGACATGTGGTGATGTTCTAAGGACGCGTTTGATGTTCCTGTAGAGACCAGTAGTTGTTACAATAAGCGATGTGACTTGACGGGGCTTGGTCAGGCTATCTGATTTGATGTAATTGCCTTTCTAGCAACTTTGGAGAGAATGTTTCTCTTGTGAGAGAGCACCTTAGCTCAGCGCAACCAGTGTTATCTATAGTATCAATCTACTGCGAATTCTTGATCGCGATACTTGGAATGGAGAATGTCCAATCCGAAGGTTGAGAGGTAGGATTCGAATCTTGAGGAATTTGGTGTTTTTGTCGGATTTGAACGGCAGGTTCGAGTACTTGAGCTTTCTCAGCCAAACGATCTGTATCTCCAAACAGTGAATAACTGTGGAGCGTCCACAACTCTCCATGATTCCTTCTACCATCCTCTCTGTCTCTTCTTTGAAATTCAACCGTCTTTTTTGATTCGTCTGAAACTCTCCCGAATGTGTAAGGTGACTTTTACCAGGTTCCACACCCGTCAATAACGCGTTTCGCTATCTCAAACGATAGTGTGGTTTCTTGTTAACCCACGATTGGCTCCTCTGAATTCCCTACAGTATACCCTCTCAGCTCCCTTTCAAGTACTCAATCAATTCTCCGAGTTAAACAGTTTCACAAGGAATTTGGGTTTGCAAGTCAGAGTGAGTTGTGGGTATTTAGTGCACTTTCCAAAATGGGCGAAATTCATGAACATCAAGGAGCCTAGAAAAATCGAAAACACGTGTAGTTCTGACGATACCCAAACAAACACTTCAAAAAAGTTGATTTATTCATTTCCCCGAAAAATGACCGAATTGACCCTCCACTTCCTTCACTCAACCCTGGATGCCTGTGCTTTCGAGCCAAGATCGTACTTCCACAGCCAGCGCTGCAAACCCAAAGCGAAATTCCTATTGTTTGGGAGCCACATCAATTGAACAAAACACGAAGTCTGCAGAGCGAAAATGGAAAAAATAAAAAAGGAACGAATTTGTTGAACGCTTCCATGAAACATGGTGTTGACAGGATGCATCTTCCTGCGGCTGAACACTAATGCATTGGGTGCAAAAGCCCCTCTGTTTTTCAAAACCTACGATGTGCCAACCAGCCGGGTAAGGTTTTTTAAAGAAAACAAGGAATCACAGTATCTCCTGCTAATTGCTCACTGGAGACGGTGCCCATTGTTCCCCTTTGGAACAGCCTCATCGGATCTGTGCTTGAATCTGGTGCATTTACCCCATATAAAGCACATCCTTCCAAAACCACACAAAAACAATGGACCAACACATTCCTCGAAAAAAGACAAAACAATCCAACGCAAAATCCAGCCCAGGCTTCAGTGTTTCGTCAGCGCCACAGTGTGGCTGGACAATGCACCCTTATTACGGCCCCAGAAAATCCGCCTCACGTGTATCTGCACACGCTGGAATGGACCACTATAAAACCGGCCCGTTTCCCCGGTTTCAGGAACCTTAACAAAATGCCCTCTCACTTTGACACCCTTCAATTGCACGCTGGCCAGGAGGTCGAGAAACCTCACGGTGCCAGAGCACCTCCCATCTACGCCACTACGTCTTATGTCTTCGATGACTCTAAGCACGGGGCCCAGTTGTTCGGTCTTGAGACCCCGGGTTATATTTACTCTCGTATTATGAACCCC
Organism: Candidozyma chanthaburiensis; assembly: GCA_030579055.1. Lineage (NCBI taxonomy): Eukaryota > Fungi > Ascomycota > Pichiomycetes > Serinales > Metschnikowiaceae > Candidozyma > Candidozyma chanthaburiensis. Next base: position 255,228 of record JAKUAA010000017.1, on the reverse strand, counting down.
ACCAATGATGTTTTCGAAAAGAGAATTGCTGCGTTGGAAGGCGGAATTGCCGCTTTGGCTGTGTCTTCTGGCCAGGCCGCCCAGTTCATTACTATTGGCGGGTTGGCCCATTCCGGTGACAATATCGTCTCCACTTCGTACTTGTACGGTGGAACATACAACCAGTTCAAGGTGGCTTTCAAGCGCTTTGGCATAGAGACGCGCTTTGTCAATGGCGACTCTCCTGACGACTTTGCCAAGTTGATTGACGAAAAGACAAAGGCTATCTACGTCGAGTCCATTGGCAACCCCAAGTACAACGTTCCTGACTTTGAGAAGATCGTCAAGATCGCCCACGACAACGGTATTCCAGTCGTGGTGGACAACACCTTTGGCGCTGGCGGCTACTTGGTGAGTCCCCTCAAGTTGGGAGCAGATATCGTGGTGCACTCGGCCACCAAGTGGATCGGCGGCCACGGTACTACCATTGGCGGTGTAATTGTCGACTCTGGTAAGTTCCCTTGGAAGGAGTACCCTGAGAAGTTTCCTCAGTTTTCCAAGCCCTCCGAGGGCTACCACGGATTGGTGTTGAACGACGCCTTGGGCGAGGCTGCTTTCATTGGCCACGCCAGAATTGAGTTGTTGAGAGACTTGGGTCCTGCTTTGAACCCCTTTGGTAGCTTCCTCTTGCTCCAGGGCTTGGAGACGTTGTCCTTGCGTATCGAGAGGCAGTCCTACAACGCCTTGAAGCTCGCCCAATGGTTGGAGAAGAACTCTCACGTCGATTGGGTGTCTTATGTGGGCTTGCCTTCCCACGAGAGCCACGAGTTGGCCAAGAAGTACTTCAACACTGAACACTTTGGCGGCATTTTGGCCTTAGGTGTCAAGGATCTCGACAAGAAGGTTGATGATCCATTCCAGGAGGCCGCTGCCCAGGTGGTAGACAATTTAAAGGTGGCCTCGAACTTGGCCAACGTTGGTGATTCCAAGACCTTGGTGATTGCTCCTTACTACACTACACACCAGCAGTTGAGCGAGCAGGAGAAGATCAACTCAGGTGTTACCAAGGGCTTAATTAGAGTTTCTCTTGGCACTGAGTTTATTGACGATTTGATTGCCGACTTTGAACAGTCGTTCAAAACGGTCTACGGCTAGCACGACGTATATATGACACTGTGAAAAGAAAGACAATAATCGACAAGACCGAATGGGCCAAGAGGAGCGAGAACATTAGCCCACTGGACCATTCCAAGCCGTAGCTTTTGATGTGATCTCTAACGATGGTTGTGATGCCGAATTGTGCCAGGAGAACAAGCACCTCAAGTATGATCAATGAGAACTGGAGAATGCAACTTGAATACTGAATTACCTTTCCAGCAGTCCCTTTGACGAAGAAAGAAAGAAGGTCTAAAAAAAGAAGAGCAGTAAGAATGCACGCCATGATGATCCATACCACGAAAACCAGGTGAGCTGCAAGTGTCATATTCTCCAAGTAAATGATCACATCGACCTTCTGTGGATCTAACAGCACCATGGAATCCAGATCACTTTTTATAACTGCACTTATCTCTTTGATAGCAGTTTGGTAAAGCTTTTCTGTGTTTCTTCCAAACTCCTGTGGAAGTTCCACCTCTCCTATGAGCCCTGCTTGTGTCCCCAAATCACGCACAATCATGCTGGGCATGTCCATACCAAAGCCTCTATAACAAGCAGAAGCAGAGGCTACAGCGCTAACCCGGCACATGCCTAAAGGGCCAAATAAGTATCGACTTTTCTCTATGGGCCATTTCTGTGGAATACTCGATTTACTGCCTCCACCAAGATCTTCAGAGAAGTAGGCAAAGAGCTGAAGACCCTCATCCGCAAGCAAAGTCCAAGAAGCGGATGCCTCGTTGACTTGGACCACCGATAGAGCTGTTGTAAATGGAGAGGGAAAGAGGCTGCCGAGGAAAATATAAGAGCCAAGGATAAGCCAGAGCCAGTAGCAGATTCTGTGAGCAGGAGAGATGATTTGAGGAGTGAAGGCGAAGCGAGCTTCGACAAGGGGCCTGGCTAAAGACGCTTCCTCGTCAGAAAACTCCTCCTGCTTCATTGTGGAAAAAAATGTATTAGTGAAATCTCCATTTGTGTCCGTTTGTATGCAAAGTATGCGAATGGTGTCTGTGCTCCGAAGAGCCTCTCAGACCGTCTAAACAATTTTGTTTATGAACTGATTGTTGTCTAGGAACTGCATCTCCTGTTCGTCAAGAACTGATACGTTGTCGACTGAACGATTGAAGCTGTTGTTCGCGTCGGGAATCATCAAGTTCTGGAGAGGACGCGATTGAAGGCCACCGCCCGTGTTGCTTCTTGACCTGTTAGGCGTAGTCAACTTATTGAGTGTGTTTGCTCTTGATAAAGAACCGCCCTCGCCACCCCCAGGAAGCGTCTGTGGATACTGATGATTGGAAAAATGGTTGTCTCCATAAAGGAGATTATGCGTGGAAGCTTTTTCAGGAAGCCAGTCCCGGCGAGGTATTCTTTTGATTTTGGAGCTGTCTTTGCGTCTACCGGAGAACTTTCGAGTGATGGCAGCACCGAGTTTTCGAAGCTCAGTCTCGCTGTTAAAATGGCTGCTCAGTTCAGCCATTTCCGGTTCAAAAGGCAGCGCTTCGTCTTCTGGTGATGCAAATGGCCCTTCGTCAGGATAAGCCGGATTGTCTACCGAAGATGAACGAGGACGGTCGTGCTCGAAGCCGGCAGCATCGTCGAAAAGCCGAGAAATGGATTGCTTCGTTTTGTTGCGCTTGAGCTGTCGCGAGACCAGGTATGGCTTGACGATGAACTCGTCGTCATCATCAGGGTAGTCTCTGTAGTGGTAAGTGACCTCATCGTCTGAGTTGTACCCATCCTCCAGAGGATTGGAACACCACAATGGCAAGCCCCACAGAAACATGGTGAGCACAGAAAAGGAGAAAGTGCACCACAAAAGCGCCTGAAAGACACTTCCTAAGACCATGTCCACACCGTAGCTTGACATACCCTTTGCGATTTCGGCCTTCATCAACCGTAGCTCGTTAATGGCTATGCAACTGGCCACCATCATTATAATACCTGCCGCTAGAGCTAGCAAAGCTAGTCCGTTTATAGTGATTGTAGGAATCGAAGAGAGGTCTCTTGTGCCTCTCCGATTGCTGTACAAAACAAAGCCGTAGACAAGTATCGCCGCCTGGGCGAGTACCTGGAAAATAAAAACGGGTTTAAGCACAGCAAAACGCCTATTACGTGCATTTAGTCGGCGAGAGTATTCATCGTCTTTTTGGTAGTTCGACTCGTAAGCATACGCCATGATAATGTCGAGGCCGGCCTCCAGCATGATTGCACGGTAATCGAAAATGCCAAAATCGGTGTAGGACAGGCAGTCTTCGGTGAAGTTGCCCTTCTTGCGGGCGTCCTTGGATGTATACGAAATCATGCAAAACTCGGTATTGCCAATCAAAATGTACTGGGCAGCGTCCGCCACCTGTTTTTCGGTATATTCGGTCAAAATGTGAATTTCTGAGTCCGTAAGATCATTGTCCACTGGCAACAAGTCCTGGTTAAAAGAACCTGTCGAGGAGATGGAGCTTCTCAAGGACTTGTACAACCCCAAGGCCACATCCAAATGAGCGCAGTTGATACGGGCCAAATGAAGATGCCGAATGTCAGAGCTGGTCGCCAAATACGCCAAGCCAAAAGCAATGGTCAAGACCGAGGTTCCGATCCGTAAAAACTGGAGAATCCGCTGCTGGATGGATAGGTCGAGGAAAGGCCGGGAGCACAATTGTTTTAAGCTTCTAAAGAAGCCCATGATGCAGAAGATTCACCGGCACGTCAGCTGGGAAGACTTGTAGGCACTGGGATTCAGCGGAAGCCGTGGTTGATGATTCCTTTAAAGAAGCGCTTCTGTGGGCTTAATCGGAGCGAGAAATGCAGTCCAGCGAGATGATAAGAATAGAACACTGAACAAAGGCAGGGGGATGTCTTTTTGAAAAGGGAATAATTTCTTGAAATACTTATGGGAGAGCAAGATTACTTTCGGTTGAAAAATCTGTGAAAAATGCTTAAAGAACTGTGGCATTGTTGACCCCCTTAACAGTGTATGATAAGGCAGGAACAAAGGCTTGGCTTTATTACAGGGAGACAAGCCAGGGTGTTTTTTGGATTTCATAAAGTCTATATAATTGTTAAGTAGAAGAGGCGGTATCCTGACTCGTGACTCTCTTATCAGGGCGCTTGGTCGAATCCTCTGGTTGCAAATTCGCCATGAGAAAAGTTACACAAAGCGGCCCAGGCGGAGCAGATCTCATGGGCTTCAGGGGATATGCACAAAACCGAAAAACTAATGGTTCGATTGTTGGGGAAATCTGGAATAAACAGAGTTTGAGAGTGATTTCTGGTGGTTTTGGCTTTGCAGCCATGTGCATGAGGCTTATATTGACGTTGAAGCCTACTTGAAGAACATGAAGCAGAGGCGTCTAGGGAGGGGAGGTGAGGAACGCTTAAGAGGGGACAGTGGAATATGTTTACTTGCCAAATTTGGAGCATTGGCTGAACGTTCGGGAGGGTTCTTCAAAGGTATCTGGAGATTCTGCGATGCTATAGACCAGTCCAGGCAGGTTGATGTGGGAATAGAAACATACTCTTTAAACGTGAAGCCAGTTCATGTATTCCTGGCGAGCCAGATTGATCTGGTGGGTGAACGGGTTCATGAACTTAGTGAATGTAGTGGGCGGGTTGAGGGACGTAGTGACTTTTGTGAGTTTAGCGACCTTGTGAATTTGGTGGGCTTGAAGGTTCGAGTGTCAACACATTATTGCAGCACTAGCAGATGTTTCAGTATACCACCAGACGTATCAAACGGCTCCCGAACAATATATAATTTAAAAAATCCCGAATTATTGTCTTTCATCCATCGCATATGATCGCCATTGAAGGAGACGTTTTCACCCTCACAAACGATATTCCCGAAAAGCTTGGAGCTGGCAATAGAGCTCTCTCACTCACTCCATGCCTTTGAGCTGAATCGCACGATTCACAATGACCAAAATCGGACCTATCACGGCTCTGGCCAGCAACATCAGGCGTTAAACGCCTCATTCGCTTCCTACAACACAAATGTCCAAACCTTTTATTATTTTCCTTTTTCGTGAGTCGTACTGCAACCGGTGCCACTAGAACTCCTCGTCGAATTTCAACTGACCATACGTGCTGTTGTAACGCTCCAAAGTGGGCTTGTCGCCGCCGAAAAGACGGGGCTCCTCCTCCTCGTAACCTCTCTTCCCGCTGCTCTGCAACGGCATCGTTTTGATCGGCATCTGGAGGCCCCATTCAGAAACATTGGAACCTGACTGGAATGTCGAGCCCTGATTGGTCAATGCTGGCGGCATATCCATATGGGCGGGAAGTGGTGTTCTGTTGAAGGTCCGCTGGGGCTGACCACGGTCGTAGGAGGCTTCGTGGGCGACAGAGTAGCCGTCAGCAACCAGCTTTCTGATTCTCATTCCGATGGTAGCCAACGATGCGATATCTGAGTTTTCGTGCTGGGGCTGAAAGCCGTTTAGTTGCGAGCGTTTTGCGGGTTGTTCCATTGTCAGGGTGAATCTGGTTTTAGTCTGTGTTTATAGTCTGGGTGGGTGTATCAGATGACACGGGGTGGAGGCATTTTTTCTCCTTCCCAAAAGGTGTAAATGTGCAACACTGTGTAGAGGACGAACCCTGCGCTAGATAGTGGGTCCACTTGGAGAAACAGGAGAGGCAGTGGTAAATAGGCGGCTAATGGGCTTTTTGCCAAAATGGGAGACGAAGTCAATATTTTGATATTTTGGACATTTTTCGCCCTGGTGTTGTTTGTCCAAGGCGTAATGACGTCTTTGAGCCTCAGATAAGGTGAGGCGTAGACCGGACAGTTTTTAGAGGTCCGAGCAGAGGATTGTGGAAGTTTAGGGGATAGTAGGTTTTAGGCTGTTTACGTGGATTTGCGTAGATCTGGATCGGTGAATACGGGTTGGGAGATTGGGGTGTCTCTGCTGCATATGGATTTCTGCAAGTGAAGCTTTCAAGAGAAAACGTAGCCCCACATCGAATGCTGGAGCAATGATTTTTCAACATTATGACTTTTAGTGTTTTTCAGAAATTTCCAATCCTGGGACACTATGCAACTTCAATGAAGGATTGCCATATCACCACAGTCGGTATAATCCTCAAACGACGGAATGTTGCGGTTGAACGGGTCTTTCATGAAATACAATGGAGTCCACATGAATCTATTAGTTCTATTCTCTTATATTATGCTACCTCATACTTCCCTGTACTCCATAGTTATGAAATGTGTATCTAATATCATCTCCGGAAAGGCTTTCCGAGTATTGAACGACCGAAACCTCCGTCTCCAGTGCCCTCTTTTTTTATTTCCGATTATCAATTAAGAAGACAGTATCTAAATGTATTTCCACAAGTTCATTCAAACCTCTTTGGGTCACACACTGAGCTTCTCTAACTCACCCTTTAGCCCCATGAAGATGGGTGAGGTAGATTCTCGAATGCATTTCTCAACCTAACTTCACCCCTTTACCTAAAACTTACGTGAAGGGAGATTGAAGGTAGTTGAATTGTAAGAGGGAGAAAAATCTGAGCTTGCAATAGTTATTGTTTTGTGGTAATTTGAGAAAGGAAGCGAATGAATTGCTTCATTTTACTCTATTAACGCTCATTTCTATTTTGATTCTCTCTAGGAAGTTGTGGATGAAGACGAAACAGTTTAGAAAACTCCAAGGTATTTAAGCCATGAAGTGAACCCTTTTTCCGCTTTCACTCCTGCAACTCTGAAGCAGATTGTCCAGTGACCACTTGGTTAACGACACAATCCACGGAGATAAGCTGATCACGTTTAGTTCTCTGCTTTATACTATAATGTTTCCGATCCGGGAGGCAATGAACTCGACAAATCCTTTTTGCTTATGGAGCGATTCAAAACCTTGCGTAGACTTGACGTCTTTCTCGTATCTCACACCGAAAGGAGGAAGATGGAAGATTAAGTAAAAACAGCGAAAAGAACCATTCAAGATACCCTTCACTTCTGCACCATCATTTTAAAGTTCTGGGAGAGTTTTCCAAAAATATGGCAGATTGTGAACGGCATAGCCCGGGCTATTTCTATCACAGGTAGGAGAATTGATAGATCGGAGTTGCAAGACCTTATGAAACTACATTTTTACCAGAGCAGAAAATAAAGATGTCACAGAATTCAAAGATCTTCCCGCAAAGCACGACTTGTATTTTTGGTTCAATGATCACTGCCTCTTCCCCAGGTGGCACTGTAAGAACCGCGATCTTGGTATTCCATTCCTTTCAAAACGAAAAGATAAAAAGAGTTTCCAATGAACTACAGCCAATCAATGGAAGCTAAAATCTATATTCTACAATGTCATGTCGCAAGGCATTCCACCTATGGAAAGTGCGCCAGGGTATCGCTTTCTTGGATTTCGCAGCCATAACCACCAACCAAAACAAGCTACGCCTTATAGTTTGAATTCCAAGAGAAAAAGTCAAAGCCCACAATTAAAACTCAAAAAGCAGCAAACTTTTAATCGGAAAAGCCACACCCTGCAATTTTCCGATTTGTGACCATTCCCGCTTTGTTTCTGAGGGGCTCGCGTTCAGTTGCTCCAGAGGACGGCGATTCCTCGCGAATCCGACCAAGATTCCCCAGCTGCACCCGGAACGGCAACCCACGCCGCATCCTACACCTATAGGCAACATAGAGCGATGGAGACAAGTATATAAAGCGAGTGATCCCCCGGTTTTTTTCCTCAACAAAATGTCGATTTCTTCAGCCACCGCCAAGCAATATGAGGTCGAGTACTCCGCCCACAACTACCACCCTCTCCCCGTGGTCTTCCACAAGGCCAAAGGTGCCCATGTGTGGGACCCTGAGGGTAAGGAATACTTGGACTTTCTCTCTGCCTACTCGGCCGTGAACCAGGGCCATTGCCACCCAAAGATAATCGAGGCTTTGGTCGACCAGGCCAACACTTTGACTTTGTGCTCCAGAGCCTTCTCCTCCGACGTGTTTGGCCAGTTTGCCAAGTACATCACCGAGTTCTTCAACTATGAGATGGTGTTGCCTATGAACACCGGTGCCGAGGCCGTCGAGACTGGTCTTAAGTTGGCCAGAAGATGGGGTTACGTTAAAAAGGGCATCAAGGAGGACGAGGCCATTATCTTGTCTGCTGTGGACAACTTCCACGGTAGAACCTTGGGTGTCATTTCCATGTCCACTGACTCTGAAGCCACCACCAACTTTGGCCCATACCTCAATGGCGTGGGACCTCAGATCCCAGGCGAGCCAAAGGGCACTTTGTTGAGATACGGTGTCATTGAGGATGTGGAGAAGGCTTTCGCCAACGCTGGCGACAAGATTGCTGCTATCTTATTGGAACCTATCCAGGGCGAGGCCGGTATTGTCGTGCCTCCAGCCGACTACTTCCCCAGAGTGCAAGAGCTCTGTAAGAAACACAACGTCTTGTTGATTTGCGACGAGATCCAGACCGGTGTTGCCAGAACAGGTAAGATGTTGTGCTACCAGCACTACGAGAACGTCAAGCCCGACGTCATTCTTTTGGGTAAGGCTATTTCCGGCGGTGTCTACCCCGTTTCTGCTGTCTTGTCCTCCAAGGACATCATGCTGACTATCACACCTGGCTCCCATGGCTCCACATACGGAGGTAACCCATTGGCTTGTCGTGTGGCTATGGCTGCCTTGCAGGTTGTTAAGGACGAGCAATTGGTGGACAGAGCCAACAACTTGGGTGCTGTCTTGCGCAAGAACTTGGAAAAGTTGCAGGCTGAGTCTGGCGGTATCATCTCTGAAGTCAGAGGCAAGGGCTTGATGTCTGCCATTGTCATTGACGAGGCCAAGACCAACGGCAGGACCGCTTGGGACCTCTGTTTGCTTATGAAGGAAGAGGGTGTTTTGGCCAAGCCTACTCACGACAACATTATCCGTTTGGCTCCTCCTTTGGTCATTTCTGAGGAGGACTTGCTCAAGGGTGTTGCTGGTATCAAGGCTGGTTTGGCTAAGTTGCCTAATGCCCCAAAGGCTGCTCACTAAGAAGCGATGTACAATTACCGGTGGCCGCTAACCGTGGATGAAATGCCAACTTTTATATAGAGCAATGCTGCCCAACTCTGTACATTCACTCGTAGAGCAATGCTACACAGCTAAGTGTACTCAACATCCATGTTGTGGATTTGTACATGCCAAATGCTATAGAACTAATGCTACCTAAATAAATTATAATTAAACCTCCTCATCATTAGCATCTCTTCTGTTGGAAAAATGTCCCAAAGCAGCCAATCGTCTTTCTTTCTCGACAGCGGTTTCCTCCGCCTGCTCTTCCTCCGCCTCTTCTTCCTCAGAGTCCTCGAGCTCGGAGTTGGGATGGTGCTCTTCAAGAATGAGATGATCACGAGTAACACCCGTCTCAGCCTCTATGATGCCACTGAGCTTTTTCTGCATAGTTTTGTTGAACTGCTCCTCGTCTTCGTGAGGAGCGATGTGATGAGGAATCTCCACTTTTTCTTTCTCAGCCACAGAGAGTGGATCGCTCAATGCCGATGTAGACAACTCACGTTCTCTGGCCACGCTACCAGAAGCTTGTGGTTCCTTGTTCTTGATACCCACAAGCGACAACGCCTTATTGACAATTGAGCCCAGTCTGCCTCTGCCCTGAGGCTTGTTCGGGTTGGTGTGCTTATTGACTTTGTAGCGTCTCACGATCTCACCGTCGGCGTTCTCGATGACAATCACATTATCAATCTGGTGGGCAAAGAACTTCTTTCCACCACCTTTCTTGATGAATGCCTTTTTGGTGTTGCTCAAAGTTCTGGTGATCCTCTTGCCGAAGGATTCATTGCTTCTAACGCCAGATGAGGCTCTCAGATTCGAAGAGGCAGCAGAGTATTGTGACAAGTGTCGCTTCAATGAGTTCATGGAGTGAATACTCATATCCTCACCGGCTCGCGACGTCGACCCAGCTTCACTCCTGGACAAGCTCTCCACAATTTCACCCTCATCGTCTTCCACAATAAGATGTTCACCATCTTCGTAAATTGTGCCTGGAATTTGCTCAGTGTCTTCTTCACCCTCAGGATGAGACTGGCCTGAATTCTGCGCATTCTTGTTTCTAATGCTGTTCAAGGTGTCTTCGTTAGTGTGATTCGAAGTGGTATTATCGACCTTTTCTGCAAAGGTTGAAGAGGTGTCGCCTGATCCTGATTCGTCCCCTTCGCCCTTGGAAGGAGCTTGGGAATGAGACTTGCCCAATTGCAACACCTCTGCGTGAGGACGATGCCTTCCATCCTCGGAAGCGTTTCCTTCACGCTTATTGTTCTTTCTCTGCATTCTCTTTCGCCTGGCTCCACCAGCAGGCCTGACTTTGACTCCTGTCTGCGACGAAGCTGAATCATCAGGCTTAAGATCAGGGTGAGCGGTATCGATACTGTGCAAGGAGTACGAGGTTGTAGATCTGTCGAGCTTGTGCAAGCGGTTCATCCAAGTAGGGCCCTGGTCGTGGGTGTTTGTGGTTGTCAAGGTAATGGCCATTCTGTTCAAACGCTTACCAAGGGTCAAAACAGCGACCGACGAGCCGTGAACGATAATCGAGGTAATGACAATAAAACAGACAATGGGCCAAATGCACTTGATAAGCTGGTAGTGAGGAAAGTTGGGATCCTCGAGGTCAGCTAAGGGCGTTTCCTCGTCGGTATAGTGACCCTCTAAATCGCCTCTGGCAAGAATGGCGGCAAAAATGGCACCAACACCAATGGGACCAAAGTGTCCGCAGAACAAGGCTTCTCTCCACGTCTTGACATCCGGAGTAAACGGCTTTAGTGCAAGCACGGCAGGAATTCTCCGGAGAAAGATGATCACTATAGCAAGAATAATCAACCTCCAGACGTCAAGGCCGAGCTCACTGTTGTTGAAGTCGGCCCAGGGGACGATGGCGCCAAAGTAAATGAAAAACGATAAGTTTAGAAGCAAGTCGATCACAGTGGAAACGTGAGACTCTTCGGTCTTTCTGGCGAACTCACCATTCCAGCCGAAAGCAGTGCCTGCGGCAAACGAAACCAAAAGGTCGTCAACACCAAGCATAGAGCCCACGCCAGCAGAAGCCAAGGCGAGGAAAATGAAAAGCGCCAAAAAGGACTCTCTATCAATGAGCCCCTTCCTTTCGGCAAAAGCCAAGGCCTTTCTCAAGAAGTAGCCAAGAACCACGCCCAAAACAACACCAAAACAGCATTCCCAGAGAATTGTAAGCGTAAACCAATCTCTGACCACATGTCTGGCGTGGTTGGCCTGGGTGACTAAATTGAGACCAAGGAAGATAAATGGAAAAGCCATGCCATCGTTACAGCCCGACTCGGCCGTAAGTAAATTACGCAAATGTCCTGGAACTCTTTCAGCGAACTTACTCTTACCGACCACAGCGGCAGCCAAAACAGGGTCTGTAGCTGTCACACAAGCAGCAACCAATAACCCATCAGCAAAATTGAAGTGGGGTATGAGTGCCCAGATAAAAAGACCCACGACTAACCAGCCACAGGTCATAACAGGCAATAGGAAAATAGCCACACTGAGCCAGTGCTTCTTCATGTACTTTCTAGGGAGCTCTACCGCCACAGCGACAATCTGGATGCACAAGACGATTCTGCAAATCTCCAAGGTCAAATGGTCCGAGTTTCCCCATTTTAGCGGGTCTAGCCAGTTGAGACAATGAGGTCCGAAGATCAAACCGGCAATGGTCGCCACGGTGGCTTCACCAATGTATAAACGTTCCTTAACAAAAAGCGACGCTAGAGAAAATAGGGTACTGAAAATGCCCACACATGCGTACGCAATATGCGACTGTTCAATCTGGGGTTAGTACGGGCTCAAAAAAACCATATAGTTGCAAAACGCTCAAAAATTCATACCTCTAGCTGGGACCACATTGGTACATTTGTTATCGGTAAGACGGTTTTCGTGATGATATCTGGGCGGGATGTATGCAGGCCGCCAAGAATGAACAAAGCTTCAGAGGCTAAATGACAGGTTTTTGACGTCTGGGTTCGGGACTGAGATTTCGGCGTTGTCAGGATGAAAACGGTATATATATTGTTCTTATCGGGCCAGAGAAACGTCCCGAGACAAGTCCGGGGAAAGGCAAGCTTACATAAGCGCTTACATAAAGTTAGCAGATACGGGTGTATCTTCCGAGGGAAAGCAAAGTAGGTATGTTGAAGTGTGAGAGGGTGGTATTTGGAGCTGACAAATTTTGTCTATTGTGGCAAGGGAGTGAAAATGAATTCACAAAAGAAAAAAAATCTAGGAAAGAATGTGGAGGAGGGGAGTGAAGGGGAAGAAGTAGGCATGCTCAGACGAGGCTGATACAGTGGGGTCAGTTGACAAAAACATGTCGAAAAAGCGGACGAGGAGGATTTGGGCCTGGCGGGAGTATCTCGATTAAAGCTCTGATTCTGTGGTTTTTTTTTGACAATGAACCGAACCTCTTTTACTTGATGCAACCACAAAAGTGGCTTCAACAGATACGACTTTTGAGGACGTTCGAGATTCATGTAATTGCTCGGTGTTGAGGTTGAAGCTTCGAGTGTAATGCAAAGCTTGTGTAAAAGGAAGTTTCACGGGGATCTAGGGATTATAGCATAGGTATGTTTTGCAACCTGAGTAAGCGGTGGGCCTTATTACACACTTGGCAGTTGAAAAGTCAGCCTGTTTCGAGATTTCAAGGATTTTGATGATTTGCAAGCTTTGGAAATTAAAATTCTTCGGAGATTCTCGGATTCAGGGGACTCTTGCCCCCTGTAATTCTTGCCCCTGGTGTTTTCTGTCTCTGGATTCTCCGTTTCTCTGGTGCGAGGCCCTCGATTCTCCAACTCGAAAAACACAATGCCAAAAAAACGGCAAGTTCACATTGCCACCTCAGAGCCTCCGATTCTCCAATTTCGGCATTTCGGTTGCTCCAGGCCGATTGCGTGTGAGAGGCATGGTAGGCTAAATGGCTGCAAAACGTCTACAAACCAAGACCTTTGCCATACAAGACAACTCCGCCTCGACAGAGCCTCTTTGGTTATAGCCTCATCAAAAGAAGAAGAAATTACAGAAATCAAAATTCAAAAAATGACCCATGCCCAATTAAATACCCATGCTTCCATGCTTTATATCTGGAGGCACTGGTGCACTCCACACAACCGTTACTGCATCCACAGTTACCACTTCTTCTCTGGATTCACTTACTACACAAGGACCCATTTTCTCCTTCCATAAGGTCAAGCCACGATTTTTCAAACAACACAATGACCACAGAGGGAATGTGGATCATAGGCTACGGCCTGCTCATCTTCAAGCCGCCTCCACTTTACCAGTTCAGAGTGACGGGCACTCTCAAAGGCTACATTCGCCGTTTCTGGCAATCGTCCTCGGATCACAGGGGCACGCCCGAGAGCCCTGGCAGAGTAGTCACGCTTTTGTCGCTCCAGGATCTCAAAAACCACTCCAGGTTCCACAATGACTTGTGTACTTATGAACTCAATCCCAAAGCAGGCGAGCTGGGTATCGCCACTGAGTCGGTGGCTGATCTCCCCAGCGAGTCTTTGGCTAACGGCATTCACGACGTAAAACACAAAATAGACCAGTTGGAGGAGGACGACTTAAAGGTGTGGGGTGTGGCTTACTACGTTCCCCCAGAGCATGTGGACGAGATGAAGGCGTATCTTGACGTGAGGGAAAAGAACGGATACACTCTTCACAAAGTCCGCTTTCACGTCCACAGCGTGCCCAAAGATGCCGAGGCTGTAGTGAACGAAATACCCCGGAATAGCGATGAAGACCTCTTCATAGAGTCTTTCATCTACATTGGCACCTTGGACAACGAGGCGTTCGTGGGGCCAGAAAATATCCAGAGCACTGCTGCAGTGATAAAAACAAGTAAAGGGCCCAGCGGGCCCAATTATGAGTATTTAAGCAGTCTCACTGAGGCTGTTAGAGCTCTTGATCTGCAGCTTAGATCTAGGGACTTCTACCTTGAAGATCTCATGGCGCTTTCAACGCCAGGAAAATAGTATATACGTATAGAGGTGGCAGTTTACAAAATGAAAAAAAAAAAATTTGAAAAAGAAATCTCCCGGGGGTGAGTCGAACACCCGATCTCAAGATTACAATCACATTACAGTCTCGCGCCTTAGCCAGCTTGGCCACCGAGAGGATTTCTGAAAGTGAGAAAATGTTAAGTAAATATACCATGCAAATCAAAGGTCCAAAAAATGACAAAAATTCGAAGAAAATAGTTTGAGTTTGAATTTATGGTTACCAGGAAGGGTTTACGGGCACTTTGCACAACCTGGACGCTTTATAGCGTTATAAATAGTGGTTTTGGGCGAACTGGCAACAATTTACCTGGGCACCCTGCTAATAGATTCATTTTTGACAAGAAAATGAATGAATTCTACGCCGACGAAGACAGGATGTGAGGTTTTAGCCGGAAGCAAATCTGTATCAACGCATTTGTCAAAAGATTGGAAAAGGAGGACTGAGACGACCTTCAAAAGCGATTCAATGATTTTGCTTCATCATAGACATAAGCGTAATTGACCCCGTATTCTGAAGATATATGGGATTGAAGGTATTTTTAACAAGTGGCTTTGATCTTATTTGAGCATGATACCCTTGTCAAATGGCATCATCTCCCTTTTCTAAACATGAAGGCACCTATTTCTCTTTTGCAAAAGCCCTAGGGAAAACACCCTAGACCAGGATGAAAAAGGACCACACCTGATTTACTAGGTCTACTTAAAGTATTTACAGTCTTGGGCAGTAAGAAGTAGAATCGTGATGGTTTAGTAGCCAAGTGAATTGAATAAGATCTTATTGGAGGTTGTCTATAGCGATACAGTTTTTTACTCTTTTAAAGAGATATTAGTTAAAACAATAAAATTCGTCCTGTTATTGACGATTGCAAAGTCAGACAAGAGCAAGCTTCGAATCGGAGTTTATCAAGTTCACCGAGGAAACCAGAACCTCTAACTCGGCCAAAAATAACGGATCATAGCGCTTCAAAGTTTACATGAATTAAATAGCCAGCGTATTTTTTACAACTAATCCCAATTTCCATCCCATTCAAGAACCCTATGTATCATAAACCTAACCCATGGGATTGATCGCACTGCAAGACGAAAGTATCTGACTGGCAACACGGTCAACTTCTTCCTGAACTGCCCCAAAGTGACCCTTTGCAGCAGCATCACGAACCATGGGGAAACTGCTCCAGTGGTACGTTGAATCTTCTGTAGGAGGCGCATCAAAAGGAGCACCAAAAAGGTAATTAGCGTAGCCGATTCTTGAGCGCTGCGACTCACCGCTCAAGAAATAGGAGTCAAAAAGAACCATATTCTGATTCATCAGACGCCTCGTGGCCGCAAAGACTGGTGGCTCCAAAGAGCTGGCGTCTATGAAGTTCTTCCAATCCGCCTGTTTGATACTCAACAGGCGAGCATCACGCTTAAGCCTGTCAATAGCCTGCTTCAAGGGGTCGAAATTAATCTTGAAGTCAACATGCGAAGGATATGAATTAATTTGATCAGTGACGTACTTCTCAAGATCTTTTTCGCTTTCGGACAATTGACTTGCAAGCTTGTTGAAATCGAATGGGATCATAGGGTTCTCAACGAGTTCGAGCCCGACTCTCGCGATGACCTCGACTAACTGCTGATGCTTCTTCAAGCCAGGGTCATACTTTTTGTCAGTAAATGCCTTGAAATCGTCAACACAAGTTCCCTCCACGAACTCTTCACCAGTGAAGGAGATGTCCATTGCTGGCATGTTGATCTCGTTGATAAATGGAACGTAGTTGCGCTCCTCCAACATGTTGTAAACGATGTCATCCTTGCCCTTGTTCTGGGCCTTATAAAGATCGTAGAGAGACAGAAGAGAATCGCCCTTCTGAGCCTCAGTGAGCCCCACTTTCTTCATTGCGTCTTTGATAACGTTTTGAATCACGGGGTGCGCTTGGATTGATATCTTGTCACCCGAGACCAAGCCATTGATGTCGACGTAAGTGTAACCCTCGCTCATGAGCGAGTCTTTACGCGCTTCCACCCACTTAGCACTTCCTGCGAGGTTGTTTTCGGTGCCATCAAACGACACAAAGTACAAAGACCTAGCGGGGGTCCAATTATACTTTCTCTGAAGACCAGAGAAAATCTTGACAAGCTCAAGCAAAGCTGCTGTGCCACTGGCTGAAGACATAGTGCCGTAGCAGGAAGAGTCACGAGCAGCTCCAAAAAGCACACCCTTTTCGGGTTGCTCACGGCCCGGAATGTGGCCGACAATATTCCAGATCGAGTGGGCGTTACGCTCGGTGTTTTTGACCTGTAGCTTGATTTTCGGGTTTTTCTCAACACTGCCAGAGAAGAAGCCGTTGCCAAAATCAACACCTTGGTTCTTGAGCTTGCTCACGAAGGCCATACCGTCCTTCCAGCTGATGGGAATAGATGGGATTTTAGCCGTCGCCTTCGAGTGCTCCCAATCATCATTGGAGAGATACGAGCCATGCTTCGACCAACCTGGTCTCAAAACATCGCCGGCACTGTACCTCCAGAGCCCGACATTGGTTTTCTTAATCGCATCATCCTTGACCTCGCCAGCAAACAGAACCTTGGGTGAAATGAAAACAACGGCCTTGACGCCGATCTGGGTTGCAGCGTAAACCTTGTTAGCCTCAGGCGTGTTACCGCCGTAGTTAAGCAAAAGCACAGTGTTTTTGAGGTTTATTTTCGCATCCACAATTTTCTGCAAGTCTTCGGGGTCACCGTTATTGCCGTAGATAAAAGCTGCCTCGATTTCACCATCCAGATTGGGCGAGTTGGGATTGAATGCCATAAGCTGCTCGTGACCGGTTTGTGGGCCTAGGGAAGCCCTTAGGGAGCCGTCGGCTAGGCTCACATATGAATCGCCCGTGGGGTAATTTAAAAACGTCTCAAGCTCATTGAAGTCCACATTATTAATGCCATTGTTGTGGAAATAGCTCTCAACGTAGCGAGCCAACGCCAAATCCCCCATGGTTCCGGCCATGTGCGGCATAGAACTCAAGTATTCCAAGTTCTCCTGGATGGTTCTGGGCTCGATATAGTGGGCCAAAGTGTTTCCAAGCTTCTCGGTATCGTAGAAATAGCCAGAGGAGAAAGCACCACCAGAGGTGCCGTTGACACCCTCTGTGTCCTCGTTCTCGGCTATCACAAACATCAAGCCCACCACAAAAAATACATAGAGCAACCGCTTGACCACCAACGGGTTCCCTAGCTTGAGTAACTGCAGCTCATACAGCCTCTTAAAGTAGTTGTAGCCTTCCACCACCGGATCAAGGCACCGGACCATCGGATCCACGACCTTATCTCGCAACGTGAATGCAAATCTCTTGCTGACAAAAGCGAAACGCTTCAAAACGTTGTCCCGCTTCACAGGTTCATATACCTCCTCGTCATCAATCTCGAACTGTTCTATAGGAGGCACCAGGCCGCCGGAGCCCAGCGCAAAAACCGGGTCGTCCTCTTCCTCATTAGTATAGGCCGGTGGAAGCGTCGGCATTGCATCCACCCTTTCGTAGGACATTATGAAGGAAAGTTAGGAAGAAAGATGGAGAAGTATGTGGATTATGGAGGTTGATTGATAGTGCGAAATTAAGGCGCAGGAAGCTGGAAACATGGAGGTTCTATTTACGGAAGTGAACAGATGTGGAGGTGGCCAAAGTCGGAAAAAAAGAATAAGAAGGGCAGAGTTTGATCGAAGTTGTGTGTTTGACTCTTTTGTTGCTGTGGAGCGAGGTTCGGGTAGTTGTTTGAGCTAATCTAGAATTTGGAGATTTCGCAGCCAGTAGTAGATCTAGCCAGCTAGTTGGAGAGTGCATTTGAACAATGAAAAACCCCATGAGGATCTTGGAGGGAGCGATTTTGAAGTATTGAGAAATATGAGGAGTTTTTCTTGGGTTTTGTTGGGGTAGACGGATGGGACTGGTTGTGGTGAAAGTGCACTGTAGATTTAAGGCAGTGGATATGATTCGGGTGGAGATCGAAGAAGGAGATGAAAAATGACGAAATGTGAATAATTACAACGTGAGAGGCGTAGAAACCGTGTGATTGAGCAGAAGATGAGTCGGATTAGCGGGTATTCATAGTTCGGGTTCTTTGGCTGTACGAGGGTACAAAGGAGGGTCAGATAGACGACATTTGGCAGTCTAGAAGCCAAAAGCTTTAGTACACATTTGAACTTAATTTTGAATCACCTTTCATTATTTGGTCTGGAAGTTCCATGAATAATCTCATTCATAAAGTCAGATTTGTGTATACCCTACCACTGCCTCCCATACCTGACCTTTCTTGAAGAATTATAATCTTGAGGGTAGATTGTTCCAGGAAGAAGGAATGAAGTTATGAAGGCCTTCAAAAAAGAGTGTTCTTTATAAAGATTGACAATATTTTGGGGAAAGTCCAGGATCTGTTGGGAGACACTATTGGGACGATGTGGTTCTGCAACGAACCTCAAGCATTGATAAAGGACGTTGTGAACAAATGAAGCATGCGGATTAGAAGTCATCTTGTTGACTTCGATGTTGGGTCTTAGTGTTTTAGTGGATTAACCAGGAAATCTGGGATGTCTCAGGGAATACCGTGAATCAGTCAAAATCGAGTAGCAGGCGAACCTCCAGCTAGACCAACCGAATGCACCTCATTAAGCATTAAAGTCCAGGAACCTTCAAATAAACGACGAAATGTTTCCTCTTCTCAAGTCTAAAGGGTCAGAATAGGAATGGCTGCAAACAGGACTATACAGAGAACGTGGTCAGAGTAAAGTGAGTAGCACCAAAGGAAGCCAACAGGCATTTGAATTGCTATCATAAATTAACCCAAACTGCTTTTCGTAGCTCAATTTCCATGAATGATATAGGTTGAGCAAAACAGATCGAACTCCACAAAGCCTGCTATGTGCTTCCTTGGTATTACTCAATCTCACTCAGTCCCACTAAACGGCCATCTTCACCAACCAACAACACAAATAACCAGATCCCAAAAACACCTATTCCAAAAAGCTTCTAACCCAACTAATCCGAATCACCCAATCTCCATATAAATAAACCAAAACCACTCTCGTTTCACCCAGCCCAGATCCGTTTCTCCTGCACCTGCTGATACTGCCCTTCGCAAGTGAGTCAAATCAGCTACTCCTGTGCCCTGGCATAATATGGACACTGGGCTGTCATGAGCAACTCCAATACTAATACTAAGCCCGAAGGGAATCCGTATAACCACGGAAACGGGAAAGCCCATCCACCCCGCCAGAATGGTAACGATTACAAAGCTTTGAACAAGGACATTCTGGCCACGGAAAGACAGGCCCGGCTGGGAAAGAAGGTGAATGCCAACCTGAGGAAAAACCAGATTTCCATAAATCACTTGTTGGACTTTCAGCTGTACCGGGACCTGCCTGAGTTTCAGAAGCTGCAACGACCCAAACCAAGAAGACGCAGTTCAAACGGACCAAGAAAGCAGCATTTGTTTCTTCACGGCATGAGGTTTATCAATGTCAATTACAAGTTTGTGTTGGACTACAGGAAAAACTACAATGTCCAGCAGATTGATCCGAATGTTCCAGTTGACACTGACGATATTCTACGAATCATAGTCCCCAAGGGCAATGCATGCCCGATTTGCCTCTCGGAGGACTTGACGGCACCCCGAATGATCACGTCGTGTGGGCATATATTGTGCCTTACTTGTTTGCTATCGCTTCTAGAGAGCGAAGTGCCCACTCTGATGAAAAAAGAGAGCAAGGTGATTGTGGAGAAATACAGAGACTGCCCTTTATGTGGGTCTATCATTCGACAGAAGGACGTCAAACCGGTCAAAATCGACAATGTAGACGAGCGGTTTGAGGTGCCTAAGATCAAAGACGAGGTAGTTCTCACGTTGATGAGCAGACAGCCCCATAGGGTATTTCCCTTGCCCCGTTCTTTTGAGCAGCTACTGGACTCGATCGACACTTTTCCCTGGGCAGCACAGCAGGACCCGGATTTGAGTCAGTACCTGCGTTTCTTCAAGGGCGACCTAGCGTACCTTGTAAGCATGTACGAGGCTGAAAGGGAGCAAATCAAAGCGGCGTACGAACAGGAAAAAGAATTGTACCAGGATGACGGGAAGTTCACAAGAATGGCACTCAAAAACATCGACGATGATCTTGCTCTGTGGTCGTCGAAATTTGCCCAGGACCTTCCTGATAACGCCAAAGCACACCAGGCCATAAAACCCCACGGACCTGGCGCGTCCTTCTACTACTACCAAACCGGATTCAAGTCGTCCACTGTTTATGTGCTTTCGCCTCTCGACATAAAGGTGTTGAAGTCAAGCTACAATAATGATTATTCGCAGCTTCCCAGCTCATTAATCGCCCAGGTGGAGAATATCCGCTACGAGGAATTGAGCGCCGAGACCGCTTTCACCAAGTACAAGTATCTTCTGCATTTGCCTCAGGGCACCACGATCGGGTTCATGGAGTGCAAGTGGCAAAATAACGAGTACATCAGCAAAGAAACGTGGAACACGTTCAAGGCGGATCTCACCAGGCGAAGCAAGCAATCGAGCAAGAAGTTCCATCTGGAGGAGTCGAAGCGGCGTCGGGCGCTCAATGACGAGGAGAGGCGTACAAGAGAATTCTTCAATCGTGAGAACAATCCTTCTGAGGAGCACGACTGGATGCCGCCTGCCAACTTCGGAAGCCTCAGCATCTCCGACTATCGTGACCTTCCTTCGCTCAGCGCCGAATCACAAGAGGTTGAAAGCTCCCAGGAGGAGCCTGAACACGAATCTCGGAGGTTGCAAAAGACTGTGTGGGGTACCAGCATACCACAGTCAGAGCTCCGGAGCGTTGATGGTGAAGAGAGTTGGGATGCAGAGGAGATGATTCGCAAGGCAAGGGAGGAGATGGAGCGGCAGGAGGCCAACGATACGGGAAAGAAGAAAAAGAAGAAGAAGAAGCTTATCTTGCTTTCTTCAACATAGATATAGACAGAACAGCATGAGAGGGAGAGAAAATGGAAAATGGATAGAGTTTCGTTTATTGAAATCCACAGCAAGCCCCAAAAAATTAAAGCATGCCTCTTATTCAGCGGCAACCACAAATCTGCAGATTCGTCTCTCCATATAGAGGTGTGAACACATCGCGAAGTAGTAACTACACCATGTCCAGTGCAAAGAAGGTGAACCTCAAGTACGTAAGATACGCGTTTTTTCCAGATCCATTCTAACTTCAGTTCGGTCACAGAACTCAGAAACTCCCTCGAGGAGCAGCTTCCGGTTGTTTTCGGCCATTTTGGCTATGAACAGTCGTTCACCTTGATCGACCTCAAACTAGCCCTTGGAAGTATAACCGTAGCCATTGCCGGTTTCCTTTTCTGGTTGGACAAAAACTACCCTTTTAAGGACACGTACTATGTGATTGCCGGTGCTGTCGCGTTGTACTTCCTTGTCAGCTGCGTTTTGCTCTATTTCACCTCGGGCCCTGGTTATAAGAACACAAAGTACGTGGGAACCAAGAAACAGGATAGAATTGTGGTTTATGGCTCGACGACCAAGTACGACCCGATATATAACGTCAAGGTGGTGCTCAATGGCAACGAACAGGGGGCCGTGACCAAGGAGATCCCATTCAATAAGATGTTTAACCAGTTTGGCTACTTTGACCAGGAAGCTGCTGTCCGTGAGTTTGGCGATTTGTTTGAGAAGAAGAGTCAGTAGATAGGAATGTACGCATAAAAGAGTGGAGGTGCCCAAAAGGTATGTTGTAGACATACTAGTCGAGGGTCTTTTCTTATGGAGTTTGGTTTAATTATGTAAGTAAAGGTTTGCTTGGAACTGGGCCTTTTTCGGTTTTGAAGGGGCCGTTTTACTTCCAGTGTCTTCATTGTCCTTGACATAGTGTTGTCTTTGACATGGTGTTGTCTTTGACATGGTGTTGTCTTTGACATGGCGTTGTCTCTGACATAGTGTTAAGCGTTTGATATTGTCTTCCCTGCCTTCCTTTCGAGTCAATGGCTGAGCTTCAAGCGCTCCAGCACTTTTAGCATTAACGTTTTGCAACTTTTCATCGTAGCCGCTGTTTAGCCGGTTTGCAATTTTCATCGTAACGGCTATAAGTTTGCTCTGATTATTACAGGGTCTCCACATTCAACCGTCATTTCAATCAGGGAGCTTTTCGTCCATCTGGGAGAACCAGCGACAGAGGTCCTGTAAAAAGAGCGGAAGCACCTTGACGAGTGGAAGCCAATTGGCATAAAAAGGCGAACACAAAACGCCCTTCTCACCTCTATTGGCCCTTCCGAGAATCTGCCGAGCCAACTTTATATGATTCACGACCGGAGCAAAGAACTCTCGGCTTGGAGAAATGTCCCTGAACATGTCTGTAGTGAGTTGGCCTGGAGCCACCAAAAGTAGACGAATGTTCGGTAGGTTTGCAAGCTCTTGAGTGAGGCTTTCGTGGATTTGAAAAACGGCAGCCTTGGAAGCGGCATATACGGAGCCGTTTTTCGGCGCCAAAGTAGCCAAAATCGACGACACAGAAACCACATAGAGCTGCGAGTGCTTGTGGTGTTTGATATGGCGAGAGATCACCTTTCGGAGCGCTGTGATTTGAGCAAATGTGTTCACGTTGAAAGTATGGCGAATTGTGCTATCGGCGGCATTAAGAAGTCCTCCGCTGTTGCGGACACCAGCGTTATTGATAAGTACAGATACATGCTCTTGACGAGCATCTAGGGCATGCAAAACACCCGCCAAGGTATAATTGAGGTCGTGTTCTTTGGAGACATCGCATCTGTGAAACTCCAACGGCGCCAGGCCAAACTCAAACTCGGGCTTGCGGATATCAAGCACAATGACTTTTCCAACCTGATACTCAAAAAGCAACTGCTTGACCAACTCAAGGCCGAGACCCAGGGAGCCGCCTGTAATCAAAACCACATCGTTTTTGCCCAAAGAAATCCACTGCTTCGGTAGCTTGTACGCCTGGCCATACACTGTCAATGCATCGATGCCAAAGAGGAGAAGGTAGCCTAGGACATATATCCAATGGAAGCCGCTGAACAAACTGGGGTTAGTGATGAGCGCAAAGGTGAACTTTCAAACCGTACCTTAAAAGGAAAAGGAAAGGATAGAGAAGCCAGTGGAGCCGCACTGCTTCGTGAATGATTGTGTCCACATTCATTGTGGTTGGTTTCTTCTGGCTGCGAAAGTGTTGATGTGTAGGAGTAGGTACGATGGAGAAGCGACGGAGATGATGGAGTACTTTTGAGGTGGAATTATTTGATTGAGAAAGAAAAGAGCTTTTTGAAATGGCTTGTTGGAGATTTGCGGTAATGGGGCTGGTGGTGGCTGCTGCGGTATTATGGAGGATCAGAGACCGATGAAAATACCTATTTTGGATGGAAATTGGGATCCGTTTGTGATAGATGGGAATTTGGAGATGATTTTAATTATAGAAGAGTGACTGGAGGATTGGGACCTACTGTACGTTGAAATGTGACAAATCACAGTCAAAAACCACCCTACACCTTGCCCCGTCTTAACATCCCATTTCTATAAAACTCCTCTCAAGGTTTCCTGGAGGCGACGTCAGCGACGTCGAAATCGTAGCCACGGGCTATTCCCGAAGCTCCTTCCTCAGCAACAGCACCACTCTCATCGTAGTCGCTTTCACTATCATCCTCCTGGTCTTTGAAGTCACTGCCTAGGCCTGTCCACGCCCTCTGCTGGAGGAAAGCCGCCGACGTCGAAACAGTGTTTTTGAGCGCAACTGCCAGAGAGAGTTTCTGCACAAGAGCAGTTGAATCAGTCTCCGTTGGATTCTCAGCCTTTTGCGAGATTTGGAGGTGCTGGAGCTTTCGAAGCGGCTTGGAAGTGCTGGTGAATTGCCCAGTGACTGGATCGAAAACAGGCTCATCCTCATCGGAGTCTTCTGTTTCTTTCTTCTCCTCTGGCTCCTCACCGAGATCACCCAAAATGCTCTTGAAATCTGTCACCCACTTGCCAGTCCATGTCAACTCGTCACTCAACGCCAATAACAATTCGTACGGTGTGACAATTGCTTTAAAGTACTCGTTGTTCTGGTCCACAATGATGCCCTGGTGGTCGCAGCCTAGAACGCACCAGAGGTCGATGGCATCGAAGTTTGCCAACTTCGCCACGTTCGGCTTGCCCACCACAAAAATGTAATGCTTTTTGCCTGCTTCTTTGAGCTTCTTACCCATTCCGCTGATCAACTCTCGCGTATTACTCAAGGAGAGAGTATTGACCAAAATGCCTATCGTGCCAGCAGCACGAGCCATGTGCATGTACCTGTAGCGACGCATGAGGTTAGGATATGGCCCCTGGGATGTGGTGTTCTCGTTGGGGTCAAATAGCGTCGTCAGCAGGAACTTGGTTGTGAGTTGAAGAAGACGAGGTGTTTCCGGGGCGGTAATGTGAAATAATTCGTACTCTCCGAGAATAGCCTCGTCCTCCTCTATGGTGTGGAAGACACGGTTAAGCGCACGCAAATGCTTATCTCCAGCTTTCAACGGTTGGTACCCTATGATTGGCGAAGAGCTTTCCAAGTCAGCAACAACCAACTGAGTATACTGAGGGAGGCGCTTCTTGGCCTCATGCAAAATGTGTGTATGTGGAGCATCTGCCATAAGAACAATCTTGGTGTCGGTCTCTGGGTATCTTTCTTGAACCAGCTTCACTAGTCCTTCAAGGTCCACAAATGGCTTGCCAAAGACGTATGCACAGTGAAGCTTGTTAACAGCATTCAAGCAGGCATCGCCAAAATGTATTAGAAGGTCCGACTTGACATGCTCAGCTGCGACTTCATCCACACAACATGATGAGTATGAAGTGTCCGCAAGGATCCACAATTTTTGGCTCTGATCTGGCACTGTAGCTTCTTTGCTCTCCCCTTTGCAACAGGTTGTTTCATCACAACTCGACGAACATTCGTTGTTCTCCTTATCACCAACACTCAAAGGAGTTGCGTTGAGGCCTAGCTTCTTCTGGAGCTGCTGAGCCACAGCGGCAGAATCACAAATCAACGAATCGGGAAATTGCAATGTCACCCTTTTGTATCTTGGGCCTTCGCCATCCTCGCCCTTTTGCTCGAGAAATGACGCAACTTCAGTGAGATTGTAGTACTCGTGAATCTTCTCGAGATAATCCTCTCCAGGCTGGAGATGGAGATGGGTCCGCTTAATCTCGGTTTTGTCTATTTTTGCATAGCTAAAAGTCTCTTCGTCCTGCGCTGTGGAGAGTGCTGGCGCTATAAGCTCAGCCA
Organism: Candidozyma chanthaburiensis; assembly: GCA_030579055.1. NCBI lineage: Eukaryota > Fungi > Ascomycota > Pichiomycetes > Serinales > Metschnikowiaceae > Candidozyma > Candidozyma chanthaburiensis. Next base: position 229,823 of record JAKUAA010000017.1, on the reverse strand, counting down.
GAGGCATGATGTGGTGAGTGGATTAGTGGGATGCTTTTTTGAGCAGAGCATCACTTCGCACTCCACTCTAGTACGACATCAACACCACTTACTCAGCCCATCCGGCAGGCATGGGCCTGTAGGCCACGACAGAACCTTGGGTAATGTTGGCAATTTCATATTCCCCTCTTTTCACAATCTTAACGCCGCCGACATTCTGCTCGAGAACGTAGATTTTCCCTCCCACTTTGTCAATCACTACTGACGTATGGTCTGGGTCACCAGCAGTCTGGGTGCTGCCTGTAGCTTTGTTTTCAAATTTGGCCGTCTTGAACTGGAGAATATCGCCTCGGCGAACATCGTCAAGCTGAGGACGCATGTTTGTAGGGCCGTTCGGGGTGCCGTGGACCTCGAGAATAGGGTACCCGTGATGGTAGTAGGTCGATACAAAGGCCTTACCAGCACAGCCTTCCTCCAAGGCAAACTTGGCAAGGTCCCAACACTCACCACGTGCCACCTTCTGGCCCTCATTATGAAGCGAGTAGCCGGCAACGTTCTCACCGTACTGCTGGCTGTAGGTCACAAGATCGGCATTTTGAGGAACTCTGGCGTCAATTGGAGAAGGTTCGTACTCGTCGATCTTCACAGTGGCCAGATTGAGATCTTCGTTGACCCATGAGAAGCTGTACTTGATTTTTGAGAGGTCCTTCAACCGCACATTCAATTCACGTGTAGACGTTTTCTTCATCCCGCCTATTCCACCTTGAGTAGAATACTTAAATGACGTGGAGTAATTAAGACCTTCAAGCGATTTGGGGAGCACCATGGGCTTGTCTGTTGCCATGAACCATCCAGACAGCATTTCAAGATCAAGCTGCGGGGGGCCACTGGACATTGGAGCTGGTTGAACAGCCTGGGTTGGTGCCGCAGTGGGTGGAGGCAAAGTAGCAGGCCTTCTCTCGTAGTTACGCTTTGGCGGCGGTGGAGCCGCCGGCTCAGCCAGAGCTGGCCCTGTTTGAACATTCAGAGCTTGAAACGGGGCATCTGAAGCGGATTGAGAAAGTGGAGCCAGAGAATGCATAGTTTCTGGCACGGCGGAGCTTGTAGGCTTTGGAGGAACAGCATTCAATGGCGGGAGACCTCTAGTAGGGGCTGGCATGCTTGAATTTGATTTTTGAGATTCCCTCCTGGGTAAAGCTGGAGGTGGAGGCTTGGATCCTCCGAGAGTCAGGGAGCTTTCGCTCTCACGAGCCGGGTTTGATGCCGATTTTGGGCCAATTGGCGGTTTTGGTGCCATTGGAGGTTTTGCAGCAATCGGCGGTTTTGCTGCAACCTCTGGCTTTGCACCAAATGCTGGTTTTGGAGCATATTCTGGCTTTGCTTCTGAGCTTGGCTTTCCTTCAAAAGAGGGCTTTACAGGTTTAGGAGGTTTTGCTGGCTTTGCCGGTTTTGGAGGTGGCACCTTCTTGGTTGGAGCAGCAGGTTCCAGTTGAGCTTCACCTCCAGATTTCAAACGAGCAATTTCTGCAGCGAAGTTGGGAGCACCAGACGAAACAGGAGCCGGAGCAGCAGGAGCTTCCTGTTCTTCCTCAAGTGCATACGGAGGTGGGGGAGAGTTTGTGCTTGAGACTTGTCTGGCTGGAAGGCTGGGCTGAGCAGACGAGAAGGAATTCTCCGAAGGAAGAGTGGGTCTTGCTGAAGTCGGCTTTGCGGGTTTTGGAGGTGGAGCCTTCACTGGTTTCTTGGCCGCTACAATGGACAGACTGGAGTTTCTTGGAGGTAACAGAGGTGGTCCAGGAGCAGCCTGTGGAGCTTGAGGAGCTTGTGGGGGTTGGGGTGCCTGAGGAGCCTGAGGAGCCTGGGGAGGCTGTGGAGGTCGTGGAGCCTGAGGGGTTTGAGGAGGAGCTCCCTGAGCCGGCTTTGACTGAACCTTCGGTGGGGGTGCAAACAGCGTGGGGTCAGGAGCCGTGCTTTGGTATTTCTTTATGACACCAGGCTGTGAAGATGCTTCAGGCGCCTTAGCAGACTCCTTGGAGTGAATTGATGCTTGCAGACCAACAGGAGACTTGGGAGCGGCGGGAGCGGCGGGAACTGATCCTCCGTTTCGTCCCTTGTGGATGGGAGGTGGAGCGAATTGGGAGAGATCGTTATCGGGTCTGAACATGGATATCTTTTTCGATTCACCAGTGGAATCTTCAGAAACAGGTTCAGCAGGAGCAGGTGAGTACTGGGCCTGAGGAGCCTGATTGTACTGAGGAGCCTGAGGAGCCTGATTGTATTGAGGAGTCTGAGGGACCTGAGGGACCTGAGGGACCTGAGGAGCCTGAGGAGCCTGAGGAGCCTGAGGAGCCTGAGGAGCTTGAGGAGCCTGATTGTACTGAGGAGTCTGAGGAGCCTGGTTGTATTGGGGAGCCTGATTGTATTGAGGAGCCTGATTGTATTGAGGTACCTGTTGATTCTGAGAATATTGAGGTACCTGTGGAGCCTGAGAATATTGAGGCTGTGAGTCTTGAGCGGGAATCGTCGACGAAGAAGAGTTTCCTCTTGGAGGTGGTGGAGGAGCCCCCCTATTGTCAGTGCCTGGAGCTTGTTGGTAGGAAGGAGCCGTTCCAGCAGCCTGAGTATACGATGGTACAACATCGGGACCTGGGTTTTGAGCCTGCTGGTAGGGTTGAGGCTGGTACTGTTGCTGAGGCTGGTACTGCTGTTGAGGCTGATACTGCTGTTGAGGCTGGTACTGCTGCTGAGGTTGATAGGGTTGCTGAGGTTGCTGAGGTTGTGGAGGTTGTGGAGGTTGCTGAGGCTCTTGAGGCTCTTGAGGCTGTTGCAGTTGATATCCTTGCTGGTATCCCTGCTGATACCCCTGCTGAGGCTGCTGATATCCTTGTTGAGGCTGCTGATAGCCTTGTGGCTGCTGATAACCTTGAGGCTGCTGATAACCTTGAGGCTGCTGGTACCCCTGCTGCTGATAGCCTTGTTGTTGGTAGCCTTGTTGCGGTTGATCCTGAGCGGGTAGCTGGGGTTGACCCTGCTGGTTCTGCTGACTCTGCTGACTATAGTACACTGGCCGTTCACTGGGCGCTGGATACTTCGACTTCTCTCCTGCCTTGGGTATTTCATAGGCACCCACGTTTCTCTTCACTGGGCCAGGCAAAGACGCCAATTTTTCCTTACTAGGAGGAACGTATTCATGGCGAGGTAATTCGTCGGGATCAGCGGGTTCAGATTTGGTTTCGCCCGGCGGAGGTAAGCCCTTTCTTTTGGCTTCATTCTTCTTGTAGGTGTTCTCACCAGCTTTATACACAGCTTTCGAGCCACGGCCTATTCCTTTGGCCGTTTTAGACCCAAAGGCTTTAAAGGAGTCTTTGTTATTGTCCCAGAACGACATTGTCTTTTTTGGTCTCGTTGGCTGGTTTTTGTTGATGTAGTAGGAGGCTGTACAGTTGGTGATCGCGCGGATTTGGCTGCGAAAGTTCACCTTTAGCTGCGAAGGTCACCTTTGGGTGAATGAATATTCTATATATAATTTTTTACCCAACAACTGGAAGTAAGAGATAGCTGAGAAGACTACCCACGGCTAGCCCGAAAGTGAGGAATACCGTGGCAAAGCCGCCAGCAGCCTCCTTCTCTTCGTTGGTAGAGCAGTTATCACCAATCACCATGAAGCAGGAGGTGCACAATTGGCCGTTGGAGAGGCCAAAGAGGAACTGCAACAAAAGGTACCAGAGGTCTGAGGATATCCAGGGGCTCGACAGGCCCGGGTGGATGTTGCATGTGAGGAACAACGGGATGAATAGCACTCTTGCAACTGCATAGGTGATTAACCTCTGTGGAGACTTGACTAGAAAGACGGAGTTGGTGATCCCGCAGAGCACACGGCCAGCAAGATCGCCGATATTCCAGAGGAGAAAAACAAAGGGAATGTAAATGCTCTTTTTGAAGAAGATGTTCTCCGGGTTCTCTCTGACTGATATTACCGTGGATGCAAACACAGGGAACACCAAGGTGACACAGAAAGTGAGAAAAATCGTCATGACGATGAGTTTGAGTTTTCCCCAGAGCAAGCCAAAAGGAACGTGTTTCTTCTGCACAACACTGATCGGCTCCTCTGCCTCCTCTGTCTCGTCCACAGCCAGATACGCATGTGCGTTCTTGTAGCGGTTGGCTAAACCAAGCAAAAAGACGGCCCCCAAAGCCACGAAACAGGCACTCAAAAAGTATAGCGTGAGGCCTGTGTTGCGGGCCTTGTGGGGGTGTTTTTCCTCGATTTTGTCTTTTCCCGCAAGCAATATCGAACAAATGAGCGCCAACGGCGGGAGTGCTCCAGCTATGGCCTGGCCCACCATCACACCGTTTGTGTATATGCTTCCGAGCACGTTTGCCGAGGCCAAGGCGCCGTTCTGGGCCAAACTAGAGGCCATAGCACTGACAAAAACAGTGAGCATAAGTAAAGCAAAGAACGAGTAGTCGCCCATGGAAATGAAAAAGTCGGCAAAACACGTCAAGGCCAAAAACGCAAAGACCGCTATAGTGGCCACCATGCCTGCAAATATACGTTTATGGTAGTTCACGCCTTCCTGCTTCTGCGAGAGGTAGTATGAAAAGACCATTGTGGTGATCGTCGAAACAGACATGAACGTCGAGGAATACGCCTTAGAAAGACCAGCCGTGTCGCTGAACCGGTCGCCGTAGTAAGCAGACGCCAGCAAATAACAATTCCACGGCCAAAGAAGCGCTATTCCCACCATAGTATAGGCAGCATAAGTCAACGAAGAAAGACGGAGTTGCACTTTTCTGCTGATTCGAAAAACCACCGGGTCGTGTGTTCGAACATGCCCGCTATTTGCCGACATGTGTTGCAATTCGATTTCTTCGGGCACGGTAAGTAGGAAGAAGAGTGGTCTCTTCGCGTCTTATCAATATCGACGCTGTGATATGTCAAAGATACGCGATAAGCTGTGTGCCGAATGACAGGTAGTGACAGGGCGGTTTCGTGATTTGATAGGTGATTTTTGGGCTGTACGTTGTGGATACGGTATAATTTTCTGGATGTGGTTTTAGAGGATTTAGAGATTTCGGGCCGTCGTCAATCTCATGGATGTATCGTGAATCTATTGTGAATCTATCGCGATAGGAGTAGAAGCGGTTGGCTTGTTGGTGAACGATTTATCTTGTTTCTAATACAGTTGCACAGGATTTAATTTCTTTGCATCGAAAAGGGTGAGCTCAGTTAAAAGCAGCTGATGGTGAAGACTGGTATGGTGTAAACTGGTATGGTGCACGCTGTTGATGGTGTTTCACAGCCAACAGGAGGACGACTCCCATTCACGAGAGCCACTCTACATTTATTAATTAGGATAGAATCGCTCTCGTCAAGTATAAGTGAAGAGCATTTAACCTTCATTCATCAAAGCGAGATTTGAATTTTGTGGCTAGGAAGAATTACATTGCTGAACCACCCAGTGATTTTATTTTAAATAGAAAACTACTTGGCCTCAGATAATGAACGAAGTCTCTTTGTTTCCACTCAGCCTGCTTTAGTTGCAGACAATGCCTGTGTCCCACACCTCAGGTCAACTATATATCTAAACGCCTTCCTTTGCTTCTGCCAGTACAATCTGAAGACTCCACGGTTCGACTTCTGCCAAAATTTGATCCCTGATCAAAAAAGGGGCCCTCCTTTTTGAGCCTCTCGATGTCCAGACGCATATGGTAAAACATGTTAACCAAGAGGTAGTGTGGTTCATTGAGGGGAAGTCGTAGCGGAGAGCTCTCTTCAAGCCAGAAAGATTCAGGTATTTCGTCGGTTTTGAGCGTTTTAGCGTGCCACTTGCGCCAAGTGCTCGGATCGTACCTCTTTGTTGGTTCCTCCAAGGCGTCCACGACTACTTCTTGTAGAAGGTCAAGATTTATGAGTATGCGATCAATTGGAGAATGAGAGGGATACTTCAAGCTAATTGAAGAGCCCGACTCAATATGCGGCTCCTCCGCAGCCTCAGCGGAGTCATCAGTAGTGTTTTTGAATATTAGTCTTGTCATCCGCTCGAGGCGGTCTGTAGTATTGAAGGCAGCATCACCAGCGGTGGATATAATAATTGTCATGAGCGGAACGGCGCCCATAGCCCACTGTATGAAAAATGCTCTGCCGAATACCGTCTTTGGTGCAAAGTCACCGTAACCAATGGTCAAAAGACAGAGAAAGCAGAAATACATCAGATTGAAGTAGGTCCAATCTTCAGCAGCATGAAACACAGCTGAGCCGATCTGCCAGAAACCAACGAAAAAAATTAAACTGGCTATGCGGTTGAAGTGGACTTGACGGCGCAGGACACGTTCTCTGATATCCCTCATAAGTCGAAAGGAATCATGAAACATTGGATCATCCGGCAGTTTCTCCCATCGTCTGAGGAGTTCTTTTCTGCGGACTTCGACTTGATGCCAGAAAATGCTAGGGGCTGCAGAGTTGATGACCACTCGGGATATCGTGGTTACAACCATACCCAGATTCACAATCCCCACGAAAGCAAACACCAAAGCAACAATCTTGGCTGCCGTAGAAATAGGGTGGATATCTCCAAGACCGACAGTAAACACAGAAACAACGCAGTAGTATAGAGAAGCGCCGTATGAGATATCCCGGATGAGGTGTTTCATTACCACAGCACCGACAGCCTGCCAAACCGCAAACACCATTGTATAGTTGATAAGCCGCCTCTGGTGCCTGTCGAGGTTGTACGAAGCCGGGTATTTCCCTATATTGTATCCAAACAAGTTTATCGTCTGGATGATGGAGCAGGTGTAGTACATGAATATCGTCCACACTGCTAACCAGAAACCCTCTGAACGTCTGTGGACCACGTGGTCACCCACAAAGCTGGAATTCGTTAGAAGCACCGCTATTAGAAGCATGGAGGCGGCGACAATCCAGCAAATTATGGAAACGCTCTGTGTGATGAGGTAACGAACAAAACCCGTGAAGTTCATGAGTAACGAGACATTCCCAATGATACCAAACACAAACGCTAGTATATTGAGGACTCTTGCAGCCTTACTCTCAGAGACCAAAGTACCTGTAGCCTTCTCGACCCGCCAGTGCTCTATGAGCCCAATCAATGAAATGAGATTTCCCAAAGGAGCTAGACACGCCAGTATAAGCGGAAAGTAAGACGACACACAGAGCCAAAGCACAAAATGCTTTTCGCCTGGTTGCACATGGAGATTCGTTATTGTAACAAGCGGCACCGTCAAGGCGTGGCCGAGGTACTTTGCTGTTTTGGGGAGTGGCTCCTCGTTGTCTTTGGAATCGATGGTTTCAAAGTAACCCGGGGTAAAAAGCGGTTTCAATTTGGTTGCGTAATTGTCAATATGTGCTTTTCGTAGGGTGAGTTCGGCATTTTGCTCGTGAAGCCCGAGAATCTCCGTTGTCCTGGAGAGAAGCTCCAGAGCCAGCTTCATACACGGAGTTGTTATCAAATGGCTGCGAAATGAGTTTGACAGGACGTTATGTGTCAGTGGAAAAGTGAGGTATGTGAATTCGGGACACAAGACGGAGAAAATTTTGGTAAAGGACTTTGTGAATGAGCAAAATTTGGACCTTTTTTTGATTTTAGATGGGTGGTGGTCCTGTTGTGTGGCTTGTTTGACACACTGTAGGAGCAGTGGAAGCGAGCTCTATCATGATGCAAGGTCGGTTTTTATGAAGTCATTGGCAAAGTCTGACTTTTCAAGGATAAAAAGAAACTGACATTTTTCGTAAAGGTATAAGCATTGAAGAATGCTGTGCAAACCTTAAGCTTAATGAGATCATCTCAAGCGCACCTGTGCACTGAAGGTATCCTGGGCGTATTATCGTCTTCGCTCAATATTTCAGTGTCATTCGAATGTCTTCTAACACCTGGCTTGGGTCTTCATTGGCTCATATTTCGTGGTATCGTTCATTTATGTCGAAACATTAGCTCACCGAAGTCTTCACATGGACCAAGAAGTTGATCAGATATTTTTGTTTCATTTGAATGAGTCCTTAAAAGACCTTATGATTAGAATGATATCTCTGTTATCTTCCAAATCTTTACCAAAGCATTTGCTCTTTCATCCGTATTTCTTCCAACAGAACTACTCTGTCAATCAAATCCCATCCATAAAGTTATCCTCCATCTATAGCTCCTTTGAGTCTTTAGAAACTGTTCTCACCTGCTACCTCAACATCCCTCAATTTCTGAGCACTGGGTCTACACATCACATAACCTTCCTGTTGCATGCTACTATTTACAAGTCCCTAGAGAGACACGGGCACGTCGTTCCGGGGATCGAGAACCCACTTTCTCAAGATATTCTTCACAGTGTGTGGCTTCAAGTCCGTGCTTTTGCCCATCTTCTCCAAAATCTCCTTCCGCTGGCCCTCGAAAGAACTGCTCATCAACTTCTCAAGAATCGAGTGGATGTTGGCGAGTCTACCGTCGATGGTACGGAGGTCCTGGGCAGCACTGTTGATTTCAAGGGGCACTACCTGCTCGGTAGACGGCCACAGCGTGATGTTGTATCTCTTTTTAATCTCGTCCATGGATTTGAGATAAGTCTCTCTTTCGCCCTCGGCAATCTTCGGGAACGCCTTGGTCAAGGAATCTAGCTGTTTCAAGTCCTCAATCATCTTGACGTCCTTTTCGTATACGGCTCTTCTATCGTTGAGCTCGTTTCTCTTAGCTTGTTCTTCAGTGAACACCTTCTTTTTCGCCAACTCCTGGTACTTGGCAAACTGCTGACCCTTGTTGATTTTGATCTCAGCAATAGCAAAGTATTTCCTCTCTGTCATCTTGGGAATCGACTCGATTCTGACTATATCGCCCTCTTTACAAAGATCTCCCTCATCGTGAACTAAATAGTCCTTTCTTTTGAGCACCTCCTTGTGGACCCGCTTGTCGTAACCTTTGGTCTGGACACGGACCTTGACCGTTTTGCTCATCTTGCCCTGGGACACGACCAATCCCACGAAATTCTGTCTGGCCATGGTTCTGTTGTATTTGGAGATTGAGTATCAAGAAGAAAAAATCTACACTGTGGCGTGCGCGCACCATAAGAGGAGGGACTGCCACAGCACCACGGAGTGATCAAACGGAGCTCTCCTAGAACGAATCTATTTCATATCAATGCCTCATTTTAAATACATTTAGCTTTTCAGCTTTAAAGTTGTTTTTACCCAATCGCAGCAGGATCAACGAAGGGTGGGAAGCACTTTGGTGATTTTCGCAACCAACGCAGCATTCTCCGCTTCAGTGCCAATAGACAACCTCAAGGCACCAGTGCAATTGAGCTCTTTTCCTCTGAAACGCACCACAACGCCGTTTTCCACCGCCAAAGTATTGTACAAGTTGGCAGCCACCTCGTTGGAAGGCTCGCCGTTGGAGTCGAGAATCTGTACAAGCACGAAGTTTGCATCCAACCCGCCAATATTCTTGCCGATACCGTCAATTTCCTTGAGCTTTTCCAAAAGAAGAGCCCTCTCCAGTTTGATTTTCTCGACGTACTTCTGCATCACCTTGAGTCCGTCTTCTGCCTGGGTGGATCTCACTGCCACTGCAGAAGTCAAAGACAGAATGTTGTAGGGATACTTCATGGCATTGAGGTAGCGGGAGAGATCTGGCGTGGCAAAGGTGATTCCGAGTCTCACTCCAGCAAGCCCAAAAGACTTGGAAAGCGTCTGGAGAACCACTAGGTTGGGATACTGGTTCACCAAGGTGGATACAGATTGAGAGGTATTTGGAGCCGCTGGATCCACAAAGTCAATGTACGCCTCGTCCACGACAACCAAGCCGTTCCATGCTTTCTGGGCCTTTTCAAGAAAATCCACCACCGTTTTTCCATCCACAAGTTTGGCGGTCGGGTTGCCTGGAGATGTGATATAGATAAGCTTTATAGTGGGGTCCGCAGTCAACTTATCCAAAATGGCGTCCACGTCGATTTGGAAGTCTGGCGTCGTCAATGGCACTTTTACCATCTCCACGTCGTTCACAGTGGCACATATCAGGTACATTCCGTATGTGGGCGGACACACCAAAAGCTTATCCCTGCCTGGAGTGCAAACACACCTCAATAGCATATCTATGCTTTCGTCCGAGCCCACACCCAAACAGAGATTGTCTGTTTCGATTTTTCTCGTTGCTGTATCCAAAAGCTGGTGGGGTGCCGAGTTACGGAAATCGGCAATCTGCTGCTTCAACTCCATCTGGTGGGGATCTGGGTATCTGTTAAGCTCTAGGGCCTGTTCCCATGCAGAAACGCTGCTGAGAGCTGGGCCGTGGGTATTTTCGTTAGCATCCAACAAAATGCCCTCTTTGAAGTCGTCACGAGCACATCTGTAGGGCTCTAAGGTGCGGATATTGGGGCGAATGAGTGTTTCAAGGTTAAAAGTCATAGTGGTTGTGGATGCGAAAAAATGGCTGCGAAATCGTGAGTCAGATAGCGGAGCTAAATGCGGAGCTTTTAGTGATGCAGTGACACTGATAAATTAAGAGTCTAAGTGGGTTTAACGCTGATAATTTAACAGTTTGAAGGGACTTTCACAATTTCTAATTGAAGATCTTTTATAGTGGTGGGGTCTCAGGGTTCTACTATTCAATCACTGGAGATCGCCTTAGTAGGATGAGGGGCGGGCTGGGGGTGTAAGTATTGAAATTTGACAGCTGCTTTGAAACTCTTAGTTTCAGTGATTGAGACGAACTCGCTAGGGATGGTTCACTGGGTTGGTGAAAAAGTCAGGTCCCAATGATACGCTCTAGAGAAGACGTCTGCGGGTGTTTTACTTTTATTGTCTACCTTTTTTCCTTTGAAGCTGAGAATTTGACTTATCTATGTTATGGAGTTCAGTGGCACAGTGTGGAGTGTATTGTGCTGAGAATCTCATGGATGTAGATGTGTCGAGTGTGGATTCGGTTTCTGGTTCGACAAAGCGGATCGAATCTTTGTGTGTCCTTTTCTGAAAGGGATTCAGCTTTGTAGACCAGTTAAAGTATAGCATGGACTACCCGGCTATGTATCGAGCACCTGATAGGTGGCATGAAATGATTCGTGCGAGCTTATGCTTGCAATTTCTAAAACCTGTCGTATCAGCTCCATTTATTCTCTTCAACAGGTATTAGATAAAGAGTAAAATGTCATGAAAGCACTGTTGCGTTTATTTAACCTAGACGAGATTGGAGAACTGGTGATCCACTAATAAATTGTCTCTACTACCAGCGAAAGAGAAGTTGTACGAACCAACACACAGATGGTATTCAACTTTAACCGAACAAACATATCCTACCATTAACCCAAATTGACCCCACAAAACTACCATAAATAATATATATCACCACCAAGCTGTCAACTCATCAGCTGCAGTCAATAAAAAAAAAGACAAGTTTACTTACAACCCCAGTTCACCCCGCCATCCTCCACCATCTCCTCAACTTTAGTCATCATCACCCTCATAAATCCAACCGCTCAAAGTCGTTGCTTTCTGTAATTGGCGAAAAAACGCTGTCCAACTCAGCAGATCCACCAGCACCTTCCTTACCTGGAGGAGGCGAGAAAAACCGTACTCTGAGTCGCTTGGAACTTCTCTTACCCAGTGCTAAACTCAGCTTGAGTTTGCCCTTGAGCGCCTTCATGCTTCTCTTGGCCCTTCTCCATTCTCCCCATTTCGTTCTAGGCACCAGTTCGTCATCAGAAGATCTCAATTCTGCGTGTTTGTAGCAATTCCATTCAGGTGGAAGCGTCGAATATTCGGCCATAGCAGCAGATATATCTTCGATGTCTGAGATGGAAGGGTAATCCTGGGGCCTGGGGTCGTGATTATAGGGCAGGAAGACGGAATTTTCTAGCCGTTCATCAGACATTTGGTTCTTGAAAAAAAGCGCCGTAATTCCCCGTCCAGCAAGCGAACGAGATCTAGAAGGTCTGAAATTGCTTTTCCATGTGAAGCTTTTTTGGCTAAAGTTATGGGGAAGTGTGGATGCCCTGGCTACCTCAGGAATCTCTCTGCTAGAAACTTGAAGGCCTCGGGAATTTTCCGAAGAATCCATTTGTATCGGGCTGTGCTCTCCTGAATTGTTCTTCTTCTCGGCCCACGTTCCAAACCTCATGGTGAACGTTCTCCTGAACCAGCCGCCTCGATCAGTTTTTGGTTCCGTGTCAGGCTTCTTTTTTCTTTTAGGCAACGGCTGTGGAACGGGTTCCTCTGAGGTGGTTTTAAAATTATCTGAAGCTTGAATTGAATCGTAATAGTGGGATTCCGCCTCCAGCTCCAGAACATTCGTCTTCTGACAGTTTTCGTCTTGGAGTTCGAAGGATTCGAAATAATCGACCAAATGGGCAAGTGACAGCGCCAGGAGACTTCCAGAAGACGGTGGTCGTCTTATATCGAGCGGCTTCTGGACCAACGCTGCCATGGTGTATTTGCCTTTGAATGAGAAATGGTTGCAAAAAGAGCTTTCGCAGATAAAGAATGATGTTGTACAAGTGGAGTTTGAAAGGGGAATGACAACGCTTTGGAAGTTTTGCCATGAATAGCGAATGAATGAAGTAGAGGATGATAGAAAATGCTTAAAAGTAGATTAATCAACCACTCTTCATTCTTTCACCATAGCACTCACTCACCATGCCCACTCAACTATGGCGAGCACCTCATGGTACACCAACACCCTTAGCCCATTTTTCTTTTTTAATTCATATCTCTATATTAGACCTAAAAACAGCTGAAAGCTTATACGAACAATCTCCATTAAGACATTTAACTTTACTTTTACTATCCCTAGTTCAGCCACCCGTCTCACCGAGTACATCCACCCATAGGACTTATGAAACAGCCAAACACTTTTTTCACCACCTAAACCCCCCTCAATAACACCAAAAGAAATGAATTCGAACCCAGATAATTTTCCACACTTCAAACTCTTCCCCCCGTAGAAACCCATGGCTCTGCTTCCTGGCCAAGTGCCAGTTGTGCACCCGTGCACCACAGTGCTCACCTACCTACACCTGTCGAAAAGCTCTACTACAACTGCAGCATGGAGTTCGATATCAGATATGACCCCAAAACAAAAGGGGTGGTTTTCGCTCAAGAGCCCGAGGAGGTCAACCCTGCACTCAACCTTGAAATCGAGCAACTCAGCACGCTCACCACAGAAATCATTGGCATAAACGACCCATACCCACCAAAACCCACGGCAGAGTCCTTCAACAAGGACTTGTCCAAGATGATCAAGAAGCTCTACGAAGGAGGTGTGCAGAGCTTCAAGCAGGAGAAGTTTGTGGAGCTGGCCAAGCAGTTCACGATCGCTATCGAGGTGATCAACAGAAGAAACAAGTTTGAGGTGTTCCTGGCTACTTTGCAAGAACTCAGTCTTCTCTTGATGAGCCGGGCTGACGCGTATCTCAAGTGTAAGGAGTATTTGAGGGCGTTCAATGACGCGGATATGTTGATTGGCATGATGATGACCACTCCAGAGAACTTCTTGCGTAGAGGTGTGGCCAACTACTTCTTGGGCAACTACGAGGACGCTCGTGCAGACTACCAGCGTGGACTTGCTTTTGACGAGAATAACGAGAGGCTTATCACCGAGTTGGATATTTGTTTGGACAAGATTCTTGAGGAGAACGGTGACTACCTCTAAGTGGTGTGATCTCCTTTAACCAGGAGGAACCAACCCCACAATACAGCAGTCGTCGACGTGGATCGCCTTTCCGGGCTAAGGCAAAACCCGTTTCCATAATTCTTGCCGTGTACAATAGAGATGCCCATTTTTCTTCCAGTAGCTCTTATCGAATGCGCACCACTTTAAGTAAACTTACACACATCAACAAGGCAGAGTCTTGAAACCCTAACGATGCTGGTCCGTTCCACCGACGTGATAGTGGTGTCTTCGGACGACGAAAGCAACGGCAACATGTTTGCCGAAACGGTTCTGCCCAAAGACTCTATTCCTCGTCAGATCAATACTCCCTCTCAAGAGCCCAATAAGTGGTGGGAGCTGCTTAGTCAATATGACAACGAGGGAAAATCACACGATACGTCCAGCCTTGTGGCGAGAGGCACAAAGAGAAAAGATCCAGACTCTGGAGAAATGCCAGCTCCAGATTCTACCGGTGACTCTTCAGGAGGAGAGCGAAAGTCCAAGTATTTTGGTGCCCACCGTCACCAGGTTGCCCTCGAGCTGGACACGGACTCGGTGATCGTGATTTTGTCTAGTGACGATGAGGGCGGTCTGTCTCCTTCGGGGGCTGATTTCTCCAGAGAGAAGAACTCACCTGTTCAGAATGTGTCACCTTCTCCATTCAACGACACGGGGCCAACAGGAAGTGTAGAAGCTTCTCCTATCCTGAAGCAATCTGGAGAGTTTCAGAGCACTGGGCCGGGGACATCTCTGCAGAGTGGCTTGACAGATCAAAACCCCAGTGTGGAGCAGATCGAAAGCCACCCACAGAATCGGGTTATTCCACAAACCCAAAGCCCTCAGCAGGCGCAAAATGGTATTCAGGATCTGCAGCATGTTGTTGAAGACGACTCAGATGACGAAATAGCAGTGCTAAGCAAAGAGGAGGCCGAACGAGTGGGAAATTTCAAACCAACTACGTTTGAGCAGCCACCTCCCACGCAGCCATACCCTCCACAGCCATACCCGAATATGAATCTGGCGTACCAGAATGCCCTAGCGAATACTTCCTTCAACCAGCCTGTTCCGCTGCTACAGATGCATGATCCACTGCTTTACTCCCTGGACCCTCATGAGGCTCAGCAAGATAGAAAGGCCCACGAGTACTTTGAGAGCCAGCAGTTACCACAGCTAGAAAGTCATTCTCAGACGTTGGACGCACAGTTGACCCGTTTCGACAGCTTGAGAGACTCGTACTTGAGAAATATGAGAGATGCAAGGTCCCGTATTGAAACGCTTTCCTTGGACGATACCGATCAGAGAGCTGATTTGATTCGAGAAATTAATTCATCACTTGCCGACGCACAAGCTGCTATGGATAGGGCCAAAAAAATAAGAAGGTACAAGACCATTTTGTACTACGTCCTCCAACATAAGCAACGAAACTTGCACTATGCCCGCCAGCAGCGTCCCTCGCATAACCACCCCACCCAGCAGAGTTCATTCTTTAACTATTCCGTTCCACAAGGTACCTTACCTACGTCACAAGTGCCTATTATGACCATGCCTCGAATGGGTGTCCAAACACAAAACGTCTATGACGACTCAGTGCACCTCCAAGAGCTTCTCAAGGACGTAGGTAATGAGGAGAAAATCGAGGGAATGGCCTTGACCCCGTCAGAACTCAGTGTCCAGTTATTGGACCATCAAAGACGAGGCTTGCATTGGCTCCTCAAGCGTGAGAGTCTGATTCAAGGAAGCATTCTCGCTGATGATATGGGTCTTGGAAAAACGGTGCAGACCATTGCACTTATAATGGCTAACCCTCCGAAGGAGGAGGACGAGAATCGCAAGACCACACTCATAGTGGGGCCAGTTTCTCTCTTGCGACAATGGAACGCAGAACTTCGTGCAAAAATCAACATGGAAAATAGACAAAAGGTTGCATTTTACCACGGCGCTGACAAGAAGAAGGTCAACACCTACAAAAAGATGCTGAAGTTCGACGTGATATTGGTGTCGTATACAACTTTGGCGTCTGAGTTCAAACTGCATTATGCACAAGTCTTGGAAGAGGCCATGTTGACTCATGGTCAAAACATTCTTCCGGACGCCAACCTGGGAGGAAGAGTCTACGCGTCACCTTTCTTCACTTCCGATGCGAGATTTTATAGAGTTGTTCTCGATGAGGCTCAGTATATCAAGAACAAGGTTTCGCAGACATCGAAAGCCACTGCACTTCTCAAAGCGAAACACCGGCTCTGCTTGACTGGTACGCCAATGCAGAACAGTGTGGACGAGCTTTTCCCTATCCTTCGTTTCCTCAGAACTAGACCATATAATGATGAGACGAAATTCAAGCGGGATATTGCTGTGCCTATGAGATCCAACGCCAATGGCGATGCACATGAGGATTACAGCAGGAATAACTCAATGAGGAAGTTGAGGGCTATTCTTCTGGCAATCATGCTCCGACGCACGAAGGACTCCAAGGTCGATGGAAAGCCACTTATGGTTCTACCAAAGAAGACTATCAAGAAAGTCATCATCACCATGGACGCGCAAGAAGCCAAAGAGTACAAAGATCTAGAAGCCGGGATTCAGAAAAAAGCTGAAAGGCTTCTCATGTCTAGACACAGAAACTCACACAGCAATATTCTCACGTTGCTTTTGAGATTGAGACAAATGTGCATTCATGAAATACTCGTTCAAGTGGGAGAGTTAAACGCAGAGGAAAAAAAGCTGGGATACGGCGGTGTTCAAAACTGGAAGACCATGTATGCCCTCTCCAAAAATTTTCCTGAAGAAGTGAGAAATCGAATTGCAGATGACTTGAGAAAAAGTGATAGAATCATGCCAGTGGATGTTGAGGAGAGCGACCAAAGCTGTACCCAATTGACCTGTCCCATGTGTTTTGATGTTGTTGAAGAGACGTCCATTGTCTTGTTACATCCTTGTGGCCACATGATTTGTGATGGTTGTGTTGATGGGTTCTTTGAGCAGGACGCCAACGATGATGGCACTGTTCCATGTACAATTTGCCGACTGAACATTTCTGAAAGTTCATTGATAAGCTACAAGATTTATGACCAGATCGTTAACGCGAGACTCGAATTTGACGACTTGAAAGCTCTTTACGGTCTGGGTGTGGCAAGCAAGACAACGACATCAGAGAAGATCAACAAAGTTATTCATGACAATGGTGGCTTCACATTATCGGCAAAGTTGCAAAAAACTCTAGATATTGTCCGAGATGTTGTCAAGGGGTCGGATGACGAGAAAGTCATCATCTTCTCTCATTTCACTGGTACATTTGACCTTTTGGCCAGGGCGCTTCATGACAGCAGCATCGAGTTCTTGCGCTACGACGGATCCATGAACATTGATCTCAAAAACACTACAATTAAGCAATTTTACCAAGGAAGCGAGAGAGTGTTACTTATATCGCTTAAGGCCGGTAATGTGGGTTTGACATTGACCTGTGCTTCGCATGTCATCATTATGGATCCCTTCTGGAATCCATTCGTGGAGGACCAAGCAATGGACAGAGCGCACCGTTTCGGCCAGCAAAAGCCAGTTATTGTGTACAAGTTGCTTGTCACTGACTCGGTGGAAGACAGAATCGTCAATTTGCAGGATCGCAAGAAGGAACTTGTCAACTCTGCACTTGACAGCACAGAGTTGAAGAAGAGCAGTGCTCTCGGCAGACAGGAGTTGGGTTACTTGTTTGGTTTGAACACCATGGGTCCAGTCAGGACTTAAACTTCTTCAACTTCGACAAATTCCTAGCCCAGTCTTCCTGGGTAATGAGAGCTGGCTCTTTCACGCAGAGTTCCCAGGTTACAAGACTTTCAAAGTCAAGACCGTACTTTGAGAGCGATCTGCAAAGATATATCACCTGCAAAATAACACCATCGCGCAGGCTGTTCACATCAACGTCATCGGCGTTGCTTTCATCCTCACTAGCCTTCGGAAGATGTGTGCGAAGCTCCTCGACCATCAAGTATGCCAACTTCTTTATGTACATGTGCAACAAGAGCTTGTCGTCGTTGGTATCTGATTTTAGACCGGTTGATAGAAAAATGGCATGATAAATGGAAAGCGAGTTGTAGAGATGCTCACGGTATATCTCGATGTAGCGCTTGAGGTAGGTGAGCTTTTTAAGCTTCAAAAGCGGCTTGAGACTAGCCGCCTCGTTCATGATGAATTTGAAGCGAGAATTGAGATAGATCAACTTGAGTGTTTTGTTGCCAGAAATTGTCGAAACAGCCTCGTCATCGTCATCCTCAGAAGTGACGATATTGGGCCTGTTTAAGATTTGGAAGATTTTTAAAATGTTGGACTGCTTCAAGTTCGTATTGAGGAGCTTTATGAGGCCTCTCACCATGAGCTTCAATTCGTTATCTATTTGGACCTGCAATTGCTTGAATGTTTTCAGATTCGGGAACTTCACCACGAGCATCTTGACCAGTGTCAGAATCTCCAACGCCTCCTGGTAGTTACCCTGCATTATACAGAGCCCACAAAGCGTGGGAAGCTCATAGATATCAAGGATCGAGTCCATGTTCCGCAAGACCGAGTTGTTTGCTGATATCGCGTGGCCAATTCTTTTCACGGTCTTGTTGTCTACGGCGATTTTGCTCTCAAAGCCCTGCTTCATCGCCGAAATGTTCTTGTTTAGTTCGTCCCCAAGAGTGTTCTGAACATGTCTTACGTCCTCCGAAACACCCACAATTAAATCTCTGTTTTCGTTAGCTATAGTTGCCAATTGAAGCTCTATCTGGCGCAGCTGATGGTCAAGTTCTGCGATCTCTTCCACGAGATTCTTCCCTTTGGACTCCGTGGAAGATGTGAACATCTCAGTAGATAGAAGCTCCTGGTTGACCAATAGCTCCTCAAGATACTGCTGTGAATTTCTCTTGAGGTCTTGGTCTTTCTCGAGCATTTCTGAAAGCCCGGTATCAAGCCCCTCCTTGAGCGTGTCGAGGAGTATGGACGACATGTTTCTTACTAGTAGTAGGTAGTTGTCGCGATAATAGCGGATGTGTAGTCTACAGCCAGATGGACTAGCCGTCTGATAAAGAGAGATTGAGGCAACAAAAGACGTCTTTTTTAGATCAAAGCTCGTATTTTAAAACGTATATAAGAAAAAAAATTTCTATCAGAGACTTCGGACGTTTTTGATGGAGGGTAGAAAGTGTCGAATCAAATGGAGTGCACATAAGACTATCAAGACACGGCATAGCTGCCCTCTTGCTTTCGTGAATTGACAGCTGAATGCTATGGAACCTGATTGAGAGAGTTTTGATCTGATCTGCATGAGAGTCTTAATTCCTGACTCTTGTTAATCAGGCTGTTGGAACAACCACAACGATGTTTCACTTAGTAGGCCAATTTCACCGGTTTTTCGTTTGGCGCTTAAGAGCCAAAGTATCTGGATTACTTCACTATTATATAGACGCCTCGAAGCTTGCCAGCTGATTATTGGAGAACTTCAAGGTCACCAATGGTGAACGGCCTGCACGCACCCATAATCAACGAAGTCCCCCCGTTCGCTGCTACACAAGCTATACGATAAATTAAAGCCTTCTTGTTTCAAGTAAACCCCATTTAAATAACTGTCCCGTCAAACTTCTCTCACCTCACCGTTGACGGAAAGTCTGAAGCAAAGTTATCGACCTGCATATAACTACAGATACTACCCACATCAATCTGTCCTCACCTCAAAGAAACGTCAACCATGGAGGGTCTCTTTTTCAACATCGACTACGGGTATGTCGAAGGCGTGGTACGTGGGTACAGAAACGGTCTTTTGACCTCTTCCCAGTACGTCAACTTGACCCAGTGTGACTCTCTTCAGGACTTGAAATTGCAGTTATCAGCCACCGACTATGGCAATTTCTTATCGAACTACGGCGGGCCTCTTTCGACTTCGGTGATGCAGGAGAAGATTCTGGGAAAGTTGTACCAGCAGTTCCAGTATTTGAGGAGCCAGAGCTCAGGGACTTTGACCAAGTTCTTGGACTATATTTGCTACGGCTACATGATTGACAATGTTTCCTTGATGATAACAGGCACGCTTCACGAGAGAGACTGTCAGGACATTTTGCCTAAATGTCATCCATTGGGATGGTTCGACACGTTGCCTACATTGTCCATTGCCACAGACATTGAGTCGTTGTACGACACCGTCTTGATCGACACCCCTTTGGCGCCCTTTTTCAAAGACTGCTTGACTATCAATGATCTTGACGATTTGAACATTGAGATCATCAGAAACAGATTGTACAGAAACTACATTGAGGCGTTTGTGGAGTTTGTCCAGAGTGAGCTTGATGGGCCTGACAAGGAGATTATGACACGCTTGTTGAACTTCGAGGCCGACAAGAGAGTCATCAACATTGCATTGAACTCATTAAACAACCCCGACTTGTCTGCTGAAGACAAGCTCTCGTTGTTCCCCTCGTATGGCCATTTGTATCCGACGTATCACAACCAACTCTCCACTGCCGAGGATGTGGAGCAGGTCAAGAGCATTGTCGAGCTGATTGGCGAGTACAAGGAGTTATTCGGAGACGCTCTGAGCGGAGGCTCGAAGAACATCGAGGACTGGTTCTACTGGTTGGAAATGCAATACAACAGACAGGCGTTCACACAGCAATTCACCTTGCTGACTGTGTGGGCGTGGTTGCGTTCCAAGGAGCAGGAGGTGAGAAACATTACGTGGATTGCCGAGTGCATTGCCCAGAACCAGAAGAATAGAATTGACAACTATATTGCGGTCTACTAGGCGGTCTAGGCTGCGATCAATGAGGTTAAACCGGAGCTGAAGGCAATTCTTGTCGTTTGTGCTATGGCTCAAATTGTCTCGCCTGCTTTACCCTCCCTTTCACCACCCATAATATCTAAAGACCAGAACCTTCACACCATGTCTGTCTCAATAAAATGTTAGCGCGCGAACTACTACTACCGACTCTACTATCACCATCAACCAAAACTATGTCCCAGCTATTTCTACCGTCTTCGCCAGAACCGGGCCCTGAATCCACGCAAAATCAAAATCTCACTTTCTCCGCATCCACTTCGCAAGTTGGTCACATTGCAGATCTTCTTAATACCGTAACCTCCATCAATTCCCATGCCTTGATGATCATCTCGGATAACGGCATCGTCGTTTTCAGTGAGTACAACCACATTACCAACGTGCAATTGACCATAGATCTGAGCTTGTTTCTGTCGTACTCGTTGGTTCTGAATCGTGAAATAGATGGTCCCAAAGAACTACGGCTAGGTGTGGATATCCAGTTGATAGCGGACTCCTTCACAGCAGCCGCCCCTACATTGGCTCCCAAGTTCAAAAGCTCGTCATCGAAACCGGAAAATGTTCTTTGCTATATCAAATACGCTGGTGAGGGGCATCCGTTGGTGATAGAATTTGAAGATAGACTAATGAGCGAAAAGTTGGAGTTCGCTACATTCTACCTTGACGTGGAATATCCATACGATACGACGGAGGAAAGTGGGGCTTTGCTTGTTCGTCACGATATGGTCCAGCTAGAACTCATTGTAAAGAGCGATCTTCTCACTGTGCTTCTTCAGGACCTTCAGCATATCAACACTGAAAGCTTGTACATCTACGTTTCAAACGACGGCTCAAACAACCGCGAGAAAAACCAGCTCAACTTCATCTCCAGCGGCGCAATTGGGTACCTGAAGCTCCTTTTCCCGAGTGCCAAAACGATGATGGAAAAATTGGAGATCTTCAAGGTCGAGAACGGCTCCATGGAGCCTACCAAAGATTCGGTGCTTTCGTGCTTCTCCTTTTCTCCGTTTATCAAGATCTTCAAGGCCGTGAAACTCCTGTCGAAGTGCAAGATCATGAAGGACGTATCTGGTATACTATCCCTCCAGCTTCTATGCAAACACCCGGGGATAGCCAATTATCCAGGCTCCCTCATCACATTCAATATTATAGAGAAAGCATTAGTGGGCGACGAATTCGAAACGCTGAACGCCGCCGACGTCAATGGCGTCTTTGACGACAATCATTATCATTACGTGGAAAACATTGACCAGTTAGTAACTGAAGACGTCAGAGTGGCCGAACCGCCCAGGGCTCCAGCACAGGCTGCCGTGGAACCGCCCGAGCTCGGTACTCTTTCGTATGCATCTTTCAAAAAGCCTCTGCGGACAGAGACGCCCTCGGAACAAGCTTCCAAAAGGCAGAAGCCTTCGCGGGACGAGGACGACCACGATATGTCTGTCAACGGGCCCGTGGAGATCCCGATCTTCTTATAAATAGGTAATCTTGAACGCCATTTTGAAGGTGTCCTGCAACTTCTGGAACACATTGATTCGCCTCGTGCGGATGAACCTTTGGGCAATAAGACTAGCGATGAACACAATCACTAGAACAGGGTAGTTTCTCTCGCAAAAGGTTCTCGTCAACCTCATTAGGTACTCAAGACGGTGACGGAGTTGTTGGATGCTGTTGTTGCTGCCACGTGCGGGACTTCTGCTTTGTCTTTCGAGTTCCTCACTATTCTCGTGCTCCCTCTTTATCTGCTTCAAAGACTTGTACTTCAAATTGGCGTTATCTTGCTCTTCCTTCTTCCTTGCCCTTTCATCCGCAAGCCGCTGGGCCTCCTGGGCCTCCCGCTCCTTGGCCTTCTTATCCTTGAGCTTCTTTTCCTGTTTCTTTACTTCTTGCAACTCCTTGATCCGCTTTCTGCCTTTCTCTGTGTCCACAAGAGGATTTGAGTCCACGAGTTCTTTGGCTTTGTAAAAATCATCAGCGTCCGGCAAGACATTGAAAATGTACATTTCCACAAGCCGCCTCAAATACTTGTCGTTGGAGGCGCCATGGAAATCAAGAAGCGAGTATAAGTTGTCGAACTGCTTCACCAAGAAGCGGTCGTCGTCCTGCTTGATTTCATGCTGGCACAGGTAGTTCGTAAGAAATATCTGGTAAAGCAATTCCGATGGCACCTTGGCCACGCTGCCATAGATGTCGTAGAGAGAGTCGAGAAACTGACTCAGTCTGAGATTGGCTATCAACTCCTTCTTCTCCTTGCGAGGAAGCTGGAAAGTTCCGTCTTTGGAGTTCAACAAGAGCCCGACTTCCGTCAAGTACAACGTCACTATTTTGATGAGAACTTCTTCTTGGATGGCACCTTTGGCGAATGTTCTGTAAGCCACGGAGTGCAACTTGGAGATGATCAGGAACGATTTCTCAAAGTCCTTGTTCATAAAGAACTTGAGGGCCAATTTGTAATCGGCGAGAATTACCGACTGTGGCGCCGATGAATCAGACAAGGATTCCATGTTGGATTATCGAAGTGGAGCTTGTTCTGTAGGATAATTTCTCCACAGTACTGTGCACAGTCGACGCTGTCACTGCGCACTTTCCTCGGTTGGCTGCAAACCAAAAGTCATGAGGACAATTTCTAAATTAGTACAAATGCCCAGTGTCGCCTTGATATTCCTCCTCGTAGACAGGGGGAGTCCACCCTTTTTTGACGTAGAGTTTTTGGCGTACGAAATAGAAAACTGCACCAATGAGAAGACACCCAGTTCCGACTACTGGGAAGCACCAGTAAGGAATAGTGCTATCGACGGTTCCCTTGGGAGGAGGGAAAAACGGCAAAATGGCCAAAAAGACGTTGGCCACAAGAAATAGGACCACACAGACCCACGACGCCGAAAACGACTTGTGTTTTGTCGTGAGATGGGAATGGCTCAGAATGAGCGTGTTGAACTCGGTGAAGCTCGACTCATGCTCTTGTGGATTGTACGATTGGATCGACTGGCTGGAAGGACTGTCCAAGTCGTTTTCAGCCGGGGCTGGCGCCTCTTCGTCGTCTATGATTTCTAGGTCCTCGATGTAGCGCATTTTTCCCCAACCCTCTTTGTCAGCATTGAGCTTCAAGTAAACGAGTCCACCGGTAATGGCCACATTGATCCACGTGCCGGGGTATATGTACAAGTTGACGACGAACTCATAAACGTCTGCGCTGGGAGGGCCCACGAGAATCACCACGGTCACCAACCAATGCAAAATGAGGGAGTAATTGATGTTCTCGAATGTCTTGGAAAAAGGAAGGTAGTTATTGCGGGCGAGTTCCTGGTTGACGATGGAGTGGGCAAACGACACTACCATGACGTTGCCGAGTGTCAGCAAGGCGATCATGAGCGGAAGCATTGTGGAGGTGACCGATTCTCCAAACACCTTATTAAAAAAGATGCCGGCAACAAGCACACCGCTGTTCAAAAGCTCCTCCTTGGGAATGACAATGAGGTAGCTGATAATCACCAAGAAGTAAAGGAGCGTGACGAGGAGCACCGCCATGGGAGCTGCGATGGTAAGAACATGGTAAGGGTCTGCGATTTCCGAAAGCACGTAGTTGGCATTTTCCCAGCCCTTGAAGGAGTACACAATTTCAAGGAGCGCCACAGATATGGAGTAGAAGTTGCTCAGCACGCCCGTGTGGATGTTATGGGCTGGAGGAGCTTCAGGAATGTGTATCACGTCCACAGCCACAAGAGACCCAATGGCGATGATAAGCACCAAAATGACGATTTTGAACATGCCCAAGAAGTTGAAAAGCAGCGTGGCCTGGTTGGGATACTGGATGTGGAGCCAAATACACGCGGTAATGCAAAATACGCCAATGAGCTTGGATGTCCAGTCGTCATCGCCGACCTGGTTTCCAGACACAGCGTACCATATGTATTTTCCAAAAGCAAAGGAATTGCCCGAGCTGAAGCCCAAGAACACCATCTGGAAAGCATAAACACAGCCTACAAGGCCCTTAGGCAGCTTGAACACCCTCAACAAGTAGTTCTTTTCACCGCCATTCTGGAGCGGAAGATTGAGCGCAAACTCCAAGTATATGAGAAGCCCGCTGAATATGATAAACGCCCCGAGGACCCACAAGCCAAGGTACAACGGCACATTGCCGTCGCAGTACTTGAAGATGATGGACGGAGTGCTGAAAAGACCAGTTCCTATCATTTTGTTTGTGATGAGCGAAACGCAAGAAAGAGTGCCCAATTTGTGGGTCTTCTGGCGCTCCGAGCGGGGAAGACGGAGGTACTGCTCCAGCCCTGTCAGCACCAGCGGAATCAATGTGGGCATGACTGTGGATGTTGTAGTTCGCAGTTGAAGTGCAGAGATAGACGTTGTTGATGATAAGGTGTGGTGGGGTTTAAGTGAGGGAGGGGAAACTTTAAAAGTTTTCGACTATAGAGATTCTGTTGAATTTGTGACGAAAGATGGAATTGGTGGTTTTGTTGATTTTGAGCTGTGTTGGGTGTGGAGGATAAGTGTGGATCACCCAGGCGCACAGAAGATAAGTAGGAGATTTGAAGACGAACCGCGGTTTGAAGGGTACTTTGGTAGAGGATGATGGGACAAGAGCTGACAATAGAGAAGAACGAAAGATGTGAAGTTTCAAAATTAGGCCCAATTGACGGAGGTTACTAGACTGTGTGATTTGGGAGCGGTCAAGACGACTCAGAAAGACCCAGAGCCGTGGTGGTTTTTCAATGTATAGTTGACTTCGTTTTAGATTGACGTTCTTACTTTTCAGATCTGGGCTTTCGTTTTGAGCTCCGGTGTTACCGTTGGTTGCGGCTCATTGTCCTGTAAGAAACGGCTGCAAACCGCATCGATGGAAGCACAATAGCATGTTCAGAGGCATTCTTTCTTAATCAAACGTATTAGCAGGGTGAATCTGAAAGCCTGTTGTGTGTTCTCTTAGAAGCAAATTCTGGAAAGCTGTAAACTAAAATTACTTAATAGATGTAGAAGCATTATCCATTACTGCACGACACG
Organism: Candidozyma chanthaburiensis; assembly: GCA_030579055.1. Taxonomy (NCBI): domain Eukaryota; kingdom Fungi; phylum Ascomycota; class Pichiomycetes; order Serinales; family Metschnikowiaceae; genus Candidozyma; species Candidozyma chanthaburiensis. Next base: position 204,383 of record JAKUAA010000017.1, on the reverse strand, counting down.
AGAGACCCTCCTGGACCTCAGGTCTGACCTCTCTATGGAACTGTGCTCATACTTGAGTCTACCAGACAGGTGGAGCGAATTTGGGCCGGACAAAAGTTGGTCTTCGAGTTTCAGATTCGGACAGATTCGGATGTGGCGACTATAAAGATCGGCAATTAGACAAAGTCAGATGACAAACCTTTCACTCAACGGACTTTGGCTCCTCTCAATGCTCAATATCAAGCAGAGCGGCACCGTTTTTCTTGATACTGTCGTTCCTTCGGTGTCAGAGTGTCAAGTCAGCCAAGTATCCCTTGCATCGAAACGTGACTTGATAATTTTGTCTCGATGCCATTAGATTATGGCTTTGGCGTTTCGGGAGTCTAAAGTGCCTGGAAGAGGTAGAACATGTTTCTATTGCTCTTCCGAATGCGTTCTTCAATAATTGACCCTTGCAGTCTCTGCGACTATTGCAAAACTCCAGGCACCACCAAAACCTTTATGGGGTCTCCTGTTTGATATTTTTTAATTACAAAAACTGCTCAACTGAAAAATCGAACCTCTCTACCGTCTGCTAAAAAATTACATTGGGCCATTAACATACTGCCTTATCTACAGCGCGACAATGACGTTGCTGCCTCAGCAGTCCCGAGTGTTCACGGCCCCAAAGGGTTGGATTGACGTAAAAAATTGTCTGTGATTAGTTTTGATGACGGGAAATTTGATTCACTCACTTGAGGTGATTTGATGGAAAGTTGTGGAAGATAAATGAGCTACTCATGCTAACGCAGCGACGACATTTTTGCAACCACTTGGGGAGGAGATTCCCATGAAGAAACCAAACTTTAACTTTTTCGTTTATGGTGTGAATTAGTGTGCTAAACTTACGATATTGATGGCTGAAGCTCCCTGGGAATAGGACTTTTCGCCACGTGAAGCCAAAGCCGGTTTTCCCAAGCTCGGGTCTCATCAAGTATGAGGCAGTCTAGATATCCTTCCTTTGATGTAATTTTCCTTTTCTATGAGTTTTATTGAGGGTTGCTTTGAAAACGGTTTGCCGAATCCCCTGCTCTAATCTCCACAAATATATGTAGTCCAATCTTCATCAATTTCCTTGGGTTTATTGACTTTCGCCCACTAACCTAACTTAATAGACTCAGCCAGAAAGACCCAACCAGAACGACCCAACCAATGATCCTCTCTCACCTGCTCCCCAACCCATTGGCATTCTTGCCTTCGTGTCTCCTTCATCATGATCTCAGAGTAAATAGATATACGAGATTCACTGCCCGGTTACACCAAACTCAGAAAGACCAGGACACGAGGTGGAGGCTTTGACATGCTTCTCTGCATCTATCCTGCCAAGGATCGGTGTCTGGTAAAGTACGAAACCAGACCAGCTTTTTACAATACGAGCCATCTTACAGCCCTCGGCGTAAAGGCACGTTCATCATTTCCTTTGGCTGGTGATTTGCATTTTTAGCTTCCACGGAAGAATGGATGCAGAGGTGCATTTGCTTGCGCACGGTATTGTTCAAGTTCACTTGTATTTAGGAGGCTTGGCCGATCTACTGTAATTAGAGCACCACGTTGCGATGTCTAAATGGAAAGCGCAATATGCTGAGATTCGAACCTCGTGGGTCCCAGAGCACGTTTATGGAGATTGTTAGTAACAAAAATGTTGCTTCGAAGTGGGAAATATGGAGATTCTAGAATTTACGACATGTAGGGGTTTCTTGAATTTGGTAGTTCCTAAACCGTTGGCTTCATTGGATGGTAAGGTGGGACTAGTAAGTTAGGAATTCACCAGACGATGGTTTATTTGCTGGGCCTGGACGCTGATTTTATATATCAAGGATAAACATTTTAGTAGAAACCCTACAAAATCGCAGCCAAATTTCCTTACTGGCAAAGAGGTGCTTACCGTATCAAAACAACCAGATAAGCACAACGGCCAAAATCACGCTCCCATGATTTAGCCAACTTTTCTACTAATCAACATTCTACGGTCTCTAGAATCTATTAGTGTATTGTGTAAATGTAGCGAACGAAGTAAATTATCGAGTGATTATTTTAAACACGTCAGGCCCCAAGTTGTTTCCCTTGGTGACATGGTTCACAGCCACAGCAACCTCACAACGGTCCAAGGCCCGAGCCTCGAGCTTGTTCTGGTAGTACTTGCTGATGTCGTCCTTCTCATGGAGTCTATCCTGAGTAGCAGGCTGAATGAGGATGGCCAGCAACCTCATGAACTCAAGCTCCAGAAGCGGCTCGGGCCGGCCCTCGTCAGACAATTTCATGTATGTCGTTTGGCTGACGGCCTCTCGTTTGCTGTAGACTTGAGGAATACTGAGGATCTTGCCCAAGTGGGCCTCGACCTTTTCGCCCACCACCTGGAAGAATGTGGGGCCCTTGGTAGAGGCGATGCAGTGGGCGTATGGGTGGTTCATGGAGGGGAAGTTGACGTTAAGCAGAAGCGCTGGTGTGAGTGTGGGCTCCACTTCCTCCACGAGCTCGACTATCTTTCTGTTGATGTACTGTGCATTTTTGGCAACGGGGTTAGCCTTGAACGAGTCCTCGTACTTGGCCTCCTCGAGGTTGAAGTAACGCTCATCGCCGTAGTAAATGTGGTCGTGGTCCTCGCTGGAAACGGTGATCACTGGGTAGTTCTTCAGCTGGGCAAGAAGCGCCAAAGCCTCGGCCTGGTTGTCCATCTGCTCGAGGTCCTCCACCACCACATCCTTCTTGTGGTTGGGCGACGTCAAGTGGAGACCCTCGTTGGGTCCCACAATGACCAAGTCGGGTTTGAAGTCGGCAATGTGTTTAGGGAGAATCTCTGAGAAAGCCACAGAAAGAGCCTCCAAAGGCAGGCCGTCAACGTACCAGAAGTTCAGATTAAGCGGGTCTTGGCCGTAGGCTCCTTCGGAAACAAGATCCTGGTTTTCAAAGCGCTCGTCAAATTCATCCGACTCCCGTTGGGAGATTGTATTGCGAACACCCCGTGGGACCGTATTGAGTTTTCTGATATTCCTATGGTAAATCTGCTGGACGGGCAGAAGGTGGTTGAAATCGCCTCCTTGAGGCACCCCCACCACTTCTTGTCTTTTCGCTCCCATCAAGGAGTACTCTGTGTTTGGGTTCAAAGAGGCCACCACCTTGACATCATGTCCGTCTTCTCGAAGGGCCCATTCCAAGTAACGAGGGCCCTTGGCGACCCAGGAGTCGGTGGTGGTGATGAGGATGTTGGCGGCCAAAACCACCGGTAGCAAAAGAATCTTCATATAGTAAACTGGTAAAAGAACGATGTTTGTTAATTACATGGAAAGGCCCACTTTATAAGCTGTACAGCTCTTGACGTTTTTGCATGCACATGGCACGTCTGGAGTGCTTATAGTGTGAATATTGCGCACGAGGTTGACGGATATGCAAGCGCCCCAGGCTTTTACAGTAAGCGAATTATTAGCCCACATGGGTAGGCAAAAGTCAATGTGCACGGGTTTCAACAGAGGTGACTCAGTGGCTGTTTATATGAACTGGAGAAAGAAAGTTTTGAGAAGGGATTTATGAAAAGGTATTTCAAAATTCAAGGCTCGGGTTTATTTTTTGTGGGACCGCCGCAGGGTCTTTCTCGGCTTCTAGTCACAAATAACCGAATCACAGTCTGCGAAGGGTTAAGTAAAGGGCATTTGGCTCTGGTGACCAAGAAGTGACGATAAAGCGGCGTTGGGCGGGATCGTGCGTTACTACTCGGCGTCAAAAAATTTCCTCTTTTGTGCTTGTTTTGAAGGATCAGTGACGTGCGTTGTCTCATTTTGACAGGTCTACTGAGAGACAATATGGAGTTTCGTGAAAATCAACTCAGGAGGGTGGATTTCGGTACTTGCGGATACAGCAAATTTGCTGGTATGTTAAACGCCCGGGGCCGTGTGTAGGTGCTCAAAACTCCGGGTAAAATCTCGGATTCGCTGCGTCTTAAACGCCCTAAAGTTTCTGAACTGGTATTATCTGATCAAAATCTCTCCCCCTTTTTGCCTTGATTTTTGCCTTGATTCTAAGTTCGAGTTTTCCTTAATCTTTGCTTTATTTTTGGCAGCCCTCCTGTTGTCTTCTCTCGTCTCTGTACGAATCACCGTCACGCCTCTTTTCTGCATCAAAACGCCTTATTCGAGCCCGATGAGGAAGCTACCCCTGGCAGAAGCTATTTCTGTCGAGAAAACTACAGGGATTTGTTGGATTTCCGATGTTTTTGACGTCAATGACGGCCTCTACAGCGGCTAAATAGACACTGCGGTACCGATATCCAACTGCAACGCCCAAAAAATGTAGCCAATCAAAGCTCTTATGCCACGTTTAGTGGTGTTTTGAAGAGGGCAGTATCAATAATAAGGAAGTGAAATGGCTTTTTAAATTTGGGCTTTGACCATCACTGGTGGTCACAAGCTGTAGCTAAGTTTCCCGCAAGACTCACACGACGAATAGAGGCGGGCTCTTGCAGGCGAAGGCAATTCTTACTTTTGTGGCACAACCTAATTTTGACGAAAATTCCTTTGTGGTTTTGTGGTAAGCGTGCCGGATTCTATCCATCAGAGTGTCACTTTGAGAGAGATATAAAGCCTTGTCATAGAGAAGGCTGGCATGGTTTTGATCAGCACCTCTCCTTGAGAGGTCTAAAAGTTTCTGGTGTTTTTTCACATTTGTGGCCCCAAACCTGAGAGCTTCAGTTTAATCCGAACATCGGATTATATGGGTGTCGTCAAGAATCCAGGGCATTATTCGAAACCAAAAGAGAGATTGAACAATGCTTGCAATATAGAAAAAATCACCATTATGCTGGATAAGCACAGAAGTGTGCTTATGGGAATGACTTGAGGAAGGGGACGGAACCAGTTGAATCAATTGGAAATTTCCATTCTTCTAGAATTTGTGGTGCGCCAAAGAGCTTCCTTACTTTCCAATTCATCCAGATCAGCAGGTTTCAAATAAGCTCCAATCGAAAGTCGATGAAACCATGGTAACTCATACTTCAAGGACTGTAACATTGTTGATCGAAAGAGATGCTCCTTACAAATTAGCAAGAAATGCAAAGAAAAATCCATATGCTTCATGATCAAAAAGCTTTTTGTAACCCAACATCTTTTGAAAACAAACAATGTCTACGTTTGAATAACGTTCCAATACACCATAGGAAGAGGCAGATCAAGACCATACATACCACGGGGCTACAGAACTGTTAGGAAAGAGAAGGAATGTCTCCAAGTGCCTTTAAGCACATTATAAGAAAAGCTATCTAGAGATCAGTACGCCCTTTTGGAAATAGCATGGAAACAGTCAGAGACGAACCAAACGGCGGTAGGCGTCGATTCTGATACTCAACCTCAGGTACAGATTGGCATGGTCTGTCTAACTCAATCGCCACCTCCTTAGAGGCATGGCAACGTGAATTGTCTGCGTTTCTTGGAAGTCAAAAACATGGCCACCTTTTCCGTGAAATTCCATCAACAAAATCTAACGAGCTCAAGGTAATTGAAGATTGGACTACATTCTATTCCAAGACACAGAGCACAGGACTGCAGTGTCAGTACTAGGAAGGAAGTAGTCCATGCTGTTAGAGTGTATTTAATAGAAGAAGAGTGGTAACTGTGCCCTGCCATATGCGGCGGGAGCTTGCTTATAATTAGTAGTCATTCGAGGCAACCGTTTCCAAAGCGACCTTCTATCGAAAGATCTGGCAGAAAAAACACTTCCACTTTTGTGATCTCATTAAACAACTCCGTTCGGAGAAAACGCTTGTCTCACACTTTTATCATATGCGCCGGAGATAAAATCTGCCCCAGAAACTCAATAGGTGTGAGATGCGACCGAAATACCAAAAAGTCTCCACCAGCAAGTGTATTGTTAACGATCTCCACGCCATTGTTCTGGGGCGCTTGTCCTAGCGAAAATGATTCTCGAACAAAGTAGAATCTCTTTCTTTGAAGCGAGGACTTCGTTAACGCCTCAAAAGGTAGTTGGGGAAATTTCAGAAGTCTAAATTCACCTCTGCGGGAAAAAAAGCGGGTTCAGCCAACCAGCATCAACCAAAGCCTCGCTGAATTCAAGAAACGCTCAATTCCGTGGCCACTTCACCCACAAAAATCCAAACCCCCAAAAAGTACCCTTCTCTCCCCATTCTTCAATCATCAACTACCGGTCAAATACCCCAGATTTTTCGTTTGCAGCCATGCAGATAACTGCAAGATCTCGGTCCATCTCTCCCCAAAGCCGTTCCACCCCTCACCGCATGTGACACAATCTACAACTATGTAAACCCTGCGATTCCCAGCTTCAGCACCAAAATGCCCTACGCTTTAGTTTCTGGTGCATCTTCGGGAATAGGCTACAGCTTGGCCTTGATCTTGGCCCAAAGAGGCTACAAGGTTTATGGAGGGGCTCCTCAGCACACCCTCAAGTTGATGGAGCCATTGGAGAAATATGGCGTGGTGCCTTTTGCTTTGGATATCAGCAAAGTGGAAAGTGTCAAGAAAGCTGTTGAGTTTTTCAGAGAACACTCCGGAAGCGACTCCTTGGATATCTTGTACAACAACGCTGGTATCGCCGATGGAGGCCCAGGCTACGATTTTGATGACCAGGCCATGTTGGACATTTACGCCATCAACGTTACTGGCCACGTCTTGATGACCAAGTACTTTTCACCTTTTGTCATCCAGGCCAAAGGTTGTATAGTGTTCACAGCTTCTGTAGCTGCAATTGTGCCTCTTTGTTGGACATCGCTCTACTGCAGCACCAAGGCCGCCATTGATGCTTATGCAAAGGGAATTCGTGTGGAGCTCGAGCCTTACGGTGTTCGTGTGTACTCGGTGATCACCGGAGGAATCGATACAGATATCGGAAAGAGCAAGATTGGTGAAATTTCCAAGCGTGTGGCTGAATTGCCTTTCCATGTTGAGGGTCTCGAGGAGAGCATTCGTGCCAGTGCCAATATGACCAAGGGCGGCACACCTCCTCAAAAATATGCCAGAAATGTGTTGAACAAGGTGCTTGGTAGATATCGCGGATTCAATATCTACGAAGGCCACAAGGCCGGGTTTCTCAAGTTCTTGCTGCGCTGGTTTCCACTCTGGTTTCAGTACTTTTTGCTTGGGGTGTTCTTCAAGCAGAGAAAGCCTTTGGCGGAGCTCAGAAAGCGCTATAAGTGAGAGCGTGGTTTTTAGGACAATTACATGGGTCAATTGATAACGGGTAGTGTAAGAAAATTGGGCTGTGAATCTTCGCTGTAGAGTGCCCTCAGATTATATCGCTGCTTTGTAGAAGATTGTTGTGTGGCCTTAACGCAGTGCCAATGATATAGGCATATTTTCAGTACCTTGAATGCACCATATGCACTTGATTGCAATTGTGTTTCGTATTGATCTTGACCCGATCTCTCTTATCATCTTGTTATGAAGATTGATCTTCGGATAAACATATCGGTACGAAACCCATAAAACCACACTTAGCCGCTTGGAAAATTGAGTGTCAGTAAGCTGACTCTACTTTTTAAAAAACTTTCACAAAATATCAAATTCACATTCTGGCTATCTTGGTGAAAGCTTATTGTTCAGTTGGCCATTGTCTGTAGTTTCGCTGATTCGTCACACGAGCATTAGTAACTTTCCAGATGCCCAGTGCTTCCATTTCAAGGAATATACATAGCATTACTTCAATATAATGAGGGGACTTCAACTTTGCCAGGAAATCTGAACACAGATGCTTTGTAGCTTTCACCTCCGCCGGAGCCAAATAGGAAGGGTCCCCCGATAGTAATCTATCATCATTATTTTCCTCACACTTCGGATCTAAGATCCAGGATCCATTTGGGTGACAATCGAGGAGTTTTCAAGGCCACTAATCACTAACTTACGACTTAATAGAAAAAGATGTGTAAAAAAATGTGTTGATGAAAAGCTGCTTCTGAAGTCATCCTATATGCCATTTTAAAGTGGATGCTACGATATAGCTGTTTTGAATCAAATGACCCTCAGGGTACAGTGGATCGGAGTTCATGCGGCGCCTCAGGTTAGGATGCTTTGCTGAATTTTAGCCATAGGCACTTGGGTGTTGAAGGAAAAATCATTTCATTACTTGCCCCTCTCAAGCGACTCACTCACATTTGTTTGTCATAACGTGTGCCAGACTTCAAGGTAGTCAGGTTTCATGATGGGCCTTTCTTTGGTACCCATTGTGTTGCACCGAAATGACGAGCAGGCTCGAAAGTGCTTTATGCTCCAGCAATGGATTTTACATCGGATCTAGAAAAATATTAAATACGTAATTCTAGCATAATTGTGTCAACTTCAAGGTGGGTGCTTCACAGAGGAATACGAGAGGCATTGTAGAGAAAGGTGGTCAGCTACATCGGAAGGTCATTATCTACAAGCAGTTCTTGATCTCGCTTAGTGACGCACGGTACCTTCATTTTTCCACCTGCCTAACTCATCACCAGCCTGATTCAAGATCTCTCCCTTTCCCTAGTATTAATAGCTCCTTGCCAAGCAAAGGCAGACCATCGCATCACAAATTGGGGACCATAATTTTTTCCCGTATTTCCAGATCACCAGAGAAAAAAATTTAGGCCACAAATTTAATTGCAATCTCAAAATTGTCTTTCCTCTTTTTTCCCAGCTCCCTACCTCCGAGGTATCGTACGCCTAGGCTGTGCGCATTATCAACACCTTTCTACTGCCGCCTTCTTATAAATCATCGATGGTGCCTTCTCCCCAGGGAAAATACGCCAAACTCGACCATCTGGAGTCCGATCTGGACGCAGAGGAAAACCAAAACAAAAGCCATTTGGGCCTGGATACTTTCGAAACCAACCTGGTCACGGAGCACGAGGATACTGCTACCCTTCCGGATTCGCCGCTATTCCTGGCCAGTGCCACCGAGGGCAGCTCGGCAAATCTACAGGACCCCGAGTCCCGGCCCTCTCGCTCTTCTGATCTAGAGGAGCAGCGGCAGCCGGACCAGGTGCACTTGTCGCCATCTCAGAGACTTATGAATGTGGTACACTACATTTTCCCGTTCAAACAGACGTACCAGCGACTCAACAACGGGTTGACCACGGGCCGTCTCCAGGCCAATGTGCCTGGTCGCTTTGTGGGCCAGGGAACTGACGGCGTGTTCAGAAACCTCATGGCCAAGCCAGAGACACAGTCGGACCTTAATACCCAAGAACAGCACCCTCCTACCTACGACGAGGCGGCCGCCGACAGCACTCCTGAATACTGGGAAACCACGATGATAAGCCCCATGTACGACAACGAGGTGTTTGTCCAGGGCTTGCCAGTGGGCAACTTGGCCAACTTCGTGTGGAATGCACTTGTCACGGTGGCTTTCCAGTTAGTGGGGTTCATTCTTTGCTACCTCCTCCACACCTCCCACGCAGCCAAGCAGGGCACCAGAGCCGGATTGGGCGTCATGATTCTCATGCTTGGCTGGGACCGCATACCTTCTAATTTCGGTCGGGCCGACCAAATCCCAGTTCGCTACGAACCCGAGGACCCTAATATGATAGACGTCACCAAGTCGCTGTCGATCAAAACAGGCAGCAAGGTGGACGAGTACCACCTGGCGCTCTTCAACAAGCTGGAGTTCTCCAAGTTGGAGAACACCAAGACGCCGTACGCTGCGTATGGCCTCATAGCATTTGGCATTTTCGTCGTGCTCATGTCGCTCGTCGACTACTTCAAGGTGAAACAGAAGGAGAAACGCATCTTGGCCCCGCAGGCCCTGACTGAGGTCAACACCACCACCGAGCCTGCCCAAACTGAGGAGTGATTATGTGTGTCTCTTCAGTGAGGCATCTCGAGCCGGTCTCGTTCCCACAGCCATTCTTTATCTAAGAAGGTATACCACTAATGCATCGCTGCTTGGCAGCTAATAAATTACTATTTATGGGGTTTTCTTAATTCATGAGCACCAACATCTTCTCGTAGATTGTGAACACAATGCCTCCGCTCAACATCAAACGACCCAATCTCGGCGTGGCTCCTTTCCAGAAAGTGAGCAAGCCCTCATCCTTGAAAATTTTAGCGAAGCAGTTCAATGTCGACGTATAGAGCTTGCTAGCGTCCAAAGACTGCATTCTTGTCTTGACTGTGTCTATAGGCATGGTGGTGTAAACTGTCACTGTTCCTGCAATAGCACCCACTGCAAATGTGGCTGCAGAAGACAAGGGCTCGTTGGCTTTGGTGTTAGTGGCCTGCTGCACCATGGTCTTGATAGCGTTGTAGGATCCCAAACGCACAGCTGAGTTGGCTCCTTGTCTCAAGGAAACAGGCACAACACCAGCGTACATGCCCTTGAATCCCAAATCTTTGACTAACTTGACTGTTCCTGAAAGTAACCCGTTCTGGTATCTGGGCTTGGCTGTCTGCTTATCGTCGATCAAAGCCGTCTTGATGGCCTCGAATGGGGTAACAGCTACCACCGATTCCAACAATCCAGCACCCAAACCAGCAAGCACGCCTCTTGGGCCTGAGAGCTTGCCGTTTTTGTCTGCCAAAAGTGCTTTGATCGAGTCAAATCCAAGGAATCGGACAGATGCCTTGGCAGTATTTCCCACAATGAAGGCAGGACAGCCCACATACAAAGCACCTACACCCTGCGTTTTGGCAACGTTGGCAATCAAAACCAATGGGTTTCGGGATGCTGTGGAAGATTTACTTGTAAGTTGTAGCCGGGTCTTAGCGAACTCAAACGGGTAGGTAACCACACCTTCGACAGCACCGGCAGTGCCGCCTGCAATGAAAGACTTGAGCGGGTCGACTTGCTGGGATTAGTTAGAACATCAAACATTTGTTCGTTTGTCGTACCTTTTTGTCGGATGCCATTGTGAAAGAAGGCCGGTATCGGAGGATTTAAATTTTCGTTCGCAGTCAACGTTGGAATATTGTATGGGGTCAGTGCGGCAATACCATGGCTGCGAAATGCCACTATTACTCACACTTGGAGTGAGGTTTCTGGAAGATGAAGTCAATGGATGCGTGGTTGACAACCATGATGAATTGCTGGGTAACTTGGGTGTGGCTTTTTTTTGCACTTTTTTGGCTTTATGGCCATTCTTGTAGCTTGAACGTTTCTAGCTAAGACATGGAGATCTGGCAAGCCTGATGAAGCCTGTTTCAGCCATCGCTGGAGAGCCCTGTATTGTTCTGTGTGGCTCAATCCATAACGGCTCATCACACATCCTCAAAGTCAAACTCGTCGTCGTCGTCCTCCTCCTCCTCCTCTTCCTCGGCTTCTCTCTCCGCCAAATCAGCATAATAAGCCGCAAGCACATCCTGAGCATCCTTCTCTTTATTGGCTGGTGCCTCAACGGGAGGAGAAGCCGATCCAGCGGTGGCAGTGCCGCCAGCGCTTCCAGTTCCGTTTTCTGTCTTGACCTCAGGCTCCTGCTTGATCTCAGTCTTGGCCTCCTCCTCACCATTGTAGTCCTTTTGTCCAACCGTAGACGCAGAGTGCCACGAAGGCAAGGCGTTCTGCTCCAACTTTTGTCTTCTTTCCTCTTTCTCCTGTTGCTCTCTTTCGTAGTTTTCGTCCGAAGCGGTGATGGAAACATGTAAGGTGGCGTTGGCCTTGGAGGCGGCGTTTTGAAGTGATTGAGACATCTGGCCCTTCTTGCTCGAGCCACGGCCAGACAAGTTGTACAAAGCGGCAGAGCCTGACTGTGCTGGAATAGCTTTGGTGAGCGCCATCTCAAAGTTGTTATCTTCGATATTGGAATTGTCGATTTTCTTCAAGTAGCTGATTATAGGGTCGATCTGTATCATGAGCTTCTCGAGTCTTTCCTGCTTGACGCTGGCTTTAAGAGAGGAGTCGTCTTCCACTAGCACTCCTCCACACTGGTCACAAACGAACGACGACTTATCGTCACTCAACAAGGAAATGGCATCAAGTTGGGACACCTTTCTTCCGCATCGGGGACACAAGTATCCGTGCGGATTACCAAAAGATGACATCTCATCCTTGATGGTGGACACAATAGAGTGCACCTTCCACTTGATGGCATCGATGGCCTCGGTGATGTGAATGTAGTAATAAGTTCTGTTGGCAAGCCTCTGCTGGTAGTTCTCTTCCTTCTGCACATGGGTCAGAAGAAGACGGTCCTCCACAAGTCTAGCACAGTATGCTCTGAGTTCCTTACGAGGAATCCCCAAAAGATGGATCAAATCATCCTCCGAAAGCACCGAATGTAGCATGACGGCATCGGCCACAAGAATGCATGACCTGGAATGGAAAGCACGCACAACAAAGCGGATAAGCGACCTGGTGATGTCGTCCATATGAAGAGTGGTGGAGGTGAAGAGAGTTGATAATTCGCTGTATGTAGGCGCATTGGATGGAAGGAGTGGGTGTGGTGTTTGGGGGTTTTGGGGAGCTGGCGGTATGGAGGTAGTTTTTTTGGAGAGCTGGGTGCATGAGGAAAGGGTTGGTGTAAATTGGAGGTATTTGGATGGGTTTTGGATTTGTGGTGGTGGGTTGTGCTTTTGTATTGTTAAGCAATATGGCTGCGAAAAGCGAGAATTGGTGAACATAGGCAGAGGGGAAAAGTTGACCGAGTCAGGAAAATCACTAGACGTTGTCAAAGTTGCCAGATCATTTAAGTGAAAATGTCGGGTTCCTCGAATTCTGAGAGATGGTTTGATTTAGCTCCAGAAGAGAGCTCATGCGGCTTTTGAAGAAAAGTATAAGAACTCTGCGATCATTATGCCCAAGTAGGGGCTATTCAAATCTTATCAGAAGTGTCGTTTTAGGAGGTAGGAAGTCGGCCAGGCTCGCCGAGGATACTACCTAACAGGATTCTGATTGGGAAGTTTACTAAGGATATATGCCAGCGATGTTGACTGTTATTGTTGTATTGACAGACGAGGAATCCTTGAGCACGCATGTCTATTAGATCCAGACGTTTTTTCTCTTTAATTATTCATTCAGAACCGTAGTTTGCCCGTGCATACTATCGTCTTCAAAGCCTGGCCCCTAATCATTTATCGGAATTTGGTGCTCTAATAGGTTACAAATGCTTATCTAACAATCAATGAGTTGGCATGAAACACTAGGATGAAATACCACGTTGAGCATTAGTTTGCTGCCTGACTAGGACTCGTTTGGCATATAGGCGAAATGAATTTTCATCACAAGACAATGCTCCTGCCATGAATCTTCGATAATGAGGTGGGGCCAGTCGATCCCGAGCACTAAGTAAAGCATGAAACAACTGATCAATAAGGAAAGCCAATCGAGGGTCCAAAAACCTCTCAACTATTACACATGATCGGCTGGAGAATTATGAAGGGAAAATTTGAAATCTTGCTAACTGTGAATGCGTGGGATGATAATCACCACTATTAGCATATTCACTATTCTTCTGCTAAAAGCAAGCAATAGGCACTGTCTTGAAAGATCCGTAAGTCTCTATATCTTGGAAGTCGGATAATCAGCTACCGAAGATCCCTTAGAAGAGTCTCTGACATTTGAGTGTACTTTGAGATGCCATGCCGACAAAGAGAAGTAAACTTCCCCTCGGGATCAACTTGTAACCAGTTACAGCTTCAGCGAGCCCTTCGCTTGCATTCTGTCTCCGATCGGTCATCAATCGAGCTGTTTTACCTAATCGAAACGATAAGAGTGGCACACCAAACTTCCAGGCTGGCCTGACCCGGTAGATCTTAACTCTAACGAAGAAGCTACATTTTAGACAAAGGACGTTTTTTATTGTGAACATTGTGTCCGAGTCACTCAGATGTTCTAGAACACTCCATTCTCCCACCACCCTGTCCAAAGCGCAATGATATACATCAGCTAAAGCCGAATCCTCATCTTCCCTAGTCTACCGGTCCGCTACGTCAAAAGAGATGAAACACACACGGATATTCACGGTTTGTACCAGCAATCGAAGGATCCAATGCGCCACAAAGGCAAGGTCACAAAACCGCATCGCAAGCTCACGAATATACCAATTCATAATGCCGTCCACTAAATTTCCGAGCAAAGGCGACAGCCTTCCTCTTCGCTTTCAAAAAGCCAACAGATATACGAAAATAAAACTCTCCTCACCAAATTCTGTCAAATTTTTGTCAAGAGCTAATCCATTCCATGACACTCGCCACAAGTGGCTGCAAAACTCTTATCTGAGACACGCTCCGAGAAGAAAAAGCACAATGTGATTGGCCGAGACCGCCCCTTTGCGGTAAAGCTATCTGTCTGAACAAAGAGCGCCCTCTATAAAGCATTCCACCCTCCTGTTGAGCGATCTAGACTCACCTTGAATTCTTATTCCAACGTATTAGAAACAAAGCAAAAAGTAAACAACATGTCTAACGTTGGAGAAAACCCCCTCTTCCATGACTTCTCTTACCTTGCTTCACGGTCGCTTCCTCCTAGTGGCTTCAAAGTTGCTGAACGCAGAGGAGTTCTTTCGCTGCAATCCCCTTCACTATATGCAGTGCGACGCGCTTTATCATGCATTGCCCCCCGATTGTCTGGCCGCGCTTTGGCTGCCGCCCGCCGCGCTTCAGCGCAGGGATTGATAGACAGAGACTGCAGATAAGTGCCAAATGTGCACGCTGCGTGCTCTTCCAAGCCGCACAAGCCCATACCGCGTTTTGCTCTTTTCTAACGGCCCTCCTCTTCGCTTCCTTATATCCTCCGTACTTCCAGCAATCGTGCCAGGCATCTAAAAAAGACTCGTTATCATTACTCCATCAAAAACCGTAAAGCTTGAAACTTTCGTTTACCGCCAGGTCTTCACCACCCAGCACCCCTCCTGATCAGTCCTCCTGGTCCTTTCGTCTGAACACCTCACCAACCTTCGACTCCAGCTCCCACGATTAGTTTCCACAGCAACACCGAGTTCATCCCTGAAATGTCCAGAAGACCTCTTCACAAACAGAGCGTGAACGTGCTTACCGATACCCCCAAAGCACTTTCCAAAATAACCACGCCCCCTAGATCCGTTCACCTTAAACGGAACCAGACTGTACTCGAAACACCTGTCCGCCCGGATTCCCATTCACAAGGCTTATCCATGAATAACGTCCTTTTGCTGCCGGCGTTTTCTTCGCCCCAGCCACCCCAGCCGCCCATTTTTGACCACCATCTGCTGCTGTCTCTGTTAGCAACGTCAGACACCAGCAACGCGTCCTTGGCACCCCCTCCACCTTTCACCGCTTCGATTCCTCAAGCACTGGGCTCTTTTAGTGGTTCTTTTGGTAGCGTGTTTGAGGGACCTGCTCCTCCTGCTCCGAAGAAGAAACAGAGACCCAAGAAGTCCAGAAGAGAAGCAGCCGACAGTTGTTTTTCCATCGACAGTCATGAAAAACCGCCATACTCGTATGCCACACTCATTGGAATGTCTATTCTCTCGCATCCAGCAAAGCAACTCACGCTTTCGCAGATTTATACCTGGATCTCAGAAACCTTCAAGTACTACCGCCGTGAGGACGTGGGATGGCAGAATTCCATTCGCCATAATTTGTCGCTTAATAAGGCTTTTGTCAAGGGCATGAAGTCCAAGGATGGCAAGGGGCATTTCTGGTGCATCAAGGCCGAGTGTGAAGATCTTTTCCTTAAGGCCAAGAACAACAAGAAGAGCTCATACCACGAAGTCATGGACCAATTGGCCATGGCTCGTCGCCGCGATTCCGCAGCATCGATTCCGCTGTCTCCCACTGCTGCGGACGACAGAAGGAAGAGCGACGAACAGGCTGCAAAGAGGCTCAAAACTGAACAACTTCCGGTGAATTCACCCTTGGAGGACAACCTTCTCAAAACACCAGTGGTCAGAGCTCAACAAGATCAGGACAAGCCCATACTAGCAGAAAAGCACATGACCTTCACATCCAGCTTCAGCTGTAACCTGAACTTCGAGCTCCTGCCAGCCCACCCCATGGAAACTGGACCGCTTCTTGAGCCTCTCACTCCCGCCGCCATTACCAACGTTGTACTTCAGCAGACTGGCTCTGCTTCGAGCGTGCAGCTCCCCTCCATAACCCTCAACAGAGTGGCTCCCCCACACATTCCCCAACTTCAGCCATCCATGCAAAGCACATCCACTCCTCGAACCGCTGGCTCGGCTCGCACTCCCATCAACGCCATCAAGACGCCTCTTCGGACGTTGAAGACCCCGCTGGGCAGCACCTTGGTGCGCAAGCTCTGGCAGTCTCCCTCGTACCTTGAGGAATTCTACCATTCTCCATTCGGCACAGGCAGAGCATTGCTTAACTCGTACGATGACGACGACATGCTCATGCGTGCGTTCGATAGCCCTGCTTCCTCACGAGAGGGCCGGGTCAATCTCATCAACGAATTAAAGCGTGCTGACGACGACGACAAGCAGGCAGAGGCGCCGTCGAGTGACGCCACAGACGTGGATGGAGATGACGAGTAACGAGCATGTGATGTAATTTTTGTTTTGGTCTGGTTTGGTTTTTTTTTTGGGTCTAGCGCAGGCGGGCGCTATGTTTGATTTTATTGATCTGTTTAATATTATTCCTTGTCAGTGCTGGCGCATCCCTGGCATCCACAAGTGAGGCAGCCTTCGGACTCCCGTTGTTCCTCCTTGAGCTGGCTTCGGGGCACTCGGCAGATACAGGTGCTGCCGTGGTTCTTTTCTTTCGCTATAATACAATTGACGCAGCACAATCGCTCGTAGCCCTGCTTTTTCCATTTGGCGATCAAGTCGGCATCGACGTACTTTTGTCGAAGAAGGTAATCGTAAAGATCCTTGGATATGAGTTTTCGTTCGTAGTACATGCTGTAGACATATCGGCTTATCTGGTTGTTGAGCTTGAGTATGGGCCATAGAGAGGAATGTTTAGTTTCAGTTTTGAGCACCTTACGCTGGGCTTCCTTGAGTTTGAGTTGGAACTTCTCAATCGTGGGCTTGACTTTGTCGTAATCCTCGGGGATCTTTTTGTTTTTAACTTTGGGCATGTTGTTTTTATATTATAGATGAGACATAGATAACATTCGCGATGAGTGCAAAAAAATGACGACATCAGCAGGATTCGAACCTGCGCGGGCAGAGCCCAATGCATAACTCGAAAAGTTCGAGTGCATCGCCTTAACCACTCGGCCACAATGCCTAGATACAGATTTAAGGGCATGTGAGTTAACCAAGACAAATTAAAAAAAGGGCACAAAAATGCTTATGTTACCTCATTTTAGTGACCTCAAAGTAGTAGACCATTAAGTACTAAAAATTATGAGGTGTTAGGCTCTCTAGAGCGATTCCTGGACACATTTGGACTGTTTTAAAGTTCCTGAAGCATGGTTTAGTGGGGTCGGTGTTGTAGTGATATAGAATTCGGTTTTGAGTGAATTGGCAACATCCCCCTGGAAAATTCTGCTGATGTGTTCTGCTCAAGAAAGAAAAAAGCACCAAGAGTTGTTCAAGAGCTGAAATGTAGACGAGTTTGTTTATAGAATGATATGGACAGTATTGGGGAGCAGAGAGCTTTCGATGTATTATTAAAATAGAATCCACTCAATAGCTTGATCTTTTAGCTCCAAAGAAACACATCCGTCTATTTTTGCAAACTAAATCGGTTCCTGAAGAAGGAAAGAAACTTGAAACACAGTGAATCGAAGGATATAAGCCTAAACATTCCGCCCCTTCTGATGCTTCATTTTTTTCTTCACAGATGACTCATGATTAGAGAGTCAGATAAGTACCATGGGGCGATATACTCAGTGAGACGTTCGGGTGACTGAGATGAGGGAGTGGTGAAATGAAGATCCTCTTGGAAGTTGTTTCTGTATAGGTATGGGATCATCGCTCTATAAAGCGATACCAGTTAGAAAAAGAAATATCTCAGAGCATGCTAACTACGAGCAGGGTTTCACTGAATTCCGAACTACAACCACTTTTTGCTTTTTACCATTCCTCTTCTGTTGCTGGTGATCAGTGAGACTATTTTGAAGAAAAGTTAACTCTCAACGGCCTTTGGGGCCCGAAAATATAGCCAATGGCTAACTTTCGAGCAAGTATTCACAGCTCTGCTTACTTCAGTACTTGGAAACGATTCATTCATGCAAAGAAGGGCACGCCCTATCACAAAAAGTGGACCTTAAGAAATGAAGGTCAGCGGCGCAAAACTACAATTTCTCCAGAAAATCCTCAAGACCCAACAGCCTTACAGTGCTTTCCTGATAGACAAGGAACATACGAACCAAGACAAAACAAGAAACCAAAAACATACAACCGTTGCACTCGGAGACCAAACAACTGCTCTAGCAACGCGAAACCGTAGCCCGTTTCTCCAATTCCATTGTTATCCATATTTCTCTTTATGCGTGCTTTTACGATCCTAGGGAGTGCCCTACCACCGCAGGAAACGCACGGAGTTTGACAATGGAGACGAAACGCTCCGCACAACATCGACGAATTTAGCTGGTTTCAAGGGTTTGGAGAAAAAGGCAAGTAACCAGCACGGTACCGCATCGCTTCTTTTGCACAGCCGCCAAGTATAGGTATTTTCACAAGCCTCTGATCACAAGGAAAAGCTTGAAAGCCTCAGTGAAGTTTGCTTAGTAACAGGTGGATGGGAGATGCACACGGAATTGGAAATAAAGGCTACTTGTGCTTTCCCTAAACGTCTTTCCGGTCAACAACGGAGCATTCAGCAAATGTGTAGCTGGGTATCCAGAACGTTTTCAAAATATGCAAGAGACCCAAACAGGCTTTCTTTGTTCTGCAATCTTAACAATCACCATTGTCTATGGAAGCTACACAGCCTGTCAGCGGCTCACGGAAAGATAGCCTGGGAGTGAGACAAAGAGATCTGCGTGAGTCAGCTAGAAATGATCAGAAGACAATGACCACAGATGCAGACTCAATGGTGCTGGAGTGGTACCGAAGAATGGTGATGGCTGCGAAATAACCAGTGGTAGATACAAAGGAAGCAGTTACGAGGAACACCGGTCTTGGTGCATTTTGATGTTTAGACTGGAAATCTTTGGTCCGTTTATGGGTCTATTTTATGGTACTGTTTCTCCATTGGGTTCGCTCTGGGAAGTGTTACAGGCGTGCTTGCTCGTAAATATCGTCTTGAAACATCAGTAGTAGAGTGAACGATTTGAACAAAAAAACCGTTTTTGCAAACAACTAGAGAACGTTACAGCGCAGATTGTTAAACCTGCTTTCAGCACATCACCAGTCCAATTCGTCTCTGCGTCTTCCTCTTTGGTTCTTCGTCAGTGGCTGCGAAACGATCTTCAGCCTTAGCCACAATTCTCTAGCAGGCAAAGCCAAGAGCCCGAGATCGGCCGGATGTCGTGGAATGGTGACTAGTATACCAAGCAGCGAAGGACCGGATGATCTTTAAGCAAGAATGTACGTGGACGAAATGATGAGATCATGACAACAGATTTGCCGAAGAGGCTGAGTGGAGCTGTTTGATCGTTGTTAAAAGGAATGAGAGGTAGTTGGAGGTATTTTGATCGTCGTCGAATTCTTCGAGATCGACCAGGGAAGAATGGCATAGTCAGGTGAGAAAGGTGAGTAGAAATGGTGGAAGCCTGGGGTGGTTCTGGCGACTAAAAACCATTAAGTAACTTAAATCTTTAGAGGCAAAAACTTCAACTGCCCATTGCAGACAGGCCACTGGACTCGGAAACCCTAGATCTTTGCGGCTTCAAGAAATGGGGGATTCGCAGTGGGCTAACTGGCACTGCTCCAGCCTTGCCGAATTGATTCAATTCCTCTCAAAACGCTTACAATTTTGCCCTTTGGACATTTTGGAAATTTTGGCCTTTTGGGCGAGACCAGAATGGGCTACGGTATGGCTGTGTCTTTTCTCGACGAGCCAAGTCAAGACCAATATTCCTGCTGCAGCGGCCCAGAAATGAGAATTCAACGGCGCACTTAAGCACTGATACAGCAAAAGGTAAAGTAAAGTTTAAGGGGAGGCAGGCACCGGTTCTAAAAAAAGGCCATGACCAAAGAAGCAAAATTCGACCACTTGCAAAGTCACATTCGGTTTTGTCTTTCCACATTCTCGGCCTCTTTGCCGTGGTCGACTCATTCTCGTATCCACGGTGAGCCCACTAAGCCAGGATCAAGATCGCCTCGCCAAAACAACCGGCCTCGAAATTTCAAACGAGCCACTTAATTCGTATTCTTTTTTCGTAAAATTCCAACCACGACTGCAATTTTCCCAAACCACGTAAATCCCGTTTTTCGTTTCCCGTGTCTGATTTCCCGTGGCATGGTTAGGAGAAAGCGGATTCTCGCGTTTGCAGCCATCGAAGAATTACCAATTACCGGCTGAATCATCTCCGGCGCGAATGCGACTCAAGGTCCAGCTTTGAGAATCGCTGATTTCGTTCAATTTCTTCGGGAATTTTTCGTCACTTCATCACCAATTCTTTGCCATTTCCTCTCTATCGTTTCGCCATTGCAATTTAAAGTTTCATACGTTTTTCATTTTTCCCGTTTCGCCAACGTTATTTTTCCCAATCCATCGTTCTTCTGCACTGCACGATGAGCCCTGGCATTCTCAGTATCAGACGCGGTGGGCTCTTTCAAATGCGGCGCACAACACGAAAATGATCCAGAATCAACCGTGACGCAGACGACATTTTTATGGTTTGTTACCTTCGGGCAGCAGGCCATTTATTTCGTTTTGGGAAGTAATTGTGGTTCTACCTCGTCTGCGCTGGCGCGGTACATGGCCATGTAATTCTACCACGCTGCACTGAAAAACGTAAACGCCAGGCTCAGCGCTGGGCCTAGGCCAAAAGCCACACGGTGGCTTCGCCTGAGGTCGTATGAAGCCTGGCTATGAAGAAAATGCAAAAAAATAACGACATCAGCAGGATTCGAACCTGCGCGGGCAGAGCCCAATGCATAACTCGAAAAGTTCGAGTGCATCGCCTTAACCACTCGGCCACAATGCCTTATATTAGGGGAGTGCGTGGTTGGTAAAATATATCATTGTGTTTGAAGCAGAGATCTATTTTGCAAATTCAGACTTCTCAATTGTATTATTTGCCATTCCAGGATGCTTCCTGCAAATTTTGGGCTTCTTAGGCCCAAAATTGAGCGAGATAGTGGCTCAAGAAGTTCTGGAAAATTCTGGAAAACTCCGAAATTTGAAAATTGGCCGCCGTGTCAAAACAGACCGCTCCGTTAGGCTAAAGCAAAACACAGAATCTCGTAAAGGCTAAAAGTGCCCGCCCGAGGCTGGAAAAGCACTTTAAACTTCAGAATGGCCCGATACGTCACCTGAAGATCCAATTCAGTAACATGGACGAAAACATCGACTTCAAGGCCGAGATAATATTCTTCAGTAGAGCTAAACTCAGAAGACTTCGTCTCAAAACAGCATGAAAGCCCGTCTCTTGCGCCAGGGTTCTGGGCTCGCTACCAACCCCACCGATCTTCAATTACCCTCAATTGCACGCAATTCCCTTTTAGTATTCAAATATAATGGAAACGGCAGAGTCAGTCGTGGAGTGCAATAGGAAGGTGGACCCGTGGTGGGATCGTCTGTTTGATGTTGGCTCAAGAACGGTAGAGGACTAAACAATAATAGAGGGCTTCACGGGCTGAAAAATATTTGAAAGAACAGCTCAAAAATTAGAGCGAAAGAGTTTGTCAAGAGATGGTCAAGATACCAGCAATGCAAACTCTCAGAAATGTAGAAAGTGTCACATCAATTGACAAGTGCTGAGTCGGCTGCCACTGCAGATTTGCCGAAAGAAAGCAATGTAGGATAGTATAGCGCAAAACTTAAAAAAAAGACCAAAAATAAATTGAGCTGATTCGGGCCGGACTGGATTCAAAATCGTCTCCTAATTACGGCAGGGGTCTCAATGGCCAGAGACTCAATGGCCGGGAAATTGAGGAGCAAGGAGCTTTGTATGAAACCGGAAGCATCAAAACAATCAGAACCAGAGAAACAGAAACAGCCGGCTCCCAATTTAGTGAAATTGAAAGAAGAAAGAAAGCAACATGCGCCCAGCATTACGGACATCGCCCCTTTCCGAACCACCCAAAATTGGCCGCAATTGAACCTAAACAGCTTTCTAAAAATACAAACGTCAAGTTGCCCCTGAAAGTCGAATGACTATTGCTACCAAACAGATCGTCGGGCCAATGGGGTCCGGAATAGTGAGGGCCGATACACAGTCGAGCGGAGTTCCACTAAGCCCAGACGAAACGAGCAAGACAACTACCAAATTAGAGAGACCCATGAAAAAAAAAAGCAAGCTCTTGGTATCAAGAAAGACATTTCCGCGGGGCGCCTATCTGGCTGTAAAAGGGGTAATCACAGGGATCCCTTTGGAGTCAGGTACAAGGTAACAAAGTCAGGTGAAAAAGTGTACCCCATCTTTCGATTGACAATCGACGATTGTTGGAAAAAAAGGGCAGCACGCGAAATTTGACACCAGTGGTTATTGTCGTGGGGGTTGCCAAGGTTTGCAGCCAATAGCATAAGTGTGCGTGCTGAATAGGCTGAAAAATGCCAGACACTTGATCTCACAATTTCCATTAAGCCCCTATGACTGCCCGAGTGTTTACGAGATCGGCACGTCTCTATAGAACTGAAGAAGTCAATCACAGCAATGCTGAAATGGCCCAAGCCGCCTGATCAATGGCACCCTATTGGCCCACGGCGGCGAAAATCGCAATGTTGGCCATGGCGCCAAAGCAGGCTGAAGAATTATCTTTTCTCATCTTACTCTAGGCTCGGCAGTGGCTTGTGCTGGTTGCGGTTGCAAAGAGCTATTTTTGAGCGGCTTGATCTGAACCATGCCAGGACACTGTTTTGATTTCGCACCGTGCCTGCCTGAGCCAGCAATAGGTTTGCAGCCGGCATGAGGGGCCGGTCTCGCCACCGAAAGAGCCATTTAAACATCAACCCATTAACTGAAATCTCTAAGATTCCATGGAATGCTTTTTCCCAACGGCCCACCTGGGCTTGAGAATTCACGCAACCTAGCCACCCCTGCCAAAGCCCTATGTCGCAGCCTCTGCAGGGTGACATGCAGCTGAGGCCCTCCTACGACCACAATGCACCTACACAGGACCCCCCTGCAGCCCGCAGCACACAGCCAAGCCCCCCGTGCAGCTGCAGACGCGCACCTGCCCACATACACTCCGCAAGAATAGCTGCAAATCCGGCCACCTCCCTCTCCTTCCGCCAATATATAAACCAGCCATCCTCCCCCTTCCTTGGGGCTTTTTCTTCACCAAAACACACATTCGCTTTACTATGAAGTTCTCTTCGCTCATCACCACAGCCGCTCTTGCTACGGCTGCCGCCGCTAAGGATGTCTCCTGCCGTGTCAATGGCCAGGAGGTCGCTCAGGTTGACTTGGACACTGGCGACTGTCCTTTCTCCATTCCATCGGAGCTTCCAGTGACTTTCAGATTCGACGCTGAGGACGACTACGAGGTTGACGCCTACTACGTCCAGGCTGACCAGAAGTACTGGAACGACATTGAGAACGCTGGCAGAACCGTTGAGGTTCCTGCCAGAGAGTTGTACGGCAAGGACGCCACCAACTTGTTCCATGTTCACGCCGAGGAGTCTCCATCTTCTAACTCCACCGCTGCTTTGAGAAGAAGATTCAACGCTCAGATCTTGCAGGCCAGAGATGAGAAGGACGATCTTATTGCCTCTATCAAGGCTCAGGACGGTGAGGGCTCTGGTGTTACTGTTGAGGTTGTCGACGTTGACGCCGCTTCCACCACTCCAGCTCCATCTGACCTCTCCACTGCCACTGAGACCCACACTGGTACCACTATTGTCACTATTACCTCTTGCGAGGATGACAAGTGCCACGAGACCACCGCTCCAGCCACCTGGGGCCCAACCACCACTGTCACTGATGGTACCACCACCATCTACACTACCTGGTGCCCAGTTGTCACTGAGACTAACACTCACACTACCATCATCACTGTCACCTCTTGTGAGGAGGACAAGTGCCACGAGACTACCGCTCCAGCCACCTGGGGTCCTACTACCACCACTGTTGAGGGTGTCGAGACTGTCTACACCACCTGGTGCCCAGTCGAGACTGCCACTCAGACCCACACCACTTTGATCACCGTCACCTCTTGCGAGGAGGACAAGTGCCAGGAGACCACTGCTCCAGCCACCTGGGGACCAACCACCACCACCGTCAAGGGTGTTGAGACTGTCTACACTACTTGGTGCCCTGTGACCACCGCTCCAGGTGGTGAGGCTCCAGCTCCAGCTCCTACTTCCACCAAGGCTGAGGAGACCAACCCAGCACCTGCCCCAACTGGTGGTGCCCCAGCCCCAGCTCCATCTGAGGGTGCTCCAGCTCCAGCCCCATCTGAGGGTGCTCCAGCTCCAGCCCCATCTGAGGGTGCTCCAGCTCCAGCTCCATCTGAGGGCGCTCCAGCTCCTGGTGAGTCTACCGTCGCTGGTGTCTCCACCTTGGTGTCTACCCCAGCTGGCGTTGCTCCAACCGAGTCTGCCATCTCCACCTTTGAGGGTGCCGCTGCTGCTGCCAAGGGCTCCTTGCTCGCTTTGGCTGCCATTCCTCTCGCTTACTTGTTGTAAGGTTGACACTTCACATTTCTTTGCATTAACGCCGACAGGCGTCGGTGTCATGCCCTTTTCAGGCTTTCACTTTTCACGATTTACTACGGTTTTCCCCATTTCCCTTGCCCTTATTGAGCAGGATAGCTCGATTCTTCGAGGCATTGAACCCAAAATTTACTCGGACAATTTAATTTCCCCTTCTAATACACAAACAGAAGAAGAATTTGTAGTGTTTGCAACCATCGGGGCTCAAAACCATGCGCGATTCTTGCGGCATTGTTGCAGACAACGGCATTTTGGGCGTGCAAAGCCCACAAAGCGTATGTAGGTTCCTCAGCAATGCCGTACACCAAAGAATGAATTGAGGATTTTCAGTGTGAACCGGCTATATTGACCTGTTCTGCAAGATACAACTTGCAAGTACAAACGGATTATTTAAAAAAACGCGATCTGAAGAGAGCCACAACAATACGTATGTGGTCTCAAAGGCGTCACGAAATTGTAAACAATTTGCAATCGAGGTCTTTTCTGGGCGATGCCAGATAACGAAACCAAAATAAACAGAGCACGTTTTTTGACAATATCATACAATGAAGACTGTTTTAGAATGCAACGTGGATTGGGCTTTACATGAATAATAGGAGGCTCGAATTAGTCGCCATGCGTTATCGCAGCGATGCAGAAGAAGCCATGCAAATCTTGACTAATTCAGATCTTTTTTGATTATTTTGGAGTGAATACGAGAGACATAAGATGGTTGCTTCTGGAGCCAATGGCGTTGGTGATTGGCTGTTGCGTAGGGAATGAGGCGTCCAGCTTGCGTAAACTTGCTTTAGTTGTTTAAACTTGGGGTTGGTGGCTGTGGCTATACGGTGATTATTGTCCGACGTCGGAGTTTGGATTCCCGAAAAACAGTCGGAGTTGGACGCTGGGGAATTCTAAAAAAGTCTGTCATTTTTTTGGGCAATGGGGAATTTACCTATACCATCCATGGGTGGAATGGCCATGAAAGGGCAGTGAATGCCATGAGAGTACTTCTTAATAGCTTGATCTTGTGGTCATGAAAGTGCTTCTTGCTCATTATGATGGGAAGAAAGGTTTTGTTTCGCTTCCTAACGATTTTGACATTTAGTGACTGAGGTTTATTGACTGAGGTTTGAATCTATAGAAAACTCGAGTGAGTTTGAAGCATTCACGGTGACCAATGACTGTGCCCACTTCCAGTGTTTTGGGAGCCTGAAGTATTGTCATTAGAACAAACGTCAAAGGGCTTCTCCGAAAGCCTTCAGGTTCAGACAGAACGCTGAAATGTTCTAGGAATAACCAGAACTAACTGGCCATTGTTCGGCCTTTATTTTGAAGAGCCATCGGCCGCAAAAAGTTAGCTTTGCTCCCTGAGTCAAAGGTCCTGTCTTGACCACACCAGGAACGGATTGGGTGTTTCAAAACACGCAGGGGTACCTTCAATTCTCAGTAGAAGTCTCCAGGCTGACTCAATTTAGTCAGTATTTTATAGTCTATTTTCCGGGGATTAATCAACTCATCGTTAAAATGATTTTGTAAAGCCAAGCAGCAATTAAAGTCGCCCAACCACTAAGATTCTGATGAGCTTTAATGAACTATCCAATTTTACCTAGGAAATGATCCTGATCACTTCAAAAGTTTGTCAAAGACTCCAAAGTGCTTTAGGCGTCCTCCAAACGCTGTACGATTTCTCATGCCTTGGCCAAAAAAAAAAAAAAAAAATGTGGACGGTTGAATGGCTTTGATGGTGTTGGGTTTGAGATACCCCGACTTTACCAAGAATTGGGTTTGCCAAACGTTAAGTTGAAAGCAACACGGGCAGAATTTTTCTAGCCTTACCCTGTTGCATTGTCCTCAGTGCAATGCTCATACCAGATATTGTCTCCATGGTAGACTAAGGCTGACAGGCTGAGACAGCTTTTTGATTCCTGGATATGCCCCACTAGAACAGATGACAGGCGTCTATACAACATTGGAGAAAACAGGTGCATTTATAGAGACATTGTAGGAGGCAGTTGCTTAACAACTTGGTCTGCGATATTAACCGTTGCTTGGGAGATTGCTCAAATGATTTGAAAGAACGCCTATTTCGAGGAAGCAGCGGTTCGTACGGTTTTTCTTCTTGAGCCCCAAATGCCATCACTAGATGTGAACTCATAGTTTTTTTCTTTCTTGGAATGCTCTTTAAAAGAGCTGTTTGAGTCTGACAATCCTGGGGATTCAAAGGTCTTGCCCCAATCAATTCCTTCTTCTCAGCACTGGGAATTAACTACATCTATTGGTGCGGAACAAGACATTCGTAAAAGATCTTTCCTATTTCACTTTCTCTATTTCCTTATTTTCTTTTATTTGTTTTCTCATTGAAGGTTTCAAAAAACCATTACTACGATATGAGCGGCTGTGACACCGCATTCCCTTCTCATAGAGACATTTTTTCTAGATTCTACTCGTTGAAGTGCTCATGGGATAAACAAAAAAAGTCTTTGGCTTCCAGTGTCTACTATTGATTAAAGCGCTTTGAGATTAGAAAGAGAGTAAAGGGTTTTTGAGCAGTCTTCCACTTTTGCATAAGCTTTCTTCACTAGCTAGCTATAGTCGAGGCTCTGGCTTTATTACCCACCGTCCAGACCTCAATGATCGAAAATAAGCCTGTTTCGAATGTCTACCATTGACTGTTCCAGAAAGTGCTCAAAATTTGACTGTGTCGCTTTACCGATCTTTTCCATCGAGACCGAGGAAGTTATTCAAAAATAGACTAATTTCACAAAGTAAAACTTCTTTAAAACGTCATAGCCGCCTGGACTTTGGCTATAAAAAAATAAATCACATGTTTTCACTTGCACGGTTTGTCTCAAGATAAGCGACCGGCACATACAGCCACTTTGAGACAACTGGCTGCAAAAGAATGTGTTTGAGAAGCTGCTGGGAGTGCACACAGGCGTCTCAGTTTGACGATGTGCCTGGCATTTTTTGCAACCATTCGAATTCTGACTTTTATTGGACCGATGGAGTTTCAGAAACACTATTTGACTCGAACAGATGAAAGTATAAGTATTTGGGAAATCCCAAGGCACAAATCATTCAATCGCTATGCTTTCCTTGTTACCACTCCTCGCTGTTGCTAATGCAGTCAGATATGTCACCGAGGTTCAGGAAGTCACACTGACTATTACCATTACTTCTTGCAAAGGCGGCTGCACCAAAACAGACCCAAAAGATGACGATGTTATCTATGTTACAGTCACAACTGTAAGCCTGGGAACGACGACTTACTGCCCAGACACCGAAACAACAGAGCAACCTCAGCCTGAGACTTCAATCGAGGTAACCTCCGAAGCAGAGCCTTCGACCGTGACCCCCACCACGGAGATCCTCACTACTGAAACAACTTCAGAGCCTGAGCACACAACCGTTCACGTTACGTCTGACTGTGACACCACAACTGAACCAGAGCCAATTGTCGATACTGTTACTGAGCCATGCGAGAGATGTCAGGAACCAGAGACTAGCACTGAGTCTACCGAGACAACTTCTGAGACAACCTCAACTTCTGTGACTACATCTTCGACTACATCTTCGACTACATCTTCGACTACATCTTCGACTACTTCTGAGACGACAACAGAGACAACTTCCGAGACGACTTCTGTAACACCTTCCGAGGCTATTCCAGATGATGAAACAACTTCTTCAACAACATCTTCCAGCAGCGAAGTGGTTACCACAAGCTCTACAGAGACAACCTCCGTGGCAACGTCTTCAGAATTTACTACGTCATCCGCAGTGACTTCTTCAGAGACCTCTTCTTCAGGAACACCCACTTGCACTCCAGAGCCTACTTCGGAGTCATCTTCATCTTCATCTTCATCCTCATCTGAGGAAGTTCCAGATGTTGAAACCTCTTCAGCTCCAGAGACGTCGTCTTCTGTTTCAGAGTCTTCTTCTGTTCCTGAGAAATCGTCAACCTCAGAGACATCTTCAGTTCCCGAGACATCTTCTGTTCCTGAGAGCTCCTTGAATTCCGAAACCTCTTCCATCCCAGAGCCCTCTTCGCCTGAATCGGTGGTTCCAGAAACGTCATCTTTAGTGTCATCTTCATCACCAGAAGTCTCGTCTTCTCCAGTCCCATCTGAAACTTCCACTTCCGTCGAGCCAATTCCTACGACCTCAACACCCCCGGTGACAATAACTCTGACTGTTCCATGCAACGATTGTGAGGGTGGGTTATCTGTTACCACCATTGTGGTGACCGAGTCTTGTCTGACTGATTTCCCAGAGACCACTCCAGAGACGACTTCAGAGACGACTCCAGAGACAACTTCAGAAACCACTACAGAGACTTCAGAAAAGACAGAAGATGTTATTTCAGAAACGACTTCAGTGACAACTACTCCGGAGGAGACCAGCTCGGAAGAGATTACGGAGTCTGGAACTCCCTCAACTTTGGTGACGAAGAGAACAAGCAAAACTCCATTGGCGTCTACTACCGAATACACCCCAGTGGAATCCGAGTCAGTCCAGGAGACCAGCCCAGCAACCACTGAAACCCCAGCAGAGAAAACCACTCGAAAGACTCCAGAGATCTCCATTTCCGAAACAACTCCAGTTGATTCCACTGCCTCTTCCCATGCTGAGCCTGAATCTCCAAGATCTGAAACCAAGACGAAGACTCCTGAAACTTCGAAGACAGCGGAAACCACCACAGAGGAGCCAAAAACAACAGAGACAATCTCCGCTGAAGCCACCCCAGAAACCCCAGCTGAGACTACGGAAACCCCAGCTGAAACTACAGAGACCCCAAAGGAGACTACTCCGGTTGTATCTACCCCAACTCAGGAGCCCGAAACCACTCAACTCTCTGAACCCTCTAGAACCCCCGATCAAACCACCGACCAAAGCGCAAATACCCACACCCACAATGAAAGTGTTCCTCCAGAAAAGTCCAAATCTTCCTCGTACTCAGAGCCCCAGCCAGACATAACTGAAACACCAACTACCACACTTTCTTCGTCTGTCAAGGCTGGAGAAACCACAGAGAAAGCTAGCGTTCTGCCAGCTCCAAGCTGCTCTGGTGAAAATTGTTGCACTGGTGACGAGTGCACCACTACAGTGTCTTTCCAGACTTATGTGACTGAGCACTCCAACCCAAGTATTTCAACCTGGCAGGGTGCTGCCTCTGGCAAGTCTATATCCTTGATGGCCATGGCTGCTTGGGTGTTGCTACTTTGATTTATTTGTGACTTTATTTAATTTCTTTCCTTAGAGCTTTAACAAAGTATGAACTAGAATTTTATGTAGTAGCAGAAGAGGTTTAATGAAATCAGATGTTACTTAAAGGTACCAGGAGCCGATCAGTCATTGTCTTTTTTGAATCAAAAGACAATCAATTGATTGATGAAGCAAACTAAAGAATACAATAATTAATGTGAAACGATAAGGGGATGAATGCTTTACGAAGACGATATGTTCCTGGGCCCAAACCAGAAAAAGCTTTGGGTCTTCTGATTAGTACAATACTAATGTGACTCTTTGCTCAATTATTATTTAGCCTTCATATTCTTCACAAAGAAAAGCTTGAGAGATCAAGTCAACTAACCAAAACTTTCCAAACCGAAGAGAAACAAATTAAAAACCAACCACTGTGTTAGGTCCCTCCACAAAACAGCATATCAGCTTCACTGTCACGCTACACTACTTCGACGCTCAATCACACGTATGTTGAATACAACGCAATCTAATAAATAGTCTAGTACACCTCCAAGATGTAACGGCCGTCCTCCTTCATATCCTCAACGACCTTAGCCACATCCTTGATTTCATGGCCGGCCCTTCTGGCACCATTTTGCACAATATCCTCCAAACAAGCAGTGATGTCTGGAACAGGCCAGGTGGGACCACAAAGGTAGAAAGAACCCTCCTTGCTGACGATGGCATCAGTCAACTCCTCGATCGAGCTCCGGATCTTGTCTTGAATGTAAATCTTCTCCGGCTGGTCACGAGAGAAGGCAGCACCGATGTGAGTAAGAATACCGGCATCTTTGTACGCTTCCCAAAGCTCACCGTAAAGATACTCCTCCTTCTTGTGTCTGGAGCCCATGTACAAGTAGATTTCACCAATCTGGTAGCCCTGCTGTTGTTGCCAGATCTTCTCCTCAATAAAGGCCTTGAAAGGAGCCAAACCAGTACCCAAACCAGACATGACAATGGGCTGTTCAGGCAACTTAGGCAATTTCATAACCGAAGGCTTCACACTGACAACCAACTCATCGCCGATTCTAAGATCACTCAAGTACTTGGAACAGTGACCGTAACGAGTTCTGCCCTTACTGTCCACCCAGTCCACCACGACGATCAAAAGGTGGACGGAGTTGGGGTGCATTCTTTGGGACGAAGCAATGGAGTATTCTCTTCTCTTCAAAGGAGCAATGATTTTGACCAATTCCTCAAAAGCAGGTCTAGCAGATTTGAATTCCTCGAGAATATCAACATAGGAGGAAAAGTCGACGTCTTGTCTCTTCTTCAATTCTTCGGCACCAGCACCGCTGGCCAAGTTCTCCAAAGCGGCCTTCTCCTTCTCGTCCTTGGCAAACGGCGCCAAAGATTCGTAGAATCGCTTGGGTGGCTTACCCAAAAAGTCCACGTTGTCAGCCAAAGCCTGTCTGGCTGATCTGATTTCCAAGACAGAAGTGTCGTCCTTGTTGGTCAACTCAACCAAGGAATCACCGTCAACACCATAGAATTCCAAGAAAGCCTCGACCTGCTCGGCGTTGTTTCTACCGTGAATACCCAAGGCCTCACCAATCTCATACTTCAAACCAGTACCGGTGGTATCAAACTCAATGTGGAAGATGTTTCTGGAGTACTCAGAAGGCGTCAATCTCTTGTTCTCCTGGACCTTTACCACAAAGTTTTTCACAGGAAGATCGGGTCTCAAGTCCTTCTTGACACCATAGGCTTCAGGGAAAGCAAGCTTAATAGCAGCGTCCAGCTTGCCCTTGTGGAAATTATCCTCAGCACCGGTTTCCACGGCTCTAGGGTTAGGGAAGAAAGAGGATTCAGTGGGGAAAAATGGCAAAGGCTGGGGCTCTTCCTCCTCAGCTTCCTTCGCGGACTTAGTGTCACCGTTGTGGTCCTCCTTTTTGGCCTCCTCATCAACCTTCTCAGTTTCGATTTGTGCCTCTGGAACAACCTCCTCAAGGTCGACCCACTCCTCGGGAATTTCAACAGGAACCAAAGCATTCTTCTCGTCAACAGTGGCCACGAATTTATCCAAAACAGCAGCCAAAAGTTCAAAGTCGTTGCCGTTAGCCTGCAACAATTTGTTAACGATGAAGCCATCCAACTCAGGCAAGGCAGCTCTCCAGAAAGCCACCTGGGTCAAAAAGTCAGCAGAAAAGCCCTTAGTGGAGTCGCTGACAGCGTCCAACTCCTCAATCAAGGAGAAGTCAATAACAGTCAAGGAAGAGCGGGATTTGGCCAAAGTGCGCTTAAAGTCAAGCGGCAACTTCTCGACAAAATCTTGTTCGACAGAGTTGGTGATCTTTTTGTGGTTGGCCAAGACGATTTTGGCGCCAGGTTTAGCGGTAGCCAACACGTCGTAGTGAGACAAAATGGAGACATCCTCAATCAACACCACATCGGCAGAGTCCACGGCAGCAGAGGCGGCACTATTCTTAGAAGCACTAACAACCTGAGCCTGAGCAATTCCACCAGCCACAGAAGTGTCGAACTTGTTTCTGAAAGAGACGTCCTTGGCATCGTCCAAAGACAAAGAAAGCGCCAACTTAGAAGAAGTTTCCACAATGTCGCTGTTGTCACGGGCCCAAAAGACGTAAGAACCTTCAGGCGAGGTGTTAGCAGTAATGTTGGCTGGAGGTGCCACAGGCAGAGAAGCCAAAACAACAGCTGGATCCACGGAGGCATACTCAGAAATCACCTTCAAAGTTGGAATAGGCGCCCAGACGAAGTTGCCTGGGTAAACAAACTCATCCACAGTGACAGAGCCAAAACGGCCTCCAAAGAACAAAGCTGCAGAAACATCAGCCTTTAAAGTAGAGCCGTTCTCAGCAGAAACAACCACCACCTTACGAGCCGAGGAGGGCACGGAAGCGACGAATTGCTCCTGGTTGAAAGGGAATGGCACTCTCACTTTGACCAAACCAACAGGCGAGGAAGTGGCTGCCTTCGAAATGACCCCCGAAAGCTCAGAAGCCTCGGTAGCGCCAAAAACAACAAAAACAGTCTCGGGATTAGCGTGGCCCTCGTATTCGAACGGCTTCAAGTTGGTGCTGGCGACCTTGTTGAAGATCTCAAAAGCAGCAGTCACAGCAGCATCCAAGGGAAGCTCACCCTGCGGCAAAGACGAAGTCAACTGCTGGTACAAGCGGCCGATATCGGCGACGGACAAAATATCCTCAAATTTGGCAAAAACACGAGCGAACTCGGGGCCGTCGAAAACGTGCAAAGCTGGACCCTTGAGAATCGCAGCCAAAAGGTGAGAAAGCACAGTGGAATATTGCACCTCCAACGCCGAGCGGGCATCAACAGGTCCCACTACAGGGAAGCCAAGATTACGAGCAACAGCCAAAGGCGTGGTGTAATTCGAAATCAAAGAGTTGGTGGCTGCGTCGAAGTCAATAGCTGACACATTCAAACTCAAGGGTAATTTTGCAGCCACCGCCAAAGTGGGCTGCATGTATGGCAAAGCGTTGGCGCCCAAAACAGCCGTATGCGGACCGTTCAGGGAAACGTTGCTGGCAGCATAGCCCAAAATAGCATTGGCAGAGCCGGCTCTGGGCTCGAATCTATGGAATGGAGGAACCACACCCACAGCATTCTGTCTCTTGAAGTGCAGCGCCCAAAGCTGCAAGTGAGCATCGACCAAGTTGGCAGCGCCCACAGTCTCGTACGAGAAAATCGTGCTGGCCAAGGCGTACACGGTCTGGCTAACGATGGTAGCAGGAGAAGTGTAGGCGGTGTTTCTCAATAAATGAGGGTCCAAAGCAGCGCCAAAAGGGCTGGCCTGGATGAGATGGGTGGACGACGCCGAGGCCTCAGAAGCCAGAGCAGGCAGCCTAGTCCCGTTAGGAATAGCGTGGGGGCTCATGGAAAAGATGGGTGGATGAGGTTTGGTTAGGAATGAAGCAGATATGATGGGCTGGAAAATTAGGCCCGTGCACGTGATATGAGGTATCGCACGTGATCTTATCTATTGGCAGGGGCCGGGATGGAGGGCCATGAGGGATAGGTGGGAGAGGCGAGAGTGACTTGAGGTGTTGGAAGTTTTTGAATTTGCGGCCATGTTACTTGGGGTTCATTTGAGGAGGTAGATCGTGAGTTAAGTAGACACTGGTTGGGGCACTGTGTGCAGGAAGATCAAGTAATCCGCTAATGGCTGCAAAATCTGGGGTGCGATGGCAGTGATGTAAGTGGTGAACTTCTTTTTTTTTAT
Source organism: Candidozyma chanthaburiensis (assembly GCA_030579055.1). NCBI lineage: Eukaryota > Fungi > Ascomycota > Pichiomycetes > Serinales > Metschnikowiaceae > Candidozyma > Candidozyma chanthaburiensis. The sequence continues at coordinate 170,366 of JAKUAA010000017.1, read as the reverse complement.
CACTTTTGGAAGATCTGGGGGTTTGGAGAGAAAAAAAAAGCTTTGGCTTTTAGAAACAAGTCAAAAAGGTAGTTGGGCGTGGGGAATCACCAATGTAGATGCACAGTGTATGCCTTGGATATATGGGACAAATAAGCACTGTCTCTTGTTCCAAGACCTGAGTTCAGCTTTTTATGGCTTAATGCATAATCGCATCAAGCGTAGTGACCCCCGATATTTTTCGCTGCCATATAGCAATGGAGACCTCTTTGACATTTGGAGTCAGAGCAGAGGTACACGAGAAAGAAGGTTCCAATAGTATTGACTTCGATTATGAGGAGGCATATTTCAGCTATTATTAGGTGCAAGAGAGACCTCGATTCACATAAGCAAGGAATCCGGTGGATCATTTTGCGGTGACCAAACTTGAGGGCTTTGATGTGCTCGATTTACCTATTAAAACATCTTTCTTTTGACGGAGAAAGTTTCATAGAGAATCTGAACTCCTGCTTGAATCGCAACACTGAGTGGACTAGGTGGTCCACCGCTTTCCTCGAAGATTACTCCAATTCAGAGTAAGTGAGGATTATGCAGCCAAAACTCTATATTAATTGTCAGGTACCTCTTCGTCGGAATGCGTCCAAGATAGCTACAAAGCGATCAAGTTTGAAATCTTACTTTGGAGATTCAAAGCATAAGAAGCGCCTAGGATGAAGACATTCATAATGTATTGGGAAATTGTTACGCTTTTCGCAGCCATTCATCAGGAACAAGATATTATTTGAGCCTGACTGGAAGGTCAAAAAGCCCATGATTCATTTCAACAGTGCTTTTGATTTGAACCCAGCTGGCCATCTATTTCTCTTTTCTAGTATTCAAAAGTTCATTCACAATGAAATCTTATTTTAGGCTGCTGCTTCGCCTGACTCATCAACTATCCAGCCACACGAAAAATACAGACTTAAGCCTCATGAATTCAATCTTCCATTAACTCCTTGAAGCGTTAAAGCTCAATTCTCGACTAGTACCAATTAAACTCTGCATCGCAAAATTTACCCGCCAAATTGTGGGAATCTGTCATCCATGCGCTTATCTCGCGAGTGCAGCCCAGAGATGTCGCCACATTGACCCAGCACCAGAGTTTTTTTCTTTTTTTTTCAGATGAGTCCCTTTTTTTTTCAGAAGAGCCTCAAACTTATAAACTCCAACACCACATCCATGAAATACTGAAATACCAAAGCAGAGACCAGCGGTAAAGGAGGGCACTGTGCAGTATCGGCCCGGACTGTGGCTGCAAACTTAAATGGGCGGAATCACCGGTTTCCTACCACCATGTTTTCTCGAGCACTTCGAGGAAATAGGACCCTTTTGCGGCGTTTTTCCACAAAACCCGTTCAGAAAAACACGCTACAATGGGCAGCAGGAGCCCTTCTTTTCACCAGCGGCCTCGCTGCTGGAGGCTACTTTGCTGGAAGAGAAAGCAAAAAAACGCCGGTTTCGATCCAAGACTTGCTGGCGTCCACAACGCCGCTCAACTCCGTGGAATCACCGAAATACGCCTCTGATGACGAGTTTGCCACCGCTCTCAAGGAGATGACGGCCGTTGTGGGGAAGAAGAACGTCACTTATGATAAGACAGTGCTTGTGGCACACAACGATTCGTCCTATAGCACCCACCATCCGCCTGATCCGGACTCGCAAAGACCCAGCATTGTGATTTTCCCGTCCTCGACCGAGGAGGTTTCGAAGATTATGAAAATCGCTCATAAGTACAGAGTGCCAGTGGTAGCCAATTCCGGCTTGACATCCTTGGAAGGCCAAAATATGCACACACGAGGACCAAACTCGGTCTCTCTCGCTTTTGGAAACCTCAATGAAATTGTGGAGTTCCACCCTGACGATCTTGATGTGGTAGTCCAGCCTGGCGTGGGATGGCAGGACCTAGACGATTACTTACTTGATCGGGAGGACGGAAAACACTTGATGTTTGGGCCCGATCCAGGCATGGGGGCGGCGATTGCCGGAATGGTGGGTACCTCTGCAAGTGGAACCAATGCCTACAAGTACGGTACAATGAAGGAGAACGTGGTGAACTTGACTGTTGTGCTTGCGGATGGAACCATCGTGAAAACCCGCCAAAGACCCAAAAAGTCTAGTGCTGGCTACGACTTGACCCATATATTCATCGGCTCAGAAGGTACCCTCGGCATCATTACGGAAATCACAGTGAAGCTCCAGCCCAGACCCAAGGAGGAGCTCGTGTGTATTGCTTCTTTCCCCACCATCAAGGACGCAGCAGCCACAGCACAGAGCATTATCAACAAGTCTGGCATTCAGGTCAATGCGTTGGAGTTGTTGAACGAGACCACCACGTCTTTTGTGAATGGAGCAGGAGCCCTGGAAAAGAAGTTCTTGGAGAAACCCACCTTGCTTGTCAAAGTAGGCGGTGTCTCTGCCAATACAGTGAATGAGCAGCTTGAGGTGGTGGACAAAATTAGCAAAGAAAATAACGTTATCCAGTTTGAGCGGTCTCAGAACAAAGAGGAAAACGGGGTTCTCTGGACCGCCAGACGCCTGGGGCTTTGGCTGACGCTTGACTACGGCTCCAAGGTTTTGGATGACCCGAATGATGTCAACGTATGGACCACTGACGTTGCGGTGCCTGTTTCTAAACTCGCCCAGGTGGTCGACGAAACAAACGAGGATTTGACAAATTCCATCTTCAAAGGCAAGTTTTCCGTCATGGGCCATGTTGGCGACGGAAATTGCCACTTTTTGATTCTCTACAACACTCCAGACTATATGGAGTGTAAGAAGTACGTTGATAGGATGGTGGATCGTGCAATTAAATACGAAGGAACGTGCACGGGAGAGCACGGCGTGGGAGTTGGAAAGAGAGCCTACTTGGAGGCAGAGTTAGGTAAAAACGCTGTGGATTTGATGAGACATTTGAAGTATTCCTTGGATCCAAGAGCAATCCTCAATCCAGACAAGGTCATTCAAATTGACCCACACGATAACTTGGACGAGGCGCTCAACTCTGGGCATGTCCATGAGGTGCAAAAGTGCTGTTGATAGATTATAGAGAAGATGTGGTACTACTAGATAGAGCTGTAGGGTGTTTACGGGCAGCTTCGGTCAAAGGTAAGAGCAGGTATTTCCAAAGCTGCTGAGTAAAAAACTAGACGTTTGGGGCTCACTGTCAAATTCGCTTAATTCATCTTGTTTTCCAAAAGTGTAGATGCATCGCTAACAATTAGAGAGTATTGAAAACAGGGAGAATGGAAAATACAAAAAACCCAAAAATACATGGACGGAGTGGGAAGGAGGAGTTCTTGTGATCGCGACTATTTGCTTCATAAAGCTTCAATTTTCGAATTTACAGCAACAGCTTTGGTCGAAAATTCAAGCTGAAAGACAATCTGTTCATACAGAGACAAATTTGGAGTTTAGGTGAAAATTGGTACGACGTAAATATCTTCACTTTTAATGAGTTTCAGTGGGAAAACCTGGGGCTATTGACACATGCTTCACCCTCCAAGGCCCAGTTCTATCTTGACTCTTTCCTGCTCAGACGTCACCAATAGATCCTCCCTTCCACCCACACTCAATCCGACAAAAACCAATAATTCAAATTCTAAGTAACACACTGAGTTCTTATTTTATAATCTTATTGCGAGTCTACGACCTTCTCTTCCCACACATTCTCAGTCACCATAATACTCACTGTGCGAATTATCACCACCTCAACTCACCTCCAACACCATGAGCGAGCTGGGCCTGCAAACACCAAGCGACAACGCCGAGACACAGCAGCTCCTGTATGTAACAACCAAAGAGCACTCCTTCAAACAGCAGTCGACCAAGTCCCGTCCCACCAAGCGTTACAAGACATCCAAGCAGTTGATCGCAGACGAAATCCGCTATCTCCAGAGCAAGAAACTTGCAATCGACACGCCCACGTGGACGTCGGTCGTTGCTCCTCCCAGCTTGAAGCCGCAGAAACACTACTGTGATATCACGGGGCTTGAAGGCAAGTACAAAAGTCCAGCGAACGCTTTGCGGTTTCACAACGTTGAAATTTACCAGGAAGTGATCAAACACATGCCTCCGGGCGTTGACCAGGAGTATCTTAGCTTGAGGGGCGCCAATGTGGTGCTCAAGTGAGGGAATGGTGTTATAATAGATCAAGTTGATAGCCACAGGTCCTTTGAACTTGGAGAGAATAAGATCGTGAAGAAGATGTTCCTGATGGTTTGAACTATGCCAGAGTTGTGTTGATATAGGGTCTTTTGGGCATATCTTGAAGGGGGGCTTTGCTACTTGGGACGGTAACTTGGAGCGACACCAGGAGATGGGATTAGGAAATTTATTGATTGGTTTGTCGAGTGAAGTGGAGGTTTTTACTCCGAGGGCTTAGCAGAAGGACAGTGCTTTTGGTGTTAAAAGGAAGTCTGGATGCTTAATCTATTGGAAGTGGTAGCTTCCTCAGAACTGCCATGCTCATGATGATCCAGGATTCCGACCTGATATTTCCCAATGTGTTGGACTTAGCTCTCTGTTGAGTCAATCAAACCTTTTGGCAGTTCGTTGGTGTTGGAATAGTTATGCTTTTATGAGCATTTGATCGTACAGAAAACACTTGTCATGAACAGCTTTGATCTTACAAAAAATCTATTGCCACAGAATTAATCCAATCTCACAGAATAAAGATTGTCACAGAAAAGATCTGATCAAACATGATTGCGTTGAATCACCTTTTGCCTGGCGCCCTAAAGCCTAAATGACCTCCTAGCAGCAAGACGCCTTGAGAGGCTACCGAGTCTGACACCCTACAACGTGAGTGCTTCTGTTGAATAGTTTTTGCTAAATGCTGCTTCTGTTTAACAGTGCTCCTATTAATTTAGCATCCTACAACAAGCGCTAATGCTCAATGTTTTTGAAATAGTTCACTCAACCATGTAGACATAATTGATCAAGTCGAGCCCCACAGGATCCAGCTGGTGCCAGCGACATTTCAAACCGATTTCATCCCACCACATTGCCAACCTTCAACCCAGAGTTCTCCAATTACAGTACCCCAGACACTTCTGGCGATTCGGACCGATTTCGCAGCCAACCAATCGGGTCATCCAGCCAACGAGCCAACCAACCAATTGTCAACCCGAAAACCCAAAAAAGTGACAACTTACCAATTCCGTTTCATTGCTGCCGGAAAATCGCCAATCTCCACATGCACCTAAACTCTTCCGACGACTCTCGCAGTTGGCCAATGACAATGGACACTTATACCCCGGGCCGAAAAGAGCTCTGCAGCCGAACACACTTTTGCATATTGCACTTTGGCCCAGAAATCTCTGTACACTTTGCAGCATGTTTGCATTTGCTGGATTCGCTGTTTTGAGCATTTGGATGATCAAGTTGGAGTAAAAAGTCCCAGAAAGTTGTACCAAATCCCCGCCAAATGTGGCCCTGAAAACAGGGTTTTAGGCCATGGCTTGAACGGCTGAAACATCACCACTGCCGGCATCCCAAACAGACTGCATCGTTATCTTTTTCATCAAAGGAAGTTGCAGCCTGGCAGGCGTTTGGACGGTTTAGGCTTTCCGTTCACCTGCATTCCGTTGCCCATTTGCTTTCCCCATTTGCTTTCCGAATTCGCTCTACAATTATTTGCTCTACGTTCATTCGCTCCATTTGTGCTTTCATTATGCCGATGAGCCTGTCATCCTGCTATAGCATGCCGGGTCTCCGGATCAGGCCATTCCGGGTCTCCAGATCAGCCATGCCCAGGTCTTGCCATTGCCTTGGTCACTTGAACCCCTCCACAATCTCCTTCACGCCGTTGTCGAACCGCTTGGTCTGCAAAACATCCTCTCCCTTCTCTAGATCCAGAAACGGATTGCACACCTGTCGCAAGTACACCTTGTACAAACGAGAAAACACCTCTTTTAAGCCTGCCATCAAAGGCTCGCCCTCTCCCACACCAACCACGATCTTCAAGCCGTTGTTGGTTTCCATTCCGTAGACCATGACCTCGTCCTGAATAAATAAAAGCAAAATGCCATCGTGGTTCTGCGGCTGCTGCTGTTCTCGGAGATTCAAAGACATGGGCAGCAGAAACACATCTAGCGCCATGTGGGAAAGAAAGTTGTACTTCAAAAAGCGATTGGCGTCATCCTTGCCCAAATTTTCGCCCACATCGAACAGCTGAATGTACAAGGGCTTGTCGTCCCGGGAAATCAAGGAAACAAAGTTGATTCTGGCCATGGCTGTTTTTTAGCCAAGCTTCCTTCACTTTGCGCGCAGAGTGGTAGGACTTCTCCATACTTCGGACACATATCTGAGGTGTCCTGTCAAAATGAGCGACATTTCCTCTGAAAATAAGAAAGTCGACGAGTTTTTGCAAACTTTGGACAAACTTTCTCGGGAACGCTTGATGGACGACCAGAAAAGTCAGTGGCAGTTGGAACGTGACATCGACAGTCTTAGTGAAGACAGACCCAAGCGGCCCTCGTTGAGTTCCAGGGCTTCCTCGGCTAGTCACGACTTCAAAGACTTGGTTTTCAACAGAACCGCCAGTGCCCGGACTAAGCTCCAGGAAAAGTGGAAGAACAGAGAAAAGAACGCATCTCTGGAGTATGCGTCTGATGACGAGTTTGATGACGAAGGGTACCTGCTTCCCTACCGCCCTCGGACAAACAGAAGGCAGTCCCGTCGTGCTGCCAACAAAGACATGGAAATTGACCTTCCCACAAGAAACAGCCTGCTGAGCAGACTCAGCGAAGATCACGCAGACATGGATCTTGATTTCGGCCTCCGGCACCCTGTGGCCCGCAAAACGTCCTCTTTAAAGTCTTTTGTGTCTGTTGATTCCGATGAGAGTTTGGGCAGCCCCAGGACGCCGAAGGGCGAAAGACCGAGTCTCATGAAGTCGATGAGAGGGTCGTTTTCAGACATGCGTGGACTGATCTCTGATATGAACGTGAAGGGTTCCTTGAGCGATTTGAAAAAGAAAACTTCTTTGACGGAGATGAGAAGTTCGCTAAGTGAGCTCAAGAAAAAGGGCTCTTTCTCCGAAATGAAGGGCTCGTTTTCTGATATGGAGCGCAGAATAAGACGCAGAGGAGTAGGCGAGCAAGACAGCTATTCCGACGAATCCAGGGATTCAAAGGAAAAGGAGCCCAAGGTCAAGAAAGTCAGCAAAAAAGAAGCCAGGAGACAAGCCCGTGTTTTGAACTTGGAGGACCGCAATAATGTGTGGAGAGCAGAGTCCGATGAAGAGGTCCCACAGTGGAAAGCCAGAGTTAAAGCACACGAGGACAATTCGTGGATTGCCGAGGAAGAAGAAGACGAGGAATCCGAAAATGATGCCGTTTTGCCCAATAGAGGCTTGAAAAACCATCTCCATCGTCAGATTTCGGCAGATCTGGAGATACCCACTAGGACCTGCAGAAACCACCACAATCGCCAAATGTCTGAGGATTCAGAGGTGGACTTGCCCATTAGAGCCAGGAACAATCGCCACAGCCGGCGAATTTCGGAAGACTCAGAAATGGAATTGCCCACTAGACCGGCCAGGGCTCCTCCAAAAAAGCAGGCAATTTGGGCTGCGGAGGATTCAGATGAAGATCCTTTGGGCAATCAAGCAAAGCCCGTGAAACCAGCTAAACCTACCAAGCCACTGAAACCCACGCAGCTTGAGACAAAGCCACACGATGTGAAGAAACCTCCTCAGAAGCCTGAAGCGCCCAAGCCACGTTCAGTTGCCACGACCTCGTCTTTTGGATCCTCCAAACCAGAGCCAGCTTTAAAGCCTGTCCCAAGGAAACCAGAGCTCAAGACAATCGATAAGCCTGAGCCTAAGACAACCAACAAGCCTGAGCCCAAGACACTCGCTGAACTGGAGCCATTGACTAAACCCCCACCGGTCAAGGCGGTGCCTCCAAAACCGGCAAAACTCTCCTCCAAGGCTTACGAAGCCAAAGACTCACAAGAACTCAAGGACCAGATTCTGAGGCTTTCACCCTCCAAGCATGCTGCCCCCGCCAAACCGATGAAAAAGGACTTTGACAATGATCAGAAGGACTTGCTCAAGGGCCAGCTAGAAAAGCTCGCCATTAAGAAGCAGCCGCCAATCAAACCAGCCAAACCAGCCGTTCAGAAAAGCGATGAAGCCGAGGCCATTGGCGCCTTGCACGCCCTCAAACCCACCAAACCTTCAGCGTTGAAAAAGCCGGAAGCTTTGCAGAAATTTTCCACCATGAAGCAAGAAAAAGCGGTGCCCAAAAACTTCCAGTCCGAACTATCAGGCATACTTCGCTCCAGTACCGAGCCCTCCTTGCGCAGGGGCCTTGCTAGCGCCTCTACGACGTCGTTGGTTGAGTCCCAACCAGCCAAGTCCAGCATCAAAAAGGCCTGGACTGAGCCTGCAACGACGCAGATTTCGCATGTGACCAAGACGAGATCCAAGGGTCCCAAGAGAAGATTGCCCAAGGCGGCAACGCTAGGGAACGGGCTGGCACCAGCAAAGACAGAGTACGAGCCTAAACTCGCAGAAGCTGAGAAACCAAAGGCCAAGGTGCCCCCTCCTAAGCCCGCGAAAAAACCTCCGCCAATCAAGGCCAAAAGGCCCGACATCCTAGCCAAGCCCCGGGCAGTAAGTGGCGAGCTATTTATCTAATTCACCCGAAACCAGTGTGGTTCAATCAAATCATTTGCAACCATTCAGCCTGGCTCCTGTACATACTCCTCTGGTTTTGCTCGGCACCGCACCATTTCTAAGGGTGCGAGATTCATCTACTTCAAAATCATCCTGTAACTATGAGCAATTTCTATGACATTTTGACCACCGACAATGGCGGTTTTTCCAACACCTTGTCCAAGTGCATTGAGTACTTGGAGGAGCACATTCCTGGCCACGGCAGCGGATCGTCGTGGCTGTCGTACTTCAACGACATAGCGTCCACTAGCAGACACGAGCTTCTTGACGATTTCTCCAATTTGAGAGTCACTCCAGCCACAACCACGGTTGTTTTGACGACCTTTTTGGCGGCATTAATAGCAGGAAAGCTTTTAGCCGGCTCATCTGCGCCCAAAGAAGTCAAAAAGCCAAAGAAGAAGAAGAGTAAGGCCCAGATCGCCAACGGCCAAATACAGACCATCTTGGACAACGTCGAGGAGACCTACGTGTCTCAAATAGACGATTACATTGAAAATTATAACCAATTGAGCAGCGAGAAGAAAGATCACACTTACAATTACATTCAGGAAATGTTATTGAAGGAGCTTTTGAAGCTAGATGGAATCGACATCGCCAACAACGACGTGTTGCGTGACAACAGAAAAAAGGTCATTCGCTTCATCCAAGAGCATCAATCCAGATTGGATCAGTTCAAGAAGGACAACCAAGCTAGCTAGAGCTCGCAGGCAGCGGCTTGCTAGGCACGCCAAACTGTGGGACTCCGGTCGGATGATCGGGGAAAATAAATGTTTTTAATTGTTTCTTCTCGCCCAACCAAAGGGCATGATGTGTGTGGTCCAAGAGATCAAAGCCCGTTTGTGGGTGTATCAACACCGACAAGTTTCCATGGTGCTGAACAAACCAGCTGAGAATCCTGCCGAAAACGTCCACTCTGGCCACATCCACCTCCCAAAATAAGTCGTAGTGGGGTCCGATAGCCTTCTCCTCCTTCAATTGCTTTACTATAATACTGCCCTCGGCGGCTTCTTGGGGGAAATCCTCCAAGATCCTGTTCTTAAGAGCGTTAGCCTCGTCACGAGATGCGTCGTCGTAGTAGACATGAAAGTCCCAGAAAGAGACAGGATCTGTCCACGTCAAATCCGGGTACTTAGGTGTGGTGGCCGTTTCGGGGTGGTCCTTCGGTAAATGTGTCAAGTAGTCCATGAGTGGTGAAGTGATGTGGGCAGTATTAGGCGATAAGTAATTTCGCACCTTAGAGCCACACAAGTAGAGGCGAGGCTACTTCGGACCAATCACACAGTCGAGCAAAGCCGCCCAGACTGAATAATCCTCGCTTCTATTTGGTGGTCTGCTCGGTTTCAGCCTCGGATTTGGCCCCATCGTCAGTCTTCTTCTTCTTCTTTCTCTTCTGAGAAGCTTGAGCAACGAGTTCTTCGAACATCCGGGCCTCTTCGTCCTCAAGATCTGTCCTGGTGATGCTGCTGAAGACTTCACCGATGATACTGAGCGCCTTGGCTCTCGCCACTCTCTTCTCTAGCGGCACCTCTTCATCGTAGAGAATGCTGTCACATACACCACCAGCGGTGCCCTGAATCTCCAACTTCGAGCCTGCCCAGGCCAACGCCAAAACTTTGCCCACAACGTAGTTTTGCATCTCTGCTATCTCCTCGGCTGTGTGTTTTGTTGGAACCTTCTCCTCCTCCTTCGACTTTGCGACAGTGCCAGCCTCCTCCTTCTCCTTCTGAAGCAGCTGGAGCTTCTCTTCCAAATCCTCTCTCTCCTTGCGAACCTTCTCCTTCTCCTCAGCGGTAGTAGAGGCAGCCTCGGCCTCCTTCTTGGCGTGGTACTCGTTGTCTTCTTGCATTTTAGCGAACTCCTCAAAGGTCAGCTGGGCCTCCAACGCCGTGGAAACCGTCTTGAAAGTGTCTCTGAACACACCGCTCTTCTCCTTGACAGACCACCAGAGGCCACCAATGCTGCCGAAAATCGTTTGCTTCTTCAAAAATATCTTCGACTTTGTCTTGTAAATGGACCCAAGAGTGTGCAAGATCTGCAAGCCGAACGACTCCATCTTGAGCGATTCGGCCTCGTACTTGAGCTTCTGTCTAAACGACTCCGCCACGTCGTCGGCCATGTCGGTCTCTGTGAACAAGGAGAGTCTATCTTGCAATTTCTTCGAGAGTTCGCCTCTCATTTCGGCTCTCTTGATGCTGCACTCCTCCTCGAACTTCTCTAGCTCCTCCTTGCGGCGCTTCTCTTCCTCTTCCTTGTGCTTCTTCTCCCGCTCCTCCACGGTCAATGCCGAGTTCTCGTGCTCAAGGAACAACTTGGCTGTTCTGTCGTTGACTTCAGAAATCGCCTCTCCACTAGCTCCGTCCGACGCCTGCTTCTCCTTCTCCTCGTCAGCAAACCCATGGAGCTCGGCAGACTTCTCTAGCTCCTGCAACAAGCTCAACTCGCCAATCCAGTCCTTGAACGCCTCTCCTCCAAACACCATTGTGAAGAACTCCAGCGGGTCCTCAAAGCCCTCCTGAGGAATCAGCTCCTGCTTTCCGTATTTGTCGTACTTCACTCTCAACCGGTCGTCCAGCAAAACCTGGTAAGCTTCACCCACTTCCTGGAACCTCTCTGCTGCCCCAGGGTCATCTGGGTTCTTATCTGGGTGCAAACGAATCGCCGCTTTTCTGTATGCTTTTTTGATATCAAGCGCTGTGGCAGTGGGGGGTAGCCCCAACAAGTCGTAGTACGCTGTGTCGGCGACCATAGTGTGTGTTATAAGCGTGGAGGTGGTCAATGAGTTAGATTGGATGGGTGCGAATCGCTGCCTGTGAATGGTACCACCGAGGAAGACGGTCCTTGGCGGGGCCTTTTTGGAGATAAATTTTTGGAAAGAATTTTTACTTTCTGTTGTTTGGAATGTCTGGTTTTTGGCTCGATGGGGTGGTTGTGATGGGCCAATCAGGGGAGCACTGTTTGCAATGCCAATGGTATGTATCTGTGACTGCAGTGAAGAAGTGGCAGGAGATCCGTGAATACTTTGGGAAGAGAAATACATAAGGAAAAGAGTAGGAGTTTGAGAGAAGTTTGGACTCTCTGCCCAGGCAAGTCACTGGTAATTGTTGTGGATGCTGGTTTACACTGTTCACACGGTTTTGGAGAATCCACAACAGGTTTTGTCTGACCATCCACCAAACCGCTTATCAAGTTCGCAGGCAATAAACCAAAATTTATCAATAAACTCAAAACTCAAAGCCGCTTAGTCTTGGACAACCATGACAACCTTGTGAATCTTTCGCAGCCATTTTAAAGGTAACGAGCCCTGTCTCCAAGTTTGATCAACCGAGAATACCGAAAACCGCCTTTTTCCTCCTACAAAATCCTCGTATTTACATGAATTCTTATATGCCATTACGCCGAGTAGTACACCTTCCTCAAGTCAACAATCTTCTTTCCTCTTCCGGCTGCCAACTCCTCAATGGGTCTCTCCTTGGTCAACGCCTCGAAAAAGCCCTTGACCGTGTTCATCTTGTTTCTCGATCTGGTGATCTTACCACGAAGATCCTTGATGCCAGCGGCCTCACACACCTCGAAAAGCACTGGGTTCACTCTGAGACCGAAACCAGCAGGTGCAGACTTCAAGGACAACTTGACAGCGTGAAACTTATAGTCAATCTCACCAATGATGGTTCTATCCTCGTAACGAGCAATTGGCTGAAGGTTTTTGACAGCGTTGAAAAAACCCTTTTCCAAAGCAGTTTTTACACCCTGTCTGGACTTACCCTCGCCCATACCGACCATGCCGTTTTTGTCGCCGACAATGGTCATGGCGTAGAAGTTGGGAATCTTACCCTTCAGCGTCTGCAAAGACACTCTTTTGATGAGAACATTTACAACGTGCAAACGACGAATGTAGTCCTTGTTGAAGCCGGTTAGAAGAGCCACTTTCTCTATCCGGGCAGTACGGAAATTCTGCTGAAGACCCAGCTTCTTTTTCTCGTCAAGCTGGAAACGCAACTTCAAGTCCGACGTGTCTGGATTGGCCTCTCTGGGAATATTGGCATATGGAGTCACTCCAACTCCTTGGTTGGGGTACATGATGGGCTCGTCGTACTTGGGATCCGATTCTGTGAATAGTTTACTTGCATCTGGAGCCACCTTGGAGCGTTCTCCTTTTCCCGCTTTCTTCATCTCAAGATATGTCTGTGGATCCACCAAGGACTCTGTGATCTTAAGACTCTGTAGCATCTCGGGGCTGTAGAACTTGTTGAGGTAATCATTTTGACTGGCTTTTTGCAAGCTCATGACAGAGCTCGAAAAGAGCCTGGTTGAGGCTTTTTCTAGCCCTAGGCGGGCCACCGAAGTCCTGAACATGGATGGTAGCTTGATGTAGTGGAAATTTTTTGTTCCTCACAAAAAGTGAAGTTGGTGTGCACACAGCACCAAGGGCCCTAGGTTGCAAAGTATCTATACAATTATTTATCTTTCTTCTCCAGAAGACTGAACTCGGCAATATTCTCGGTGCTGGCGACATTAGAAGCAGTTTGGGGAGAGAACTGTGGAGTCAGCCGCAGCAGCTCCTGGCGCTCAACCCGTTGCTGCAACTCCATGATCTCAGACTTGAGACGGTTCACCTCTTTCTCGAAACGCTTGCCAAACACCTCAATGTAGTATGTGGCGCCGTTGTAGGCTGACCAAATAAATATAAATGCAACGAACCCGCCACACGCGTGCTTGTACTTGAACCAAATCGGGCACGGGAGCATGGAGAGCATCTGGTAGCCAAACTGGATCAAGGTGAAGGCGGCGATTTGCATCCATGTGTAGGGAAGGCTGTTGACAAAACGGCCCAAGACACTATCGCTGTTCTTGTGCTTGAGGTATGTGAAGGAGGTGACCTTGCCTTTGGCGATTTGCGACCGTTTACGCACTGTGATGAAGTAGTGGTAGCACATCTGCCAGATCGTGTAGTAGATGGATGTCCATACAAGGCCGTTGACGAAGTCCCATTTCTCGATATTAGCAATTCCGGGGTATCTTTCGGCAATGTAGTCCTCAGGAAGCTCGTGCACCAAGACAAACATGGTTACTGGAGGCATGATGTGGATGAAAGAGCTGGTGGTCTTCTCAATTGAGTGCAACACAAGCGAGTTACGCCACGTAATGACGGCAAAGCAAAGCGTGCCTAGCGTCAAGGAGAAGCACGAGATGAAAAGCGATTCGCTTTGTGGGAATGCCCAGATGAAGAGTATCACGAGAAGGTTCACATAGTAACACAAGTCTGCGAGATAGTACTGGAAGGACAACTTGAAGTAGGTGTAAAAGCGAATTGGCATAAGCGAGCAAAAAAGCACCGTGTGGAACAACGGGAAGTACTTTGGGTACTTGCCAATTATGAACCCAGCGGTGGCCACTAGAGCCACAGCCGCAGCATAGAAGCACTTCTCAGTCAAGGAGCTCTGCAAGCTTTCGTGAACCCTTGCATCGAAATTGGTCAATCTTCTGTGAAGCGACTCCTGGAACTTGGCCAACTCCTGCGGTGTGAATTTCCTGTTCACCTTGCCGTCGGGCGTGAACTTCTTGAACGTCTGTTTGGTCTTGTCCTTCATATCCTTAAAGCGTTTCTTCGTGGACCCGCTGACCTGGTCAAGGCCGGTGCCGAAGTCAAAATCCGGCATGATCAAGAGCTTCGACAAGTCGATAAACGACACCAGCGAGTCCAGGCGGGAGAGTTTCTCTGAGCTGATTGAACTGCGATCATCAAGCTCGACCTCCTCTTCGATCTCATCGATAGCACTGTCCATTTCGTTCTTCTTACTGAGATTGTCAACAGATAAGGGCTCCGAAGAGGTGCCTTCGGTATTTTCTGCTGCCATTAGACCAGAAGAATTAGTTGTGGGAGGAGTTGTTGGGGTAGTAAAGAAATGACTGCGCGCAGGTTCAGCAAAACAGGGAAGTCACGATGTGGGATTTGAGAGTCGCAATCAAAAAGAATAAAGAGGAAGAAATGAAGAATTACACCTGTAGTTGTTGTGGTGTGGAGGAGGCACGTTGGCGTGCACGTGTGGAAACGGTTGCATTGTCGCTTGATAGCCTGACAGGTGCACGCTTAATAGATAAGGATTTCTGTGGGGAAGAAGAGGTGTTTATATTTTTGTGTTTTTTGTTTCAGGGGATTGCGACTGGGGGGCGTTACCGAAAAAAGGTGTCATTCTGCCGAATATCGCTATAGTAATTGTGTCCTGGCTGCGACCTCCAAAAGTGGCCCTGGGTTGATTGGCATGGGTTCCTTATCTGTTCATGCCCAAAAGAACCGCGATCCTAGGGAGCGTGACTCTTTCTACTTTTCTCTTGACCCTTGTTCAAATGTAGCTTTTGTGGCTGATATTTTGGTTTTTTAACTACGTTTTGTTTCATTTGTTGGTTCGTGGATTCTTTTTATTCGTGAATTTTCGTTAATTTTGCTGATCTGCTGGGGTTTTGCGAATCACAATGTCATGGGACAAGTAACAATGAAGATCAGTCACGTCCACCGTGATCTTGCATTGCAGGTAGATAGATCAGGGTATTATTGGCACCGCTGATGTGTGTTTGGCGTTGTTTGTTGTTCTGGATCTAATTTACCGTGGGTCATAAGGTGAATGGTGCGTTCAGAAGAGTCTAAGGAAAAACTAAAACTTGCTTGTTGATATTAATCATACCTGACAGAGGGCGAAGTAACTTTGGAGGGCTAATAGACTAGGGCAACCGTGGTTTAAGCTCGTCTTTGGAGTTTGTTGATTTAATGGCTAAGCTCATTACAAGCTCTCAACACACGTGGGATTAGTCATTTATTTCAACGAATACAACAAGCATAAGCTAAGGCTATCCAATTCTCCAATACCATAAAATGCACGTTCTAATGGAGCAGCAAGACATGTAACTGCTCTGTCTTATGGTCTGATCAGAATGGTTGCAAAACGTAGCACGTTACGACGCTGTGAAGCGAAGAGGCGGGGAATTTCAAGAAATAGGTAGAGAAAAGGAATAATCATACAGCCTCCAGGAAAGAAAAAATAGAGCTGAGTTGTACCGAGAATTCTCCACAGCCTTCGTAGAGGTCTAGTTACATAGCCTGAGATGTGACGATTCATATCCTTTGAACTGTACCGTGGTTGAAGGCTCAGTACAACTTTTTTATCTAAAATAGTTGAGAGAAGGAATATCAACAACCACATGGACCTTGTACTTGTGACTTGGATAGACATTGGCTGGTTAGTTATACCTAAGTGGCAGCACACATTCGAAGGGATATTCCCCACCTTATCCCAATCATGCTTTCAGCCAATATCATACAGTCAATTATACCCAACCACAAAAAAATTTTGGTGATTCAAGTTCCTGGTGATATCACCTACTCTGGGGTTCATCTCATCGCGAAAAAGCTCCATCGCATCCACCATGTCTGAGGAGACCAAGAGAGAAAAGAGAGAGCGGAAGGAGAAGAAGAAGCAGGCGAAGGAAAAAAAGGAGGAAGAAAAGGAAGAGATCAAAAACGATGAATCTCCCGAGCCCAAAACCATCGAGGCCTCCGATGAGCTCGAGATTGACTTGAGTGCTGGAGTACCGCTTTCCAAGAAACAGCAGAGATTGTTGAAAAAAGGCAAGTTGAACGTGGAAAAGCTTGCCAAAAAGCATCCTACACCAAGAAGAGCCGACGAAGAAGAAGAAACACCAAAGTCCAATAAACTGCCGTTTGGCGTCTGGATCGGTAACCTCTCTTTCGATACCACCAGAGAAGACATTATCAGATTCATCGTGGGCAAATCTCAAACATTGGGTGATGATTTGGAGAAAGTGACTGAGGAGGACATCACCAGGGTGAATCTTCCAAAGAAAAACGGCAAAATCAAGGGCTTTGCCTATGTGGATCTCCCGAGCCAAAAGCACGTGGACACCGTTGTTCTGCTTAGTGAAGCCAACCTCAACGGCAGAAACTTGCTTATCAAGAATTCTACGTCGTTTGAAGGCCGTCCAGAGGGCGATGGTCAAAAGGCACTTTCTAAGAACCCACCACTGAGAATCCTCTTTGTTGGAAACCTTTCATTTGACACCACCGAAAGCGATTTGGAAGAACATTTTAGACATTGCGGTGACATTGTCAAGATCAGAATGGCTACTTTTGAGGATTCCGGCAAGTGTAAGGGTTTTGCGTTCATTGACTTTAAAGACGAGGAAGGCCCCACCACAGCTCTCAAATCGAAGCTTGCCAAGAAGCTCATTAACCGTCCATTGAGACTTGAATACGGCGAGGACAGATCCAAGAGAGTGCCGAATAGAGTTCGTGAGCAGGCTAAAGAAGGCGAGGTTAAGGAACCAGCACCCGTGGAGCAACAGGAGAGACCTTCTTTCAGAGAAAGAAGCCAAGAGGCCCCAAGGCCAAGAAAGAGAACATTCAACGACGCGCCTGTGCCTGGAAAGAGACTTAAATCGTCTGTGGCTCTTGCAAGCGCACAGAGAGCTTCTGCAGCGATTGTACCTTCTCAAGGTAAGAAGACTACCTTCGATTAGAGATGAAGGCCAAGGCATTTAATTAGCATTATTGTAACGAGAATCCCGTCATCCACTGAGGCTTTTGGTGGTCCAGCTGCTCAGCTTGGGTGCAATCTATCATTTGATATAGGAGCAGCTGCACATCACAGGGGGGCACGTCTTGATCGAGGGCGGAGCCAGTCTTCTGTGTCTTTTTGAATATATTCCTATGATTCAGGTCAATGTTATCAGCGCTCGGGTAAGCTCAGGGCTAGATGTATATGTCGAATTCATGTTCTTAAGAGTTTGAGGGAGAACTTATACGGTATGATAATGGTCATGTTTTAGCACTCAGATTTGGCCTTAGCTCCAGACTCATGTCTTGAGGGTAGAATGGAGCTGCAGTTCGGCTTAAAGGTGGCCAAACTTTCATGGACGCAATGCGTGACGAAGAATCATCTTTCTCGGCCCAATAATTCTAAATTCGATCTCAAAAATAAAAAAAAGCTCATACTACAGATTTCTTAGACTCGTTGAGATGCCTCGAATCTTGGAAATCCGGGGTATTCGCAGCCGCAGAGCCACCTCCAAAAACTTACCCGTTCTACAAATACAACTATCCTGAATTCCAATCGTCCCCCACCTGATGATGCTAATTCCGTGCTCTATAAATTATGTTGCTTCGGTCCATATCGTGGTAGTTAGACCGATTCCCCTCCTGCTCCTCTTCTTCAGTCGGTAAGTCGCAACCGAGCCCCACCCCCGCATTCTCCTCTTCTGGGTATATAAGCCGGCGATATTCGTCAAGATTCACCCATTGAATATTATAAAGCCATAGAAAGTGCTTCGAATCACCACCATGCTTCAATTGTCCTTTCGTCTCCACAGCGGTGTGGGACACTTGGCTCGGCCCATTTGCAGCCATTCTTTACGATTCAAGAGCACCGTCCCCCAGACCCAGAAAGCCATCGTCTACGAGACTCACGGTGGTCCTTTGATCTACAAAGACGTGCCTGTGCCAAAACCTAAGCCAAACGAATTGCTTGTGAATGTCAAATACTCGGGCGTCTGTCATTCGGACTTGCACCTCTATAGAGGAGAATGGCCATTGAAAGTCAAGTTGCCGTTGATAGGAGGCCACGAAGGAGCCGGAGAGGTGGTGGCTATAGGTGAGGCGGTAAAGGGATGGAAAGTTGGCGATTTGGCCGGCGTCAAATG
The DNA here is from genome assembly GCA_030579055.1 of Candidozyma chanthaburiensis. Taxonomy (NCBI): domain Eukaryota; kingdom Fungi; phylum Ascomycota; class Pichiomycetes; order Serinales; family Metschnikowiaceae; genus Candidozyma; species Candidozyma chanthaburiensis. The sequence goes on along the minus strand of JAKUAA010000017.1, from coordinate 151,957 downwards.
GGTCAATTCCCTGTGTCAGCTGTGTGAGTATTGTACCGCAGGCCATGAGCCCGTTTGCCCATCTCATGTTATTTCTGGATGCCACCAAGACGGAACTTTCCAGCAGTATACCGTGGCCGATGCCATTCAGGCTGCTAAAATCCCCCATGGCACGAATTTGGCCGAAGTTGCACCAATTCTCTGCGCTGGACTCACCGTCTATAAAGCACTCAAAAGAAGCGAAGCCAAACCAGGCCAATGGGTCGCCATTGTAGGTGCAGGCGGCGGATTGGGCAGTTTGGCTGTTCAGTATGCCAAAGCAATGGGCTTGATTGTTTTGGGTATCGATGGAGGCAAGGATAAGACCCAATGGGCGAAGTCACTAGGCGCTGACGAGGTGGTGGATTTTACCACCACGCCAGATTTGCCCAAAACAGTGTTAGAAATTACTGAAGGTGGAGCTCATGGCGTGGTGAATGTTTCAGCGTCACCAGCGGCTCTCCAGCAGACCTTCTCCTATGTAAGAGCCGTTGGTACAGTGGTTGTTGTGGGGATTCCCGGAAAACCAACCGTGGACTTGCCAATTCTTCCTACAGTGGCGAAAAATTTGAAGGTTGTGGGCTCAGTTGTGGGAAACAGGAAAGACACACAGGAAGCGATAGAGTTTTTTACCAGGGGGTCGGTCAAGCTGCCTGTGAAGAAGGCAGGATTGAGCGAATTGCCTAGGATTTTTGAAGAATTGGAGAAGGGCATTATCATGGGCCGCTACTCTGTGGACACATCGAGGTAGAGAGTATTGGAGTTTGGTATATGGAGATGGAGTTTGGGATTGTGGATGGTTTAGTTAAAGGGGATGGAGTCACGAAGTTTGTATGAATGTATGCGTTATAAGATCCAGTGTAGATTGATAATGGATTCTTCAGAGAAAGACAGCTTCATGGCAACTCCTTATTCCCTAACCTCCTACGAATGGTTACGTGAATATTAATTAAACAAGTTATATCAGTACAAATGAGAAATCAGTCCATGGTAACTTTTGGCATTGCTGCGAGCACAGAATGGCTGATTCGATAGAAAAATGTCAAGGCTGCACAGCACCTACTGTATGAGGTCTCTGTTCTTCTGGAGCAACTTCTCCGCCTCGTCCTCGTCAACCTCAATGTATCTTGGGTTGCTCTTGTTTCTCTCAAACTCGTCGTCAGAAACCTCCTCGTACACAGAGTACACCTCGGAGACTGTAGACGAAAGGTCAGCATTGCTGTCCAGATGAAGGCCGGTCTTGGAACCGGAATGAGCACCAGCAGCGCTACCAATGGCACCACCAGATGCACCACCAATCAAGGCTTTACTGGGCTCACCAGATTCCTGCTCTTTGTTTCCGCCGATCAAAGACTTGAGTCTTCTCTTGCTGGACTCTCGTTTTTGGATCTTGGGTCTTTCAGTCGAAGCTTCCTTAGATCCACCGACATTGGGAGCAGAGACTCCAGGAGCTGTACCACCAGACAGAGAGCCAGAGCCAATGGCAGCACCAGCAGCACCACCACCGAGGCCACCCAAAGCAGCACTGCCGAGACCGTGGCTCTTTTTCTTCTCTTCCGCAGGCTTCACCTCCTTCTCCTCCGGCTTGGGGAGAGGCTGACCGCTTGTGGTACTTTCCTCGTTACGAGGAACAATGGTGGAGCTCACACCAGCGTCATGCTTAGGCGTCGCGTTCTCAACAGATTTTGAGCCGTTACCCTTAGCAGTTGCCAGGCCAGCAGAGCCACCAGCGGCAGATGCTGCAGCAATAGCAGCTGCGTTGGCGCTGCTCTTCTCTTCTTCAACTCTCTTTCTCTCAGCCTCGAGCTTCTCATTTTCCTCGTTGAGGAGACGCTGCTGCTCCTCCTGCTGTTCCTTCTGTATTCTTCTTTCTTCTTCGACCTTCTTCTTCTCTTCCTCCAAGCGGATTCTCTCTTCCTCGAGCTCCTTCTTGTAACGCTCAGTCTCGGCGGCCTCCTTGGCTTCCAAGCGCTGCTGCTCGTGCTCTCTGTGAGTCTTCTCAGCCATGGCTCTCTTTTCCAGTTCCCACTTGGTGTTCTCTTGCTTGGCTTCGCCAAGTCTCTGGTTTCTGGAGGCCTTGTCATCCTTCAAGCTGTCCAACTTGGAGGTGTGAGCGGCGAGAACGCCAGACAAAATGCCGACCTCACCAGCCAAAGTGGCGTGCTTGGCTCTCTTCTCATCAAGCTCTCTGCTGCTCTCTTCCCTCTTCTTGTTCAAGTCAGCCTTGGTTTCGTCATGTTCAGAGATGATGGCAAGCTCACCAGTGTGCTTCTCCTTCAACTCGTCCAAGGCAGTGCTGCGCTCGTTCAACTTCTCCTGCAACTCCTCAAGCTTCTTAGCCAATTCAGGGTTCGATTTCTCCAACTCAGCCTTCTTCTCTTTCAATTCCTCGATTTCAGCAGCTGTGGTCTCCTGATTCTTCTTGGACTCCTCCAACTCTTGTTTCTTGGTCTCGGTCAACTCCTCGTGGTTCTTGATCAACGTTTCCTTGTCAGTCCCGTGCTGTTCAACAGCCTTGGCTTCACGCTCTTCAAAGTCTGTCTTGGCGGTTTCAATTTCCTTGTGGGTCTTTTCCTCGAATGCCTTTGCCTCATTGTGCGCAGATTCAATCTGCTTCTCCAAAGCAGCGAGCTTCTGGTCAATCTCCGCATTGAAGGTGGCCTTGAGCTTGTCGACCTTCTCCTTGTGCTTGCCGAAATCCTTGTCGAGCTTGCCCTGGTGCTTGGCAACTTTACCGTCGAGTTCCTTCTGTCTGTTGATTTCGTCCTCCGTTCTGGACTTGCTGACCTCCTCATTGATGGTAGCAATGACTGGAGCAACACGCTTCGAGGCAATGGCCAACAATTGGGCCTGGGTCAACCGCAAGCCACTTCCCAAGTCGATGATCTTGTTGGGGTCATCCAAACTCTTAGCAACAGAGCCAATGGCATCCTGGTTCAACTGCTGGTATTTGTTCAACAAAATAGGCTTGTCCTTGAGCTTGTCCAAGACGGCTTGGTTTGGCAATTCGACAGACTCGTATTTGGTTTCGACGGGCGCATGAATGTCGACTGGGCTTTCCTCGATGAGGTGCTCGATGTCATCATCTCCTTTCAAGAGAGCTAAAGCAGGGTCCTCGTCGACGGGTTCAGCTTTTTCGTCAGTTTCAGCAGTTTCAGCAGCCTTAGCTTCCGACAGCTCTTCCTTATCAGCAAGAGGCTCGATGTTTGTGGAAGCTACAGCAGCAGCGGAGATTCCGTTTGGAGCCTTAGACGCGGTCTCCTCCTTAGCGGTCTCCTCCTTCGAGGCAGCCTCCTTAATAGCAGCCTCCTTGTCGGTAGCCTCCTCGGTAGCCTCTCCGGTAGCCTCTCCGGTAGCCTCTCCGGTAGCCTCTCCGGTAGCCTCCTTAGCGGTGGCTTCCTCAGTTATCTCCTTAGCTTCAGGCACAGGTTCAGACGCAGCTTCAGGCACAGCTTCTTTCTCAGTCACGCCCTCGGTCACGCCCTCGGCAGCCTTCTCGGTGTCTGGCGCAATAGGCTCAATCTTGGCTCCTTCAATCACAGAAGTGCCCTCTTCAGCAGCTTCATGAACAGCGTTGTCGGTCTCATGTGCAAGTTCCTCCTTCTCAGCGGCCTCAAGGTCAACTTCGCCTTCACCTTCAGTGGCCTTCTCCTCAGCTAATTTAGCTTCTTCAGCCTCTTTAGCTTCTTTGGCTGCCTTGGCCTTCTTAGCCTTCTTCTCCTTCTTCAATCTCTCTTTCTCCTTCTTCTTAGCAAGCTCAGCTTCTCTCTTCTGTGCATCAAGAGTAGGGTGCAGAGCAAACTTCTTGGGCACCTTGACCTGAGAAACAGAGTTCAGTTCCTTGAATTCCTGGTAGACGTTTTTCTTGCCTGCGGAACTTCTGAAGGGGGAACTCCAGGAAGAAGCGGAAGTTAATTTCTTCAACATGGAGGGTTGGGGCTTGCCTCCAATGACATATTCCTCGCTCTGCTTCAGCTCCACTTCTGACATGGCAATTGTGTTTGAGAAGGAAGAATTGATGGTGGGATGTGGTAGCAAGTTGTGGAAGAAAATTGGGGGCATGTCCCACGGCGGCCGGAAGTCTGTTGCACGTGACTAACACTATCATAGTGTGCGACTTCCGAGGGGCATTTCGGGGAATGACGCTATGGTGCGGGTCGGTGATTGCTAGTATGTAGCCCAGTGACTTCTGTTTCTATGTTTTCTTGCGCCTATTAGGGAAACAGCAATGCGCCTTTTCTTCCACAAGCACACTATATGCAGGATGGAACATCATGAGCGGCTTCGTTTTGTATGCCTTTCACGAGCAACAACAACAGCAAAGTGTCAAAAAAGAACCTTCGCTTTATTGGCTAATCAATATAATGCAAGCAAATGTTCTTTCTCTATTTTAATTGAATGCAGGGCCCCCATAACCAGTGTATGCTGATCAGGCTATCTGCTATCAGTGTGACGCACATCTGGATTGAGCCTCTCACGTAGTGTCAATTATGGCGTATTTGGGGCATCTCCTTGCATCTGCTTCGAGCTGCATTCAGGGTGAAGATTCTTTATTCGACACATTGATGGCAATTGCCTTTGTCTACTTTGATTTTGACTTGGATTGGCGCACCCTCTATTGTGGGGTACCATATAGATGAATTACGAAGGTAGAGAGAAATGGAGACAATCGATTTCAACGATCAGCAACACATAGCATTGAACATGACGATATAAGATGATTCATGATGATATGTTGCATCTGCATCATTTGCGGAGAGTGTGCGCATTTTAAGTGATTCTGAACCACAAAAAAGTCAACACATAACAACGCTAGAGGGATATGACCCTCCAAATGATTAAAAAGACAAAAAAATGGACGAGTCCGGATTCGAACCGGAGACCTTTCGCATGCTAAGCGAACGCGCTACCAACTACGCCACACGCCCTGAGAGAAGTGGTCCCTAGCAGGATCGAACTGCTGATCTTGGCGTTATTAGCACCACGCCTTAACCAACTGGGCCAAGGGACCATTTACGATTCTATGAAGGATGGGACAAAAGATACGATACCGGATTGTGATGGTCACGAGACCTAAGGCACGTGACTTACCAAGCCCCATGAGACCTTCCAGTCAAGCCACACATCGGATCTGCAACTGAAACACAAAAATAAATGTTGAATGCTTATAAATCTGGTTTAGTGGGTTCGGTTTTATAGAGATATAGAATTCGGTTTTGAGTGAACTGGCAACAGTTTACTTAGGACGCCCTGCTAATACATTCGATTCAAAAAAAAAAACATGATTATAGGGATAGAGTATTTGGTTTTGAATGAACTGGAAACAGCTTGCTTGGAACGCCCTGCTAATACATTCGTTTCAAAATAGAGAAAGAATTTTGGGTTCGGTGTTTCAGCGATATAGAATTCTCTTCTGGACGATTTGGCACCTTTTTACCTGGAACGCCCTGTTGATAAATTCGAAAAAGAATTAGATTGAAAAAATAAGGAAAAGATCACTGCAGGGTCCAGTAGGCCCAATCTTCATAGCTTGTACGAAGACCTGATGTTTTTGTAAGCCTGAATAATTTCTCCACTGGAGGTTCAACACTACATGCCATATCAATCACTCGGCCGTATATTTCATAAGCTCATCAGTTGGTTGTTCGGAACACTGAACCTACAACCGATACACGAAGTACGGACTCTTGTCACCCATTTGCAAGAGCTCCTCCACGGTCTTGTCCTCCCACTTACCCTCAGCAATCTCGCGTCTTCTCTTCTTGTTGATCAGGACGTAAATAAATACGTTAATCACTGAGATGATCAATGCCATTCCGGCAAACCCTAAGGCCATTCCATGCCCGAACTTGTAGTTAGGAGCATCTTGTTCTCTGAAGATGTTGGAGGAAATCACTCCACCGAAATTGCCGAATCCAATCTGCAATCCCATTCCCACAGCTCTCTTATAGGAACCCGCCAAATTGTTAGAGAGCCAGATGACAACAAGAGGGTAAGCAGCGGCTCCTAGTGCAATAGCGTAAATGCTGCCATAGATAGCTTTAGGTGACTTGACGGCATCTGAGCCCAAGCAGACCGCAAACCCAATGCAAATCAGGACAAGGTCGAAAATAAGGAAGTATGCTCTGTAGCCCGTTTTGGCAGAGAACCATGCTTGCAACACACACACAGTGGTAGCAAGGACGTAAGGTGGAACACCCAAAAGCTGCGTTTGAGTGGTAGTGTAACCCAACCTGTAAATGATGCTTGGGCCAAAGAGGGCCGAAGCGTAAAGTGGTACAATGATACCGATCACAGCCAAAAACTGGGTCCAAGTTTGCCAGTCTTTCAATACTGCCCAGACCCACTTGGTATCACGGCCATCGTCCTCTGCTCTAACTTGAAGCACTTCTTCACCTTCGATTTTCTTGTCAACATTAGTGGAGTATTTGACCTTGTGAATGACAAATCTCCGTTCCTTTTCTGTTAAGAACTTGCAGTCCTTAGGGTATGATGGGAAGCAAGTGTATGAGTAAACAGCGACCACAAATGTGAGGAGGCCCTCGATGATGAAGATCCATCTCCAGCCGTTGTATCCACCAATTCCTCTCATCTGAGCAATAGCAGCAGCCAAAAGACCAGAGAAGGCACCAGCTAAAGTGGCTGCACTGTAGAAGACTGCCTGTCTCACGAGAATCTCCTTCTTCAGGTAGTACAGCGACAAAAGGTAGGAAATACCGGGGAAAAGCGGAGCCTCGAAAATACCCAAGAGCGCTCTCGTTGCCAAAAGCTGGTTGTAGGTTTTCACAGTGCCCATCAAAGTCATGACAATGGACCAAAGTACCATAGTAGTGGGAATGTAAATCTCGGGCTTAACACGATACAAAAGCATGTTGGAGGGCATTTCAAGGGCGGAGTAAAAAAAGAAAAAGATCATCAAAGCCATGTTGAATTGATTACCCACAAGCTTCAAATCCACCATGAGTCCTTCGATCTTGGCATTTCCGATATTGCCTCTGTCGAGGTAACTGAGCAAGTACAAGACAGTGAAAAGCGGAATGAGACGGAGGTCGAGCTTCCTGAGCAACTTCTTCTCATCGATGTCCGAGAAGTCCTCTTCTTTTTCATCAACCGAGTCGACAGTCACGTCAACGGGTTCTTTCCTGATGGTGTCGGAGAAGGAGGATGTCTCCTCCACTAAAACGCTAGGCTGGTCTTTTGAATTCATGATGAGGATTCATTAGAAATTCCCTTTGCTCTTTATACCTCTTGATAAACCTGTATTTTTTATAAAGAGGAGAAGGGCGATGAGTCTTGCAACCTTCCCCAATAATTCCGGGCAATGGAAGCATTAGGTGCATTAGCTGCCCTGTACTCAAAGTGCAAAACGGCTACCATATACAGAGGAGCCGTACACTAATCTTTGGATTTACTAGCAGTGAATTTCTTCATTCTGCTCGAAGAGATTCTGTGTGTGAAAGCAGTGGCAGATTCGTATGCTTACTCTAGCGATAACTCCAGGGCCAGCCAAGTCTAATTCCTTTTGCTCGATGATCTTCAAATCGAGGGGAGTAAGGAGAATTCGGTAAAATAGCCAAGGAAAGTTTAAGCTGGGTGATATACGCTCAATGTGGGGTCCGGTGGGGAATCTCGTAAAGCAGAGGCAAACAAGGCGTGCCAAAGCAGTTCTATTGATGTCCAGAAAAAACCGTTACAATTCTATTGTGGCCAACAATATAGAAAATTTCTGTTATAAGTGAAGCAGCTTACTTTGTTCTGGGTAATTCAACTTTGCCATACATTTCCGCGTTGACCCCAGAAACAGCGAGGCTGTAGCCTTGCGCCATCTGTGCGTCGAGATTCGAACCACGGAAAATTCGGACTTTTGCTTCGATAAAAGCAACTACTGGGGCTTGGCTAAAACACCCTCTTCCTATAATTTGTCCGCTACTACGAAACGCATAGCGGACCCAGCCAAAACCGTCTTTTCATGTGGGGTTGATCTGAGGCTCTCGCTAGTTGGATATTTTTGGGAGAGTCTAAGAGCAAGGCATGGTTCACTTCATCTCGACACACGAGAAGGCCAAAGATCTTACAGTATGCCAGAAGCGTTGAAAGTGGCAAAAAAGTGGGCAGTTACGAAATTGGCGGACCGTTACTCCTCCTGAGGGGGAATACACAATGCAGCCTTATTAAGGCTATCTGGACGAAAGGAAAAATGAAGAGGTTGGGTAGAGCAGTGCGGGTGGTTCGTAGTATGGGGACCCCGCCTTACTATTTCTGGTAGTATTCCTCGCAATTGGTCCACCAGGGAACATCTAGAACTACGCTTCCTCTGACCCGTAAAATCTGGCTCGTAATTAATTTTGGGTATGAGCTAATGACTCTTATTCCCTGGGGTTTTCACAGGTAGGCGATTTCCATAGGTAGCTCTACTTTGCTGAAATCCGCGTTGCCTCATTCACGGAATGGCTGCGAAAAAATGGTTATGAGCGGAAAATGTAAATGCATTGTGGGTTAAGGCTACTAAAAGTATTCCACCACGTCGCCAAAAACGATCAAGAGTCTTCCTCAAGACAATTTTAATCCATCAAAATAGTGAATCCATCAAAATAAAAAAAAAATAAAAGGCACCTCCCGATTAATTACCAAGGTTGGTGTCTAGGCTTGCGGTTGTGGTGACAGGTACGTCTTCGAGTGCACTGGTCTTAGGACAAACTACATGGTTTTTACTTGGTCACTGTATACAAGTTGTCCACCTTAATCAGTTGAATCAAGCAAAAAAACGAAAAGACAATCCTTTTGATTTTGAATCTTATTCGCTCTTTGGATCGACTTGTGCTCCGAGTTATCGGCCTTGAACTAACTATGTTAATATCCTTTAGTGAGCGAGATCAAACACCACCTCACTCGAAAAACGCTTTTTTCAAATAATCAAAGGAAAATATATCATACCTCTCAGCCTTATCTACCATTCTCGGCGTAACTCCGAGCTGGACGGCGGCTGATAAAACGTGCGTCTTGCACATAGACCGTGTAATGGCCAGAGTCAGTTTGACTCCGACAAACGTGGCCCTCCTTATCGATAAGAGATGTGCACGAGCTGCAGCGTGGTGGATAAGTGTTATGCTTTTTCCAGGCCATTTCAAAGCCTATACAATATCAAACACAGCTACTTCCACCCGTCCTATTCCTTCCCATGATGACTCATTGATATTGGCTAATGAAGAGAAGAAAAGCTTAGGTGAAGTCACGTGCATGGTGGGAATCAGCGACACACTATGGGAAGAGAAAAAAACGGTTGGTCATTTTCAGGAAACCTACCACATTCACAAAAAAAATGACAAACCCTCAGGATATCGCCGGTGCTTTCCAAAGAGCCATGTCCATCTCTGAGTCAGGATCTCCTCATGCCGTTCTGACTTCTCCTACTCAGTCTTACTTGGCTCAGGTTGGCGGCCTCAACCTGAAAGCTACAAAGGCGTTGAAGCCCTTCTCTACTGGTGACATCAAGATCTTGTTGTTGGAAAACGTCAATGCAACTGCCATGAACATCTTCAAGAACCAGGGCTACCAGGTCGAGTTCTACAAGACCTCTTTGCCTGAGGACGAGTTGATCGAGAAGATCAAGGATGTGCATGCCATCGGTATTAGATCCAAGACCAAGTTGACCAGCAATGTTCTCCAGCACGCCAAGAACTTGGTTACAATTGGTTGTTTCTGCATTGGTACGAACCAGGTCGACTTAGAGTACGCTGGTAAGGCCGGTATTGCTGTTTTCAACTCGCCCTTCTCCAACTCCAGATCCGTGGCCGAGTTGGTGATTGCTGAAATCATTACTTTGGCTAGACAGTTGGGCGACCGCTCCATTGAAATGCACACCGGAACCTGGAACAAGGTTTCTGCCAAGTGCTGGGAGATCAGAGGTAAGACCTTGGGTATTGTAGGTTACGGTCACATTGGTTCCCAGTTGTCTGTGTTGGCTGAGTCCATGGGTATGAACGTTATTTACTACGACGTCACCATGATCATGGCATTGGGTAACTCCAAGCAGGTTGACACCTTGGACGATTTGTTGCAAAGAGCCGACTTTGTCACTTTGCACGTTCCTGCCACCGCAGAGACCAAGAACTTGTTGTCCACTCCTCAGTTTGCTGCCATGAAAGATGGTGCTTACGTGATCAATGCTTCTAGAGGTACTGTCATTGACATTCCAGCTTTGATTGAGGCCATGAAGGCCGGTAAGATCGCTGGTGCCGCTTTGGACGTTTACCCACATGAGCCAGCTAAGAACGGTGAGGGCTTGTTCTCCAACCAGTTGAATGGTTTCGCCGAGGAGTTGTGTTCTTTGAGAAACGTTATCTTGACCCCTCACATTGGTGGTTCTACCGAGGAGGCACAGTCTGCCATTGGTATCGAGGTTGCTACTTCTTTGACGAGATACATCAACGAGGGTAACTCGACTGGTGCCGTCAACTTTCCTGAGGTGTCTTTGAGAGATCTTGATTTGGACCAGGAGAACACCGTCAGAGTGTTGTACATTCACCAGAACGTTCCCGGTGTTTTGAAGACTGTCAACAACATTTTGTCCAACCACAACATCGAGAAGCAATTTACTGACTCTAGAGGCGATGTTGCCTACTTGATGGCTGATATCTCCGAGGTTGACCAGACGGACATCAAATCCTTGTACGAGCAGCTAGAGCAGACCCCATACAAGATTGCTACTCGTTTGTTGTACTAAGCAGCATTGAAATGAAACATAGAAAAGAGACTTGACGTCCTTCCACATATAATATACCTACTCATTGATGGAAACAAATTCAGATTGTAAAGTATTAAGAGACACAATAGGGTCGCAACATCACGTAGAGAAAGGCTCTCTGCTGATTTGCCGGCTGAGCTCAGGGTCCAAGTCCATGCCCTTTTCCTGGTAGTAACGCTTCTGGTGCTCATACAAAAATGGCATAGGCTTGAGCTTCTCCCTCAAGATCCATGTTCTGAAGTACCACACAGACTGTCTAGCACGGTAAATAGCATGCTTACGCAAGGAAACTCCGAAGACCGCATCCAACTCTTCCAAAGTGAGACCCTTTGTTTCCGGCAAAAATAGAAGCACTAGGAACCATCCTACAATGTTCCATGCTGCGTAGAAGCCAAAGGCACCGGTGACTGTGAAGGCGTTCCTTAAACGGGGCCAGGTGAAGGCTAATATGAAGTTGAAAAACCAACAGGTTGCAGTAGCAAAACCCATGCCTAGATCACGAATATACAACGGGAAAGCTTCAGCGGAGTAAGTGAATGGCACCGGGCCTTCACCTGAAGAATAGACGGCTGCAAATAGATAGATACCTGTTGCTACTCCCGCTAGCTTGCCTTCTGTATTTTCGTCTGGCGTTAGGAAACTGAAACCGGCAACTAATAAGAATATTGACATCAACGGAAACGTGCATAGCAATAAGTTCCGTCGACCGAAGGTATCGATAGTGTAGAAAGCCGGGATCGCAAATAAGAAATTGATCATGCCGAAGCCCCAGGAAGCCAACATGGCTTTGACCTCGGACAAATTGGACTCAATAAAAATCGAAGAGGAGTAGTAGGCAATGACATTGATGCCACAGAACTGCTGCATGAACATAACAATCCAAGCGCCCAATGCACCGTTTCTGTTTCTTCTCACAGTGAACATTTCATAGACTCTTCTCCAGTAGGAAATTCCGTTGTAAGAGGCTTCCTCCTTCAACAACGTGTACTGGTAGAAATGGTCTCTAGCAGCAGCGATAGGATCACGTCTAAGGATGGAAAGTGCAGCAAAAGCTTCTTCGTGTCTTCCTTTTCCCATAAGCCAACGAGGAGACTCGGGCACGTAAGGAACTTGGAACAATACAATGAAGGCGGGAATCGAAGCAGAACCCAACATCAACCGCCAGTTCAAACCCCCAGCTATTCCTCTATCGCCAACATGATAGAATGCTAAGGAAGAGACATATCCGAACATAATTCCCACAGCAGTGAAAAACTGCCAGAGCATGACCAAAGAGCCACGAATTGTATGAGGCGTTGTTTCAGCAGCATAAGCAGGTACAGTGGCGGACTTGACACCGACTCCAAGGCCCATACAGAAACGAGCAATGAACAAGTGATACCAGTGCATACTGACGAAACCCTGCCAGAGACACGTAATAGCGGAGATGAAGCAGGTCCAGAAAATAACCCATTTACGGCCCAAAGTCCTGTTCCACCAGTGGGAAGTCCAACAGGCAATGGCACAACACAAGTATGGAGCGCCGTTGATGAAGCCCTCCATCAAATCTGCGTTTTCCATTTCAGTGATACCAAAAGCATCAGGGTAAAATAAAGTGGCTCCATTAATCACCGACTGGTCCATACCTTGCACAGCAGCGGCTATGGAGCCCAAAGCGATAACCTCAACCAACTTGCGAGGAATGTGCCATTTCTTGGTCACCTCCAACATCAATTGTTCCTTCTCATCATCGGACAAAAAGTCCATGTTCAGGAAATCAGCAGGACATCTAGCCAAAGCCGCTGCACGAGCAAAAAGGTCCTGGTCTAAGTTGTGTTCTGCAGCGTAGTCTCTGCCCATCTTCATGGTTTCTTCCTCAGTGAAGTGGGCTAAAACATTACCACGCTGACCAGGTCTGTCGGTGGCTTTCTGGAAATAGGAGTTTTTCAGAGATAAAGACGACGACAGCATGTCGACCGTCGGCTTCTCGGCGTCTGCCAAATCTAGTGTAGGTTTAGTATCAGACATGGTTGGTGCTTGGAGATAGAGAAACAGGCTGGTATTTATAGACAAAAGTACCGGAGCCATTTTCGGACAGCAGCCGAGACTAAATCACGGCGCCTGAGGACAAAGGCGTCTTTGCATTTCTCCACGCTAAGAAAAATGCCAATCCTTGACTGGCTTGATGGGTATTTCCGAGAGGCAGTGAGCGCAATTGTGCTTCTAGAGCAGCTGGCCAAAAAGCAACAATTAGTAAACCCAAAAAGCCAATTTCAAATCACAGACAATTGGAAACGCTTTTCATGGCCATTTTGCCAAAGTTATGCCCCCACCTTCAACTATCAACACGGCTTCTCCAGATTTCGCAGCCGCGTACACAGTACATACCCTGTTTGCACCCAGTGAAGTAAGATTATCTTGGCAGCTTGGCTCAGAAACTGTGCTGATGCAGGGACACACTCCCAAGCGGGGCAGTATGGAAATCATGACGCTGCGGCATTGTCCAGATTGGTTTGTTTCAAGAAAATAAAGATCATACTTTGGCTGCTACGCTTGTATTAACGACACATTGTATCCGTAAAAACTAAGCAAACAAATCGTAATTCTTGTCAAGGAAAAGCTTGAGATAATGGGGGTCTCCGGAAGATAAGCGGTCGAGCTCACGGCCGTTCCTGAAGGCAATGAACGTTGGTATCAGGAAGATCTTAGCTTCCTTGTTGACCTTATCTTTCTCCTCGTCCTCGTCGTCGGTGCCCTGGATTTTGTAGAAAACTGCTTTTGGGTACTCTTCAGAATACTTCTCGTAGAATGGTGCTACAGCACGACAGGGGGGACACCATGTGGCCGAGAACGCCACAAAGGTGAGAGTATCTTTCAGCTGTGCGATAATCTTGTGGTAGGTGTCGGGATTGTCGAAGTATGTTACTGTCATGACTGGCGGGGCGACAAACTTATTGATAATCGATTGTGGAAAGCGTAATCCTCCAATAATCAATACAATGGAGACAAGCACTCAATGACAAAAATGTCAACTTCACGCTGAGCAGTTGAGGCTGAGTTTGGTCAAGAATTTCCGGATGAGGGCCCAAACTGTATCAGGCAGGGGCTAAGCTGGGAATTGACTTCAAGAAGAGCGACGGCTCGTCAGTTTTTGAACTTTGTTTAAAAACACAGGCAGACCCTGCGGCAATAAATACCGCGTTGTGTGGCTCCAGAAAACCTCGCGATAAGAACCACATTTACGCCTGTGGTTCCCGTGAATTCTCAATCTGAGAACCCAATTTTTTCATTTACTTCAAAGCGGAACCCAGGTTCAGCAGATTTGCTTGCGGTGTTTTTTGCTTGCGGCAGGATTGCAAATTTCTTGGACGTGGATAAAGTGATCAGACAAATGCAAATGGTCTGCACCCCACCAATGGCTGCAAATGGTCTCTTGGCAGCAATCTGGATAAGCCGTTCCAGCACCGAGGGCGGGGCTGAAAAGGCTGAGTTTTAATGAACTTTTCACTGGTATCTATCCATTTTTTTAAAGCAACTGTTTTGTACTTCCAGGCATCTCATTTGGTAACTTTCTCTTGAATTTGACTTACCAAATAGACACAAGTGTCAGGTGAGTTTGGGAGGTTTGCTTGATTTCGGTAGAGGGAGCTGGCTGGGGTGTTCACAGTGGGGCGTCAAGTGATGCTTAGGACGAGAGTGGGGTTGAAGCGGGACATCCACTAATTGAGCAGGAGAGGATTGGGAGGCGAGGAAGATGGCGAAGATTTTAGGATTTCAAAAGTAATGATTTTACTTGGATAAACTGGAGCGGATGTTGAGGGCTACACTAGATATGGGAACTGGCGATAATGAGGAACCGCCTTTTTGAACGGTTGTCATCTTCGAGGCTTTACTGGACACGAAGTTGAACTCAACATAGACTTGTACGATGAAATCTGCTTCTACGCATTTGGTAGTTCAGTAGACCGTACATTGAGACGTACCGCAATTGTAATTCCTCACCATAATGTAGGATACATGAGTAAACGCCTTGAGTCAAGCAGCGGCTGAAATTGCAATAAACCTTTGTTATGAAATTTGAGTGAATCCGTGGGGGAAAGAGGTTTGTGGCTGCAGAGTTTGCTTCTTTAAGGATAGAAACCACGGGCAACCGGCGTATTTGCACTTGGTGAAATCAAAGACATCCAAAAAGTTAGGAAGACATGATCGGTAGATGCTAATGAGCCACGGCTCAGATGAAATACCCTGAAGAGCTTTGCATTGTCAGGTAAGTGTGCCACCACGGGTTCGAGTTTCTGATACTGGAGCCCTCAATGGTCTCATATGGACAAAGCTCCAAAGCATTAAGACTGCAAGCGCCAGCACCTCCCTTGTATATCGTCGAATTGCATATTCTAGAGCTGAATTCCGAGACACCCTAATATAAGCAGACCGTGGTAGTAGTTCCAGACTTAGGCGAGGAAGTCGCATCAGAAAGACTGGAATATAATTCTTCCCTGCTGCCAGCCTTTTCATAGTGTCTTCTATCCCAACTGATCGCAGTGAACTCAGTGCTGGCCTGGTAAGAGAAGGCAAATCCAATCTCTATGTTCACAGATTCACTGCAATTATGTAACTTATACTCTTTTACTATCAAAGGGAATTATGATAATAGTTTTGAAGAATGTTAGCAAAGGTTTTGCTATTTGTCATCTGCCGTTTGCAACCGAGTGAGGGCATGCATCAACGATCAACACCCAAATCCCCTAAATAAACCTTAAAGCAATACCAAATACAATCAAAATGCTTCAATTCTAAAATCAAATTCCATAAATGATGGCCATGTAATTACACCATCCAGCTTTCCCAATTTCGGTTCTTCAACCTTCCGAGGTCGTGCGCAGCATAATGTGGCGATATAGATCTTCCAAGTCTCAACGCTCTCATACATCTACACCTGATCCAACACTATCTTCTCACAATAATGGCGTTGGTATCTGCTGCACCATATTTGGCCTTGCTCTCTGAGCAGGACCCTTCCTTAAAGCTGTATGCCTTGTCGTCATTGAACGAGGTGGTTGACCAGCTTTGGGCTGAAATCGCCAACAACCTTCAGGAATTGGAGGACCTCTACGAGGACCCCCTGTTCGAGAAACGCTCGTTGGCTGCCCTTGTTATCTCCAAGGTCTACTATAACTTGGGTGATTATGACGCCTCCGTGAAGTACGGTCTTCGTGCCGAAAATGACTTTGACTTCGAAGAGAAGTCTCAGTATATCGAGACCATTGTGTCCCAGTGCATCAACATATACTCTAAGTTGTCCCAGAAAAAGTACTTGGGCGAGGATGTGACCATAAGCCCTCAACTCACGTTGATTTTTGAGAAAATGGTGGCGAAATGTGTCGCAGCAAACGACTTGAAGCTTGCCTTGGGCATTGCTTTAGAGAGTTTCCGCCTAGACATCATCAAGGACATCACCTCCAGAGAAACCGCTCGTGACGGTGAATATGGCTTGGCTTTGATTAATTATGTGTTGGTCTGTGCAAACTCGGTGGTGTCCAATGGTGTGTTCAGGGTGGACTTGTTGAACACCTTGATCGACTTGTTAATGTCCTTGAAGGGTCAGCAAGACTTCTTCACCATTTTCAAGATTATCATTCAATTGGGCGATGCCAATTTGGCCGTCCAGGTCTTCAAGCAGCTCATTGCCAAAGACGAGAAATTGATAGCATACCAGGGCGCCTTCGACTTAGTTAATTCTGCTTCCCAGGAGTTGATCGAATCTGTGTCTAAGCAATTGACTGCTGACGAATCGTTTGATAACACGCAGCCCGTTCAAGCCAGATTGATTCATGTTCTTTCTGGTGTGCCTACATGTGACTTGGACATCACCTTCTTGTACAAGAACAAGAACATCGACCTCGCAATCTTGAACAAGACCAAAAACCTTTTAGAAGGCAGAAACTCGATCTTCCACTCCGCTGTCACTTTCGCCAATGCTTTTTTCCACATGGGAACCACCGACGACTCATTCTTTAGAAGGAACTTGGAGTGGCTCGGAAAGGCTACTAATTGGTCCAAGTTTTCTGCCACAGCCGCTCTTGGTGTCATTCATAAAGGTAACTTGTCGCAGGGCCGCAACATCTTGAAGCCATACTTGCCTGGCTCCAATGGTGCCTCTCATACAAAAGGTGGCTCTTTGTTCGCCTTGGGCTTGATTTTTGCTGGCCACGGCAGAGAAACCATCGACTACTTAAAGCTGTTTATTGACGACCACGGAAATGCTGCAGGCAGCCATGACACTGACGTGATGTTGCATGGTGCTTGCCTTGGAAGTGGTGTTTCTGGAATGGCTACTAATAGTGAGAGTCTATACGAAGCTTTGAAGGTCGTTTTGTATTCCGATTCCGCCGTTTCAGGACAAGCAGCTGGTCTTGCTATGGGTTTGGTGATGTTGGGCTCCGGCAATGAGGAGGCTGTTAATGACATGTTCACCTACGCTCAGGAGACCCAGCACGAAAATATCATTCGTGGCTTGGCCATTGGTATTGCCTTGTTGAACTACGGTCAGGAAGACAAGGCCTTGCCCATAATAGAAAAGCTTCTCGATCAAGAAAGCCCAATCTTGAGATACGGTGGTGCTTTCACCATTGCCTTGGCATATGCTGGCACTGGCAACAACGGTGCCATCAAAAAGCTTTTGCATTTTGCCGTCTCAGATCCATCTGACGACGTCAGAAGGGCTTCTGTGATGAGTTTGGGCTTCTTGCTCGTGCGTGACTATCATGCTGCTCCACAGATTGTTGACTTGTTGTCTCAATCCCACAACCCACACGTTCGTTACGGTACAGCCATGGCTTTGGGTATCTCCTGTGCTGGTAGAGCTTTGCCCTCTGCTATTGAAGTATTGGAACCATTGACTAAAGATGCTGTTGACTTTGTGAGACAGGGTGCTTTGCAAGCGTCTGCCATGATCTTGATTCAGCAGAACGAAAACCTTTACCCCAAGGTTAAAGAATTCACCAGTTTATATGCTGACACTGTTAAAAACAAACACGAAGATGCGTTGGCCAAGTTTGGTGCTGCCACTGCCCAGGGTATCATTGACGCTGGTGGCAGAAATGTTACAATCAATTTGGAGAATGCGAACACGAACACATTGAACGTGAAGGCTATTGTTGGGCTTGCAGTGTTTGTTCAGTCGTGGTACTGGTTCCCATTGGCACACTTCTTGTCTCTTTCGTTTGCTCCTACTGCCATTATTGGCATCAAGGAAGACTTGAAGGCTCCCCAATTCGAGTTGAACGTCCACAGCTCCCCTGAATACTTCCAATACCCACCAAAGATTGAAGAGGCCAAGGAGAAACAACCTGACAAGGTTGCAAAGGCTGTGCTTTCTACGACGGCGAAGGCTAGAGCTAGAGCCAGGAAGCAGCAGGCCAAGAAGGACGGCGAAGACGGGAAGGGCGACGAGATGGACGTAGATGAGGAGAAGCCTGCCGTCAAGAAGGAAGAGGATAAACCCAAGTCCGAAGACAAAAAGGAGGACAAGAAGGACGAAAAGACGGAAGACAAGAGCGATAAGAACGACGGCAAGAAGGAAGATAAAGACGAGAAGGAGGAAGAACAGCCTATTGCCAACGAGCAGGTTGCCATTCGTTATCTGAAGACACCGTACAAGATAAGCAACTTGTCCCGAGTCTTGCCAGCACAGGTGAATTACGTGCTGTTCGTCAAGGATGACCGGTTTGTGCCCATTAGACGCCACCGTGGGTTTGGAGGCATCATTGTATTGCATGACACAAAACCAGATGAAAAGGTGGAGATCATCAAGACCGTGAGGCAGTTGAACATGACGGAGGCGCCACTTCCGGAGCCCTTCACATTGAGCGGAGAGGATCTAGAAGACGAATGAGGGGTGTAGCGAAATTCGCCCTAGCCAAGTCAAAACAAGCAAACGATGAGTATCTACGAAATACAACCAGTCCATGAGGAGCGGGGTGCGGTTGGTGAATGCCCCCATTGGTAGTTGAGGCGGGGCAAACTGAACCAATGCGGTGCCTTTCCGGCGTCCCGCTTATCTTTTCGCAGACATTGGGTGCAGACCTCGAAGAACGAGCCCGTGTTTGGACTTCACTTAGATCTTTTTGCTCGCTTCAAATATTCTTTTTTGTGTCACCTGGCGATCTCACCCTAATTTGAGTTATACGAAATTCTGAAACCGGCGTTTGTCTCCTCCTTTTCATTTTGGATGTCCACTCAAATGCTACTTACCCCTTTTGTTCGCCATGGAACTCTCCGAAACGACGGAATTGAACTTTCTGGTCCATCTCAGTCCGACAATACGCTGGTGACCGAGCTCTGTTGTGTAGGCTCCAACTCAAGCTCAGCTACCAAATACTACGTTCCCTTTAGCGATATTCTCTGGTGTGAACTGGCTAACGGTGACACCGTGATGAAGTTGCATTATGTCGAGGAGAATGGAAAACCTATATCTGTGGAAAGTATACTCGTGGACGTGGCTTACGCTGCTGAAAATCAAGATATCGCTAGTCTAATCTTGAAAAAGGCTTACAAAGGCAGTGTAGTGGCGCCGCTGGTATTGGTAGTGCTTAATAGCTTTGGAGGTCAGGGTAAGGCACGCGAAGTTTACAAGGAGCAGATTGTGCCAGTCTTGGAGGCAGCCCATGTTGATGTCACATACCAGGAAACGACACATCAGGGCCATGCTGTGGAGATCGGAAGGGAGGTTGACCCCAAGTACGACGTGATCGCTTGTTGTTCCGGTGACGGTATTCCCCATGAAATCATGAACGGAATCTATGAAAGAAGTGACTCCGAGGCGGTTTTCGACAAAGTAGCCATCACCCAGCTTCCGTGTGGTTCTGGCAATGCGCTCTCGTTGAGCACACACGGTACCAATAACGCTGCCATGGCAGCTTTTCGCATGTTGAAAGCAGAAAGAACGAAAATGGACGTCATGGCTGTTACTCAGATGGATGACGACGCTGAACGGACAAGAATAAGTTTCGTCTCTCAAGCGTACGGTTCCATTGCTGATGCCGATATAGGCACAGAGAGGTTGCGCTGGATGGGCCCCATCCGGTTTGAGATCGGCGTGGCGCACAAAGTCATCACCAAAGCCAAGTACCCTTGCGATCTTTGGGTTCATTACGGATGCGAAGGAGATGATGTTAAGGATCATTTTGAACGTCATCGCAGCGGAGCATCTTCAGAACTCAAAAGACGCAAATACTCAAAGCTCAGTGAAGAGCCCCCAGCCGGATGGGAGATGATGCCACCGGAAATCGCAGACAACATCAATATCTTCTATGTGGGGAAGATGCCATACATGTCAGACCAAGCTCAGTTCTTCCCTGCCGCATTGCCCCAAGATGGCATGATGGATATGTTAGTGACCAACGCCAAGGCGCCATTGATGCATATGTTGGGCTTGTTCATGAAAATCGACCAGGGTGCCCATGTTCACTCAGACGAGGTGATCCACGCCAAAGTACTCGGCTACCGCTTGGTTCCACGAATCAATGACGGCAAAAGGCATTACATCTCCGTTGACGGTGAGAATATTCCCATGTTGCCGATTCAGGTGGAGGTGATGCCGCTGGCGGTGACTGTGTTGCTTCAAGGAGGAATGTACGTAGACACAGCTTGGACTGCTGCATAAGAGTCGCAGGCTGGCGGGACTACGGCACCGTCTGTGACGTTGTGATTGTATAGAGTAGTATGTATCTTTGCTGCATGATAGGTTATAAATGGATTCTGGGAGCTTCACTAAGCCTGTTGCACCATGGGCTGTAGTTTACGGAGGATCAGCAAAAACCTATCAGACCGGATTTTATCTTGACGTTAATATCTTGACGGATTTTTCAACTGGTTGTCACTACTTGGAAGACACACTCCTCACATATAGCGACCGCCTACTGCCATGACCCTTGAACCATTGGTCCAAATTCTTAAGCCTACAAGAAGATTAGCCCAACACTTGACGAGTGGCCCAATTAATATAAACGCAGGCGTGCTTCAAAAATCGACATTTAGCAACTCTGGATCTCTCGCGCTTAGTCTACCCGATTGTTCCGGTGATCAATTAAGCCGCAGGAAGCTTCCATCCACAAAGCCCATTTTAAATTAGCAGACCCTCGATATTCTCGCCGCAGCATTCGAAATTGGGCTCTGAATTTTCGAAACTTTTACAGAAAGCGTGCCGTAGCCCGACGCCAAGACCATGTGGAGAAAGCGTGATGGAGTAGAGTGTACAGTTTTGCAACCACCCAACCCAATTGCAAATAGTCAGCAAACGCCAGAAACTGAAATACCCAGATCCGAGCGTCGCCGAGGGTTCGTGAATGTTGACGTGGACTGAAATCGCCGGAAATGCAGAAACGCCTAATTTTATTTCGCCATCTCCAATATGCCTCATTTTTGCTTCAGACTTGGCTAATCTGGGCACGGTCTTATCGTGCGACAGCTACCACCGCCCCAACTCCCCTCAGCAGCCCCTAACTGTGACGGTATGCAAAAACCCCAAACCTCCGTAGCCTAATCTCTCCTATCAGGAATTTTTTCAAAACTTCCACCTCCCAATCACATTTTATACGCCATCTGCCCGCCTCTTATCGAGCAAAGTCCTGCACTGACCTACATCGTTCTCACTACTTTTCCCTCCTACCACTTCCCTTCTTCCTTATGTTCGAACGTCTAAAGCAGAAAGTGTCCCGCCGACTGTCAGAACCGGCTCTTCTCGATCTTCCTATCCTGCCATTTACAGGAAGACGGGCCCTGACCTCCACAAACCGCACCGTCGTGATCCAGGACGAACCCCACCCTCGTCATAGTAGCCTGGTTTCCCGACTCAGGGCGCTGTCTGTGCTGAGCCAGGGTCCCGAGGCGCCGGGGCGGCTGAAGCTGGTGCTGAAGAAGCAAGCACGTGAGCTCGTCAAGCACGAAACTTCCCAGGTGGTGGGAAAGAAGCTCCAGTCGTTATTGAGTGACTTGGGCCTTCTACAGCCTTTCCCCTTGCAGACCTCGAACAACCTGACGCTGGGGCCGCCGCTGAAGCTGATTCGCTGCTTTGTGGCCAACACAAACGACTGTATTTATTTGCAACCGGCGCTGCTGACCAGTTTCACGTATGACGACGTGGAGAACGGTGGAGCCCATGTTGCCGAAGATTTGGACACCGAGAACGCCGTTGGCTCAGAGGGAGCCAGCACCCCGGAGGGCCTGGAAGACCCGAGCGTGCCGGGCTGTGATTTCGTGCCCCAGGCGACTCCTGATGCGGAAACTTTGAACGACCCTGTTCGCAAGGCTTTCGAGCTGAAGCTCAAACCGTTCAACTGCCCGAACTATCTTACTCTGAAGATCGACTCTGATACCCCGATCCCCCACGTGTTTGCCTTTATCATCGAACTCACCAAGGAAACGTCCGTGAAGGAGGTCCGCTTCGACTTCCAGCTGTGTGTGCTGACTCTATGGCCTACGGGTGATCCACATAACCACTATCACCAGAGAGAAAGGTACAAAATCGGTCAGTTTGAGTGGCTTTCGTCATTGAGTGACGCAGACTACTATATCAACACCAACAATTCCAACGACGCCAAAATCCGCAAGATTGACCCCAATGAGCTTGCAAGGCGCTCGAAACGCTACCGTTTGGTGAGCGTTCGGGACTTGGCCGACGGCAACGACCCCATCAACAACTCCAAGAAGTCAAGCTCTTTCCACCCGGAATTTGCTTCCCCAAACTTCTCCGACGCTATGTCGATCTCTTCATCTGGCAACCCGGAAATCGCAAAAGCTGGTCTTTACGTTTTCCTCTTGCCCCTCATATTCCCATCCCACATGCCCGCATCCGTCACCACCATCAATGGCTCGCTCATTCACCGCTTGACAATGAACATGATCAAGATGAGTGACAAGCTCAATAGAAAAACCAAAGTGTACTCATACTATAACCTTCCCATGGTACGGACGCCGCCTTCACTTGCAAACTCTGTGGCCGACAAACCCATTTACGTGAACAGAGTTTGGAACGATGCCATGCATTACATCATCACATTTCCAAAGAAGTATGTCCCACTAGGCTCTGAGCACACCATCAATGTGAAGCTCATTCCTTTGATGAAGGATGTTATTCTCAAGCGTATTAAGTTTAATATTCTTGAACGGATTACCTACGTATCCAAGGACCTCAAGCGCGAGTACGAATACGACAGTGACGATCCCCACATGGTGAAGCCTCATTGCGAATTGAAGACACGAGAAAGAGTGGTTCACCTTTGCGAGCTCAAGACAAAGTATCGAAGCAATTACTCAGCTTCTTCGGAGCCTTTCAAGGAGGAAGTCATCAAGTGTCCAGATAACAACTTGTTATTCTCTTGCTATGAACCTAAGGACGATCCAGCTCTGGACGACCCTCTTGCTAAGCCCGAAAAGTCTACCATGATTGCGTCGCCATTGGATATCAACATTGCTCTTCCATTTTTGACCTCAAAAGCTGATAAGGAAATGTTGACTGCCAACGCGGAGGATCTCAATTTTGACGCCACCCCCAAGAAGTCTTTTAGCAGTCACAATGATTCAGCACTGAGTGGCCCTTTCTTCCCATCCTCTCCAATCATTGGATCATTGGAGACGCACATTAGCCATGCTCATAATGAAGCAGCCGGCACGACTGATGATATGGACGACAATGTTTTGAAGCTCGATTCAACAGCATACATGGATGAAAACAAGACACCTAAAGAGAGCATCCAACATGGCGTCACTACCGTGCAGAAGGCTCTCGCTCCAGACTCCAACTTCCGCCATGTCAGGGTTTCTCATAGGCTTCAGGTTTCATTTAGAATCTCGAAGCCAGATCCCAAAGACAATTATCGGATACACCATTATGAAGTCGTTATAGACACCCCGATTGTCTTGTTGAGTTCCAAATGTGATGAGACCTCCATACAGCTCCCGAAGTACGATGAGATTGATTCTGAAGTCGTGGCCCCCTCTCCTCCAGTCAGAAGAGAAATCACTTTCAGAACCCCTTCTTACAACAAGAACGGTGTGAGTATCGAGCCGCTCGATCCCGAAGGCAACGATCGTTTACCCTCTTTCCAAGAGGCTATCTCGGCGTCGCCTTCACCAGTCATGAGGTCGTTCTCTGTGGCAGATGATCCTTTAAGCAGAGCAAACTCCGTGAGCCATCCTGGACCAGCTCCGCCATATGAAGAGTCGACTCCAGGAATCGCTGCTGATGAATACATTCCTACGCTCCGGATAGACGATTTAGTGATTGACACTCCGAATGCACCTGTTCCACGAAAGCCCTCAGGCTTGAGAGCTTCTCTTGGCAACTCATTTGCTCCAACGACGCCGAATCGTGGATCGGATACCAACGCTTCTTCTGCTGATTCCAGAGACGACGAAAGCTGTGCACCAGATGAAGTTGATCCCCTTTCGCTTCTCAGCTCTGATTCTGCCAGTGAAGCGGTTTCGTCCACTGACTTGGTCTCTCCATCAACTAGTCACGGCTCAGCTGCTGATCGGATCGCCAAAGACATAGGTTCTGTATCTCCTATTGCAGTTCCAGCAAATGGCTGCGAAAGAAGGAGCAGTGAACTAGGGCGCCTGCCACTCTCGAGAGACCCTGGGTTCGAAAGCAAATCCACTCAGGAAAGGACCAGAGCTGATTTAGCTAAAATCCTGTCGACCGATTTGGGAGACCCCAAACTGCTTGGTCTTCGCCATGCATATTAGCTATTTGTACCATAATGGATTCGTGCGCATGCAGCGCCTAGGCTATCATGAGATGTAGTAAGTACGCCTTTCTTTTCCACCACTAAGCACTCTGTCAATGTCGCTTATACCCAAAAATGGAAAAGTTGCTGTTGTTGGTGGAGGAGTATCTGGATTGACTTTCACCTACTTTCTTCTGAAGCTTCGCCCTGATGTGCATATTTCGATATATGAGAAGAACAAACGACCTGGAGGCTGGATATCCACTGAAGTTCTTCACAATACGCATGATGGAGCTAACATATTATTAGAGAAAGGACCTAGAACGCTAAGAGGCGTGAGTGATGGTACAATGCTTATCGTGGATATCTTAAACCAACTAGGGTATGGTGACCAGGTCGAGGTAATGAAACTGACGTCTGATGCCAACCGTAAGTGGCTTCTTGATCCCTCTAATAACCTCGTCCAAATTCCTAATTCCTTGTCGAGCTTTGTGAAGTTTATACTTAGTGACATCACAGATGGAGCTGTCGAGAGTGTCATAAGAGAACCGTTCCAGAAACCTGCCGGTGCTTCAAAGGACGAGTCCATTCGAGAATTCTTCACTAGAAGATTTGGCTCTCCAGATTTGGCGGTAAACGTTCTTAGTGCCGTGATGCATGGTGTTTACAGTGGTGACATTGGCAAACTTAGTGTGAAAGCCACTCTTCCTGCGCTTCTAGAATTGGAGAAGGATCACGGCTCTATTTTGAAGGGCGTAGCAAAGAAAATCATAGCGAAAAAGCCGGCAACAGTTTTATCGCTGCAATTGACGCAGTACCAATCGATGATAGCACCACAAACAGATATGAGTAGCCTAGCAGGCAAACTCAAGAAATTCCCCATTATGAGACTTCGAGACGGACTACAGACGTTTCCGCTTGTTTTGAGCGACTACCTTGAAAATCAAAAGAATGTGGATTTGCATTACGGTGCTAGTGTGGAAAAAGCAGACTTCCATGGAAAGCTCACCATCAACGGAGAGCAGCAAGTGTTTGATCATATCAGGTACACGCTGAGCACCTTGGGGCTTGCCAAATTAGTGGACGATGACGAGCTCTCTAAAGTGCTAACGTCTTTCGAACACACCACCATCTTTTTGGCCAACGTATATACAAGTAAGCGCTGTTTGATCCCCAAAAACGGCAGCGGCTTTGGTTTCTTGGTGCCTATACGCAACAAAAACCCCGAGTCACTTCTCGGTGTGATTTATGACTCCGATTGCGAGCTGGATGCCGTGGCATTTGTGGATGAGTCCGCTAGACCCAAGGCGCCCTTCCATAAGGTCACGTTGATGATGGGAGGCCACTTCTTCAGCAGCAGAGGCGTTCCTTCGAACAAGATCAACATTGGAACAGCTCGCAGAGTGCTTTCGGGGATTTTGCATGTGGACTTATCGCAGTTCGACAGGATTATTGTGCGTGATGAGGCAAACGAGGCCAGCAAAGAGATCGACGTGGGTGAAAATGACTTGCTCATATCGTACAATTTGCATGAGAACTGTATCCCCCAGTACAATGTTGGTTTCCTCGAGAATGTCGACGAGATGAAGCGGATTATATCCACCGGGAGCAATGGTCACTTCAGCATGGGCGGCACAGCCTTGGGTAAATTGGGAGTGCCCGATTGTGTCATGAACGGTTTTGAAGATGCCGTGAGTTTAGCATAATATTACGTTTCCTCCTCCTGTTTTTCTATCGTCAGTACAAGCTTCGACTTGATCTTTGCATAGTCTATCTGGAGCTCCTTACCGAAAACAGGAGTTTTCTGAAGCCCTCTCAAAGCGTTGTTTGCCAGTGCCTTACTATCTAGCACCACGTGAGCCTGGCCACGCATTTTCTTGGGCATCAAGATCTCGATGACATCTCCATATGTTGAAAATAAGAGATATAGCGTGTGTTTGACGACGTGTTTTGAGATCTTGTCATTGAGATTTTTCACATAAAGCGTCTGCTGGACCTCCAGTCGCGGCCGTTTGACATTGGGAGTTTCTCCACCATTTGCCCGCTTTCTATCGCTCATAAAGAAGGTAGTTGGTACTTGGTGATGGAGAGCAGTTGATGCAGGAAAGACACTACAATTGTTTGCAACCATTTTGATCAACTATGTACATTATTAGGCTTCCAGGTCTATAAGAAGCTGGAGCCGTTCTTCAAACTCGTGCTCGTCGACCTTTTCTATCAACTCGTCTAATTTGACCCCTGCCATCACGCCAGGAAGATCGTGCACCGAGTGGCCACACCGGTGGTCTGTCACTCTATTCTGAGGATAATTGTAGGTTCTTATCTTATCTGAGCGGTCCGTCGTGGTCACTTGGTCTGTTCTCATCTTTCTCTGCTCGGCCACTTCCTTTTCACGCTCAATAAGGGCCAATCTGGATCGCAATATCTGGAAGGCTTTGGCCTTATTTCTGGGCTGTGACCGTTCGTCTTGCTGTTGCACAATAATACCGGTGGGTATGTGCACCAAGCGAACAGCCGAATCGGTGGTGTTGACGTGCTGGCCGCCTTTTCCTCCGGCTCTCATGGTATCTATACGTACCTCACCTGGAGCAAATTGGCGCTCATCTTCTTGAAGAGACTGCTCATTACCTTCTGACATTTTGGGCAATACAACAACTGCAGCCGTGGAGGTGTGTGTACGGCCCTTGGTTTCTGTAGCAGGAACCCTCTGAACCCTGTGGACACCACTTTCGTGTCTAAGAGTATTGTAAGCTCCGGGAAAGTCAAATGTGATAATAGCCTCAGTAAGGCCGTTGTTGGATCCCACCGTTTTGCTCATGATCTTGAGCGGCCACCGCTTGTGGTTGGCGTAGTTTATGTACATGTTGAGGAGGTCTTCCGCAAAGAGACCAGCCTCGGAACCGCCAACTCCTGGACGGAGCTCCATCATAGCGGGTTTGTCATCGTAGCTGAGTGCCGGTAAAAGCTTTTTTTGGAGATTTTGGGACGCTCTCAGCACATTGGGAACAATGTCCTTAAGCTCATTCTGAGCCTCTTCCATGAGCTCTTGGTCTGGGGACTCCTCGTTGATGATATCCAAAAGCGCCTTTACATTTTCCATGTCAACGTTGTACTTGTGGTAGTTCTCTAGCACCGCCAGAACCAACAGGTACCGTATGCTTATCTCCAGGTCAAAAGCACCACCCTCCATCTTCTTCTCCAAGGCATTATACTCTTTTGTCATCGCCTGGGCCCGGGCCAATAAGAGCGGGTGTATCGGCTCTATGAGATCCTCGGCACGAACCGCATTAACTGTGCTTTTCCATCTGGCCAAACGGACCCAATTTAGCGGTACCCTTCGAAGCATGAAGAGTTGATACTTAATGCGCGCTACTACTACAATGTCTTCACAGAGTAGGCCCATCAGCATTGAAGAATTCCGGCTCGCGCTCGATGACTTGACGAATGAGAATATACAGTCCGTGTTGCTGCAGTTAGAGAACTCGATAAGAAAGTTGAAGGAGACAAACGACATCCTTGAAGGAGAGATCAAAGCTGGCGTTGACCCAGAGAGTAGGGAACTCTATGAGTCCACCATAGTCGAGAATGTCCAGGTTTTGGAGAGTCAGGAGGCCCGGGTGAGTGCCATTGGTGAGGAGTTGAAGAGGCGAGGAGCTAAGGAGGAGACGACCGAGGAAGGTATCTACCTATAATGCGCTATATACAATGTCATGGAGGCAAACATTTCGTTTGGTGTCCTCGGTGATTTGATGGAGTCATTGGAATGCACAATGTCCCTATGACTCGATAGATGGGGCTTCCGTGCCCATCAACTGGTTGATGAACGGCTTTTCGTCAGAACGAAGCTTGTCCTCGGGCTTCTTACACACCAACATCCATGTTGACCCAAGATGAACCCTCTTTTCATAGGTAATGTCCAAGCCGGCGTCCTCAATGAGCTCCCCGATGTCTAGGTTCCAGCGGCACCCCCAAGTCTTCATTCTCTTTTCTGCTCGGAAGTCCAAGTGGTTGTTCACCAAGTCCCAAGTTCCCCTTCCGTGCTCAAGTAGAACGACTCTGCCGCCAGGGCGCAAAAGCTTGGCCATGTTCTTCAAAGCAGCAACGGGGTCTTCATGCGCACACAAGCCAAATGCTTCCACGACGGTGTCGTACCTGGCATTGGTGGATTCTGCCAAACTGGCCAATCCCTCTGCTTTTCCTGTCACGAACGCTACCTTCTTGAAGCCAGGGAAAGCCTTCTTAAATTTCTTCTCTGTCTCCTCGACCATTTTCTTGGAAGAGTCGGTGAAGGTGATGGAATCCACGTGCTCTAGGTTGAGGTAGGGAATGTTTCTGCCTGTTCCACAGGAAACCTCCAAAACATCGCCTTCGATTTGCAGCATCAACCACTTACGGCGCCTGCCCATCATCACACCACGCTCCTCCCACTTAATCTGGTTGTCGTAATCTTCTGCTTTCTCATCGAAGAACTCAGTTGTGTCTTGGGGAGGAACGATGCCCGGGTTAGCCGAATTGGATATTTTTGTTCTGTCCTCCGTCTCCTCAGGAACGGCCGTTTTGGTGGTCTTTTTCGCCTGTTTCGAGTACCACTCGTTTAAGTCCTCTGGTGTGGGTTCGAACATCACCCCGGTGTCGAAAATATGCTTTCTTCTAAACTCTTTTCTCATCATCTGGTACAACTTGAACTTCTTTTCTTCACGAGGCTTCAACTTATCACCAGTGAGCTTTTTGAGCTTCAAGTACTCGTACTCGCTGAGAGATGCTGGATCTGCTGCGTACTTCTCCCTGATGTGCTTTATCTGCTGGTCCTCGTACCATCTGTCCCTCATGTAGTAGTACATGGCAACAAGCATAACACCGAACATTGCGACGTAGTACTTTGTCATCGATCTTTTGAATTCGTTGGTTTGGAAATAGAGGGCCCATTGCTTGTACTTGGGTAACTTCTCTTTGCTTCGCTCTTCCTGAAGTTTCTTGTAATTGACGGGAAATGGAGTTTTGGAGTATGGTCTCACTAAAAGTGGAACGAGACCCTTAGTTATGGGGGCTCGGAGCCGGGTTTCCCGGACCGTTCGAAGACCTAGTCTTAGCATGGTGATGATAGAATTTTTCGCACCCAAATATGTATCTGTATTGGTGAATGGGAAGGAGGGTTGATATCTTGGGATAGTTCATTGTTTGAGATTTCCAGAACTTTTTGAATCGAATCTGGACACATTTGAAAAGAAAGTATTTTGCTAAATTTGGCTTGAACGAGAAGATCTGATTGGAAGCCCAAGTAAGGTGCTACAGTGGAGAGTGGTATGAGTAAGGCTCACTGATACCACCACAAGTTTAAAAGCCGACTGCAAAATTCACAGAATTAAGATAGTCTTCACTTTTCACTAACACCTTCTCTATTATCATTTCTCTTTCTGAATTCATTCTTCTTCTTCCACACATAGGGCTTGCTGGGTGTGTCCGGCACAATAGTGGATGATAGAGGCAAATCGACAGTCTCAACTCCACACAACCTGATTCTACAATGTCTGAATACATCGAGACGATAGAGCAGGCGAGAACAGACGCTTCACAAAAAAAGTACGATGAAGCCGAAAAGAAGTACTGGTCAGTAATCAATGCCAAGGTTGACGCTGAAAATCAAACTCAGAGAGCCAAGTTGTTGCAAGACCAGGAAACTGCCATTCTCGAGCTTGGGAAGGTTTTTCAGGATATAAAGAATGCCGAGAAGTTGCGCACGTTAATCAGCGACTCGCGTGCTGCTTTGGGCGGCTTCGCCAAGTCTAAGACTGCCAAAATCGTCAAGTCTTTGGTTGAAGACTTTGATGCTATCCCAGGCGCCCTTGACTCGCAAATCACCGCCATCAAGGAATCCATAGAGTGGGCCATCCAAAGTAAGTTGTCGTTCTTGAGGCAACAATTGCAGTTGAAATTGTCCGCCAAGCTTTACACCAAGGGTTCGTACCAGGAGGGCTTGAAGATCATAACAGACTTATTGAGAGAATACAAGAGATTAGACGACAAGTCTTCGTTAGTCGAGGTGCAGTTGGTGGAGTCGCAGATATACCATGCCTTGAGAAACATACCCAAATCCAGGGCTGCCTTGACTTCTGCTAGAACGTCGGCTAACTCCATCTACTGTCCCACCATCTTACAGGCTGAGCTTGACTGCCAAAGTGGTATTTTGAATGCCGAGGACAGGGACTATAAAACCGCCTTTTCGTACTTCTACGAGTCGTTCGAGGGCTTCAACTCGCAGAACGACGAAAGGGCCATTGTCGTCTTAAAGTACATGTTGTTGACGAAGATCATGTTGAACTTGATCGACGACGTCAAGACCATTTTGAACAACAAGAACGTTGTCAAGTACCTGTCTAAGGACATCGACGCTATGAAATCAATCGCTACAGCATACTCAAACAGATCCTTGAAGGAGTTCGAAAACGCTTTGTTGACCTACTCAGTTGAGTTGAAGTCCGATCCCATCATCAAAAATCACTTCAATGCATTGTACGATAACTTGTTGGAACAAAACTTGTTGAAGATCATTGAGTCCTACAGTGTGGTGGAGTTGGATCACATTTCTAAAAGTATTGGCTTGAACATCCAACAGGTCGAGGGCAAATTGTCGCAAATGATTCTAGACAAGGTCTTCTACGGTGTGTTAGATCAGGGTAATGGCTGGTTGATTATCTATGATGAGCCACGCAAGGACGCTTCGTACGAGGCGGCTTTAGGCTTGGTAAAGAACTTGTCCAGTGTGACGGACTTGTTGTACGAGAAGGCGTCCTCCTTGAACTAGGTAAATGCAATAATAGAACGAAATCACGCAAAAATGCCTTTCACTCCTCTCTCACTGGCCACAATTGACAATTTGCCCGCCAAACTGACGAACTCGTTCAATCTGCCGCAAGTAATGAAGCACTGCAAGAAGTCATTTGCCTTATCGTCGGCGACTTCATTGATCAATTGAAAAGCTTCACGCATGTACTTCCAATCGGTGCGTCTTACCTGTTGGAGAACTTGCAAGAGCTCGATAATGAAATATGGAACATAGATGCTTCTGAATTCCTTGTAAATCTTCACCAGCTCCTCGTCAGCGTAGTCCAAGACAACATCTTTGAACCACGTTTTGACGAGGTTCTGAAGGTTGAGGATAGTTTTTTCAATCGATTTTTCCAAGTCCTTGGATTTCCAGAATCCCTCGGAAAACTCGCTGGCATTAGCATCAGTGCCCACAAAACTCTTCCATTGATCGAGAAGATCAAGGGTTTCGACAAGTTCTTGGTATTGTAAGAGCTCTTGTCTATGCTCTTCTGAAATTGCTGCTGGCGGGCTGTTTCCATACAAAGACTTCGTCTGTGTTTGGAAATCGTAATCCTTCAAAAGCGATTTGAAATTCTTATCCTTGCTAAAAGCCTGAACGGATTTCAACCTTCCAGTAAGGAGGAAACGACGCATGAGAACCTTGGTTGCAGATATAGCTTCCTCGTACATGCTTTTGTCGAAAAGCCAGTCAACAGATCTGTATAGTTTTACGTCGACAGGGTCAATGCTTTCATCTGAGACCAACACATTACCCTCTTGAGAGTAGTGTTCTTCAGTCTCCAACATGACTCTCTCCACGGTCCTCTTCAACACATTGTACACCTTGTTGTCCGTTTCTTGTATATCCTCGGTAGTTGAGCTAGCAGGAGTTTCGTCTCCACCAGCTTGATTGATCTCAAACTTGTTCAATATGCTAAGCTGTCTAGATCTCTTCTCTGGGTCGGTAATAGTCGATAAGAAGATGGAGTAGCATTCACGAACATCTTTCTCATCTGGAATGAACGTCATGTATACGGGCACGAGATCCTCCAAGTCGAGATCTGATAATCTTGTGATGTAGCGAGTGATGATGCGAGTAGGAGTTTTGGACCCATCGTTGAGATTGAGCATGACGGATAACACAGCCAAGTGAGTCAAGATTCGTAGGATTTGGTAATCCAGAGCTATTTCAGCCTGGTCCGCTTTGAAAGCGTTATGCAAAAATATGTTGAGCTGATCGATCATGACACTACCCATGATAACACGGAATGGGTTCTTGCTTTCATTGCCCTTTTTCAGGAGGGTGTTGAGGATGCCGTCCACGGAGTCGAATTGAGGTGAAGGCAACAGAATGGAGCTGAGCTTCTCATCTTCAGGGAGACTGTTTTGAAGGAAGACTCTGACGTGAAAAGTGAGCAACTGGTAAAGATACACCAAGAGGCTCTGCTCCCAGTCATCTGCGGCGAACTTGATATTCTCGGAAAGGTCCCCTCCACTGAGAAACGTGTATATGAGCCTTTCGTAATAATTGAGGCTCGTTTCTTGGGAAAGCTTGTATACGGTCTGGTGCCACAAGTACTTGTGCTTGATTCCTGAGGCTTCAGAAGAGTCAATCTCTATATCGTCGAGTTCCCCATCTATTTTTGGATCGTAGTAGTCTTGAATCGCGCCCAAAAGAATTAAGGCCAAGGTGTAATTGCCCGTCTCGTTGCAGATATCTATGGCTCCTTGGTAGTCTCCAGTGAGTAAGATCTGGTATATTTGGGAGAAAACCACCAGATCCGCATCCAGGTCTTCTTTGGCGATTTGCTTGCCTTCACGTAATGGAGCATCCAGGTCTACCGTAGACACTAGCTGTGCACATTCAGCAGAATTCGTCATGGCCGACAACGACTTGGTCTTCGACTTAATTGTGGTTTGTATCCACTTCAGCTTTTGTGCGTCGGTAAGTGGCGAAAACTGGCAATTAGGGGAATTGTACTGAAGCCATTGGATAATCAAAAGCATCTCCTTGAGCTTGGGGTTCTTCAGCAAGTAGGCCTCTCTTCTCACTTTTATAGATGAGTAGGGTGGAGCATCAAAGTCCTCTTTCTCCGCAAGTCTGAAAGAGTAGAGTAGCTCAAACAAGTGCCATAGTTTTGTTTCAAGATTCCAGTTCTCAAAGTCCTCGGAGTCTTTCTGGTTCAAGGCCAAGGCAATCTTAGCAGAAATGGCAGTGAAGCTTTTCACCACGGAAAATGGATCATCCGAAGAAGTGCCCAACTTGAAGTTTTCAAGCACACGGGCAAATTGTGTTTCAGCAGGCTCCAGCAAGGGGTCTGCAAATATGGTGGATTCTTCCATGGCACTAGTGGGTAAACAAGCGATGATTTTTTTGTTCGCGGTTGTAGGCAGTAGGTGGTAGAGTGGGAAGTCTGTAGTAGAAAATATCAGAGGTTTGAGAAAGTGAAGATAAATATCAAACGGATTTGCAGCGGGAGGTTCTATATTATTATACTTTGTTGATTTGGTCCTCTACATTCAAGACTTTGCAAGTATCAGGCTACCTCTATGACTGAGAATGGCTGCAATCAGTTGGCATTATGGATGCTGGTCTATGAAATGTGCCTGAGTTTAAAAAATTAAAATTCTGCATTTTTGCCTGCTTTCGAGTATGCCAAAAGTCTCTTAAGGTTTGGCATGGATGGTCTAGATCGCCATCATTGTAATGCACCAAATGACCTACTTCTGATGACATGCATCGACAAGTGAAATGTCCACTTGTCATAGGTTCTTGATTTTTTCAATAGCTTTAACCGGTCCCCCATCCCAGCGGCTTTGTCATCCTTGAAATGTCGGCCCCCCACATAATTTCCATCGCCATCTCTATTGTTTCTAGGGACCCAAAACCACGCTTTAATCAGAATCGCTCTCATAGCTCTCGTCTTCACTCTCGCCTCCGTAAACCCGCACGTCGGCTTCACCCCTGTCAATGTACACTTTCCTGGGCGCTATGTACGGTAGAGTAAGATCCACTACCCTCTCTTCAACCACCAACGAGTCCACCCACTCATCCATGTGAATAACGTCGTAATGAACCGGTAGACTGTTTTCAAATCTCGGTGTCTTGAGCTGCACACGCAACTTGCGGTAGTCCCCAATGTACTCGTCGTACAAGGCATAAACTTCCTTACCTTCATAGACCAAGCGACAGTATAGAAGCGCTAGAGCGGTGAGGTACTTGAACTCGTTGTAGCCGTTTTGCTTAAGCAAAAGCCGTATTATGGCAGCTTTTGGCTCGAGCTCTAGAAGCCGAAGAAGACAACAGAGGAACGGACTGGGCCGGCCTGTCTGATCGGTTCCTGCTAGAAAGTGCACCTGGTTTACTATGACAGGCACAATTGACAGCTCATTGGTGAGATGAAGCTTTTCTTTGTAGAAGAGGGAGTCTTGAATTCGGTGCCGCACGATTGCGCCGATTAGGTGGGCTTTGTTTTCCACCACTCTCTTATCCATCAGAGGTAGTAGGTGAGTGCGATGCGATTTTGTGGAGGTCCAATTGAGCTAATGGGTATCGGTGAATTTGTGGGAAAATTGATAAAAGACTCGTTCGTGATGGATTGAGTGTGTTCGGTCTGGATTCGTGATTTATGTTGCTTTTTGTGGCGCTCTACAGCTGGACACACATCCGTCTAGTAAGCTCAATATTGAATGTTGAAGTGAGAAATGGATTCAACATGGAAGACTACTGGATCGATTGAGGTCTACCTCTATTTTCGGGAATCTCTTCTGGATCAGTTGCTGCAAAACAAGCTTTTACTCAAAGACTACAAAAGGCCCTTAGCCTACTCTTGTCGATTATCTTTATTGGGCATACCACTACTCTTCATCCTCGTCCTTGAACTCGATATTCTCCAACTCCGTTAAAAGAGAACCCAACTTCTTCGCACTCGCCTCCAAGTGCTCCTTCTGAGTCTTAACGAATACCTTCAAGAGATCGACATTCTTGGAGGGCTTCAAGAGCTTTCTCATCTCCAACACGGCCACCTCAGTGGCACTCACCAACTCGTCTTCCTTGGCGATCAAGTCATCGTCCTCCTCATCCTGAGCGGTTTCACTCTTCTTGGATCTGGCCAAGTCAAACTCCAGTCTGGAGCTGTACACACGCTTTCTCAACTCGTTGACCTTGATGAATTGCTCGTTCAAGATCCTGACCAAGTTGTGGTTCAACTCCGACATGATCTTCTTGTCCTGTTCCAATCTAGACGTGGCAATCTCCGTGTAAGTGGATGAGATCTTCAAAAGAGCGAAAGACAAAGTGTTGGACGAGTCGCTGAACTCCTCGCTGTGCTTGTTGGCAATTGTCGCCAATTGGCCGTAGAGAGTTCTAGGCAATTGGGCCGAAATTGTCTGGATTTCAACGGTGCCTTCATCTTGCTCAGACTTTTCCTCGCCGCC
Source organism: Candidozyma chanthaburiensis (assembly GCA_030579055.1). Classification (NCBI taxonomy): domain Eukaryota; kingdom Fungi; phylum Ascomycota; class Pichiomycetes; order Serinales; family Metschnikowiaceae; genus Candidozyma; species Candidozyma chanthaburiensis. Next base: position 116,245 of record JAKUAA010000017.1, on the reverse strand, counting down.
ACCCAAAAGCACCTTCTCCATCTCCTGAGGGGTAGATACGTTTTTCAACTGGTTGAACTTGCTGGTGAAAATGCCACCGACGTTGGCATCACGAATCTTAGAAATAGCAGTGTTACCTGGAGGGTAGTCGTAGCTGACCACGCCATACGTGTCGTTAGTGTACTGGATCACGTCTGTGTACAATTTCAACAACAAATCACAGCTTTTTTCCAATTCTAAGTAATCGCTGGGTAATTCAGAAACCTCGACATTGGAGCCAATGTGAGTCAGGGCTAACTGCTGGACCTGGTGCAACTGAGTAGAAATCAAACTCTGGGTCTTGGAAGTAAACGGTTGGATCGACTCTTTGAACAGCTCCAGGTACTCCAGAACGGCCTTGCCGCTGTTTTGGAAAGACTTGCTGATATTCTCAAAGTCCACCTTAGGAAGTGACTCCTGGATGGATTTGAGGTCAAATGAGGGAAGTTTGAAAGACATTGATAAGCTGTGGTGTGGCAGTTCGTTGGAATTCGCTATCTAGGGGCATGCCCTGCACACGGGTCACATTCCAAGACCCGTCTTGTTTACAGAATTGATGGGTGGCAATATTTGAAGTTTGGAGTTGAGAAAATGGATCTAGTGGTATTGATTTGGAAGATTGGGTACTAACAGTTTTGGCGATTTTTAGAGCCGTGGTTGGTGGATAGGTATGAGAGTCCAGTTCGCAGCCAACATTGCATTTGAGGGTACCAACCTTCCATGACGGTGATTGGCCCAGGGATTGTTTTGATAGAGTATTCGGAGACAATTAAAAAGTCGAGGCGAGAGCTAGAAGGGCTATCTTGGGTTAGAGCAAGGCGGGAGCTGGAATGGCATGAACTTTTTACCGTACCATCGTCGGAATCAATAGAATGGAAGAAACCTATTATAGCGATTGTGTTGATTGCAAGTGAAGTATGTCATTTGCAGATCCATTGGTTCAGGCGAAGTACAAGATAGTATAAGCGTGGGCTCATATCTTCAACGTTGACAAGTGTAGTCGAAGTGGTGATCTTCGAAGAAACGCCCGATCACGATGATGTTAATAGAATCGGGAGCTCACAAAAAGCACAAGTTAGCGAGAAAGAGCTTACAGAGCTGCAAGAGTCGGTAGTCAGGCAGAGGAATGCCAAAGAATTGCATCGCCAGTAGTTCAATCAATAATAGTGAAAAGTGGAGCGGATCGTTCTAAGCACAAGGTATAGATTGTCCAGCACGACGTGTCTCCCTCTCTCCACAGCGTTGCTTTAGAACACCACTAATGGTCTACAAATAGTAAGTCATTTCAAAGCTATTGCCTGTTGTTAGTTTGCATTCCAGAACACTCAAATCAGAATAAAGTTCTACTATCGAATGACAACTATCTTCATGTAGAATCAGTTGTCCCTATCTGTATATTCATCATCTGAAGCATCAAAGCACATACTCGAAAGAAGTTTGAAGTGCGATTTTTTAGCAGCGGTCGCTTTTATAGGCATCGCGGCGGCACGGGTGTTTTAGGCAGATGGGATCCTGGGTAACAAAACTTACAGTGATAAAGAAAGAGTTAAATACTTTTTTTAAAAAAAAATAAGGAAAAAACTCAACTTATCTGAGAAATTCAGCCTTTTCATCGGTCAATTGGGAGAGGGCAGCGCTCAGTTACAAGGGATGTGCACTTTGAGACACTGAGCCCTAATCTGTAAGCGAGAGCTGAGATCCAAGTCCGATGTCCCAAAGTCCACTCCCAGAAACTTTTTCATTATTCCCTTAAGAGCTAAGATCTTGTAACGATTCACTGTTTGATTGTTCTTTTTTTTTTTCAAAATTTTCTGCATTTTGCAGAAAGTCCGACTTTCACTCATACATAGTATCGGTATTCTGCCCAAGCGAGGTAAACATCATGGATGGCTGCGAAAAGGCAGTTTGGCACCACCCCGCATGGAAACACCGCCCCTATAAAAGAGACCGTGATTCCCACCATCTCCTTGAATTAATTACCGTTTTCTTCCATTTCGGTCCACTTTGCCTGTGAAACTACCACCGGCCATCTGCCCAGAAAGTGCGAAAAAATCACCTTCAACGCTATCTACTCTTCATGTTCCACTTGGCACTGTCTCTCTACACTCAATACAGTCGGCGAGAGCAGTACAATGTGCTTATTCTCGGACTCGACAATGCCGGGAAAACGACGTTTCTTGAGCATCTCAAGTTGCTATATCCAGCTCCCAATGAGTCTCTGGCACAACAGAACAAGCGTAATGCCACCGCTGGACTGAGGATCGAAACAGAAGAGGAATCCTCGAGTCAAACAGACTCCGTCAAGATTCTAAAAGGAAAGCGAATCTTACCGACAGTGGGGCAGAACACAACTACCGTGCGGTTCAAGCCCAGTGAGAACGCCAGCAATGCTGCGGCGAATCTAAAGAACATCAACCTTAAATTCTGGGACTTGGGTGGCCAGCGACTGCTCAGAAGCATGTGGTCCAGATATTACCGCTCGTGCCACGGCATCATCTTTATCATAGACTCCACAGACACAGACCGCTTCAGTGAGTGTTACGATTCGCTCATGGAGATCGCCAACGACTCGCTGTGGAAGGTGGACGGCGGTGAAAGCGTCAATGTGCCTATATTGATGCTAGCGAACAAGCAAGATTTGCCGCAGGCGGTGGACTTGGTTTCTTTGAAGACAGGTGTTTTTATAGAAGTGGTGAGTCAGCTTGAGGCGACAGACCTGAAGTTGTTGCCTGTTTCTGTGTTGGAGAACCAGGGCTTGAAGGAGAGTTTAGAGTGGTTGGTGACGAGGTTAGTGTACAATAAGGCGAACCGGGCGCCAGAATACAGGTAGCGAAAAGGCGATTGACATTGCACTGTCCAAGAGATCAATCTGCTAAGGATCCTTGAAGAAAACGTTTACCTACATATGCCGGTCCATGGCCAAGTAAGACGAAAAGCAACTGGGTCGGCGCTACTCTGGAAGGGCATTACGGCAATGAAGCAAAGTGCAGAATGCAAATGGGCCAATTGAAGCTTAGCCAAAGAGCGCAAGTGTTCAGCCTTTTCGGGACCAGATGGAGAGACATCTCTGCAGCCGAAACCTGTAAGAATTTGCTATTTTCAGCAATTTCGCTGAAGATTCATTGACGAGACATTGTCTAAAGCAGCGGCTTCAGTGAAGCCAATTTATAGTTTAGATTGAGAAGTGGTGGAGATGCAGCAATGCCGACTCACAAAAATCACGACCCCGCCAGAGCCTCTGCATCTATCCTCACGATGAATTCGAGGACCGTCAAGATCGAGGTGTGACATGCATCCTCTTAGGCAACGAAAGCACATTTTTATGCCAATAAAACCAAGACATAATGTAACCGGACAAGCAGGTCGAACTTTTTCAAAACTGGTGCACAATTCTGGCCAAACCTAGAAACTACTGCCTCTCGCTATTTCCCCAGCCGGGACATTTGCCTGGCTTATTGCCTGGCGTCAAATTCCACTTTTCCAAACCCAACTGGTCTGTTCCAAAAGGCTGCGGCGGCTGCAGACGGGACCAGGGGACCGAACCACAAATCACCCAAAACCCACCAAAAATTCTTTTTCGATTCCCTGTCGCCAGACGCAACACTGACTTCATCCTTCTAGCGCTCACACAGTGTGGCTCGGCTTCACTCGCACCGAGATCGCTCAGAACATACACAATGGCCAGGCACAGCACGGGACAATCCCCTTGCGTGACAAAAACTCAAAAGGGGCAATTGGGAACGGCGCTTCGGCAAATATTGGAAGAAAAGTTCACAAAAGCTTGCAAAGCTCACAAAATCTTGCAAAGTTTGCAAAGGCCAATGCAGATCCACAATTGCTGAGATCCCGCTGTCACCGGCACTAGCCCTCATGCAACCGTGTGTCTACGCAGAAGCACCTATCTTTTGTCACCAACTGCATAGGCGGTAAAGCTGTGCGGACCGAAGAAAAGTTTTTGGTGAGACCGAAAAATCGTAATAGACAAGCAATCTCACACAGAAGTTCGGGTCGACTGGCAAAAAAAGCGTTGGGTGGCATACCTCGCTGCTGCAAGAAGCTGCGGAGGAAGGCTGTCTCCCCGGCTACATTGCTGAGGCGCTGCGTCAGGCGAGGCTTGCGAAGCCACTCTCCAGGCGAACCAGCAGCGATTGAGCCCGAAAAAGCAGAAATGGTGAAAACGCTTCTGCAATTGAGTCGATCAACGGCCACAATATTTTCAAAATCTCCACCATTCGTCGTTTTCAATCCTCTCCACGAGGCCAGCAACCAACAGGTGCAGTGCGCCTGCGGCAGGGGCCGTGGACCCAGTGCAGTAGGTGTGATTAGCAAACAGTTACTTGCTCAAGCGCTAGTATATATAGCAAGCGGGGCGCTGGGCAAAGATGCCATACCAATAAACCTATTATTTCTTCACCATGACTGACGGGTTCATCGGCAAGCTCAAGCAGACCTTCAGTTCCAAGGAAAGAAAGCATGAAAAGATCCTAAGGGCAGCGTACCGTGCTGGTAAGCGCCAGGCCCACGTTGAGGCAGGCACACAGACCAAAGACACCTCCAGTCTGAGTGCGCTGTCTAGCGAGGAAGGCGAGGGAGAACACGGTTCGAAATCCAGAAACACCACCGGTTCGGCGGCACCAGGGCAGACATTTGGCAGCGGTTCTGACCCAGCGGCCGCTTCGGCAGCAGGTGCAGCTCTTGGTGGAGCTGGAGGAGCAGCAGGCGGTGCCGCTGCGGGAGGTCACCATGGCACTCCTCCATCGTCGCCTCACGGGTCCCTGAAAAAAGGGCGCGTGGTTTCCCTGCCTCCCAAGCGCTCACGCGAGCCTTTGGATAAGGAATTCGGCGGAGACTATGCGAACGAGAAGAAGCCTGTGGAAGTCACCGGCCATGGCGCCGACCACAGCAAGGCTGTGGTGGACAACTCGTCGCCACGTTACGACAACGACGCTACTCCAGTCAAGGGCAAGGGCAAGTTCTATGATCCTCAAGACACCCAGGGTGGTGCCTACGGCGCCTCTGGTGCCTCTGGTGCAGCTGCTGGCGCGGCTGGAGCTGGCGCAGGCTACGCAGCAGGTTCGCACGGTTCCTCAAAGTACCCTGAGGCTACGCAGCAGGAGGCTCCACACCACGAGCATTTGAAGACCAAGCCTGCTGCCTATGAGGAGGAGGACAGAATCAATGCTGAAGCCAACAAGGTTTCTGAGCAGTCTTACGCTACCGGCCAGCGTCAGGCCAAGGACACTTACCACAAGGGCCATGAGCAGGCGCATGCTGCGGCCTCAGAGGGTAAGGTTGGCTCTGGCGTGGACGAGGAGGCCGAGCACTCCAAGAACAAGTCTGCTTACAACCACGACGGAGTGAAGCAGGCAAAGAGAGAAGTTGGCGCTGAGACCGGGGACTCTGATGCTAAACACGGCTCCGGTTCTGGTGCTCTTGCTGGTGCTGGATCCAGTGCTGCTGGAGGTGCTGCTGGAGGTTACGGTGCGAGCCAGTCGCACCAGTCTGGTGCCGGTTCTGCCTCAGGTCCACCTGCTTCCTCGTTCGAGAAAGGCTCTGACCGCACCGCAGTCCACGCTGGCGAGCCTCCATCGGGCGACAACTTCGACTACGACTCGGAGATCCTGCGTTTGGACAAGAACATCGCCACCACCCAGAAGGAAATCGACGCCATCCACGGCCGCGGCACCTTGGACCCTCGTGCGGGTGCTACCGGTGCTGGCGCTGTAGCCGGTGGCCTGGCTGCTTCTGGCTCTGGCCACGAGGACTTCAAGGAGTACTACGAGGCCGGCGTCAAGAAGGGTGCCTACGATGCTGGCCAGCATGCTGGTGGAAACTATTCCGGCTACTCCGAGGGCAGCTCAAGACATGGCCCCGGTTTCGTTGCTGGCGCTGCGGGTGCTGTTGGAGCCGCTGGCGTGCTCGCCTCGCGTGCCTTGGGTTTCGGAGGCAACAACGACGACACCTCTCGCGAGCCTGTGGACGAGTCCAGATCTGCCAAATCCCCCCAGACTAACACCTCTGAAGGCTCCAGTTCCAGCTACCTTGAGTCCGCCAAGGGCGCCATCGGCAGTGCTTTCGGTTTTGGTGGCTCTAATGCTGAGCAGGACACTGGTTACGCTGACAACTCTAGAGAAGCTGGTCAGCCTGGTTACGGACAATCTGGTCAGCAGGGTTACGGCCAATCTGGTCAGCAGGGTTACGGCCAACCCGACGACGCCGCAGTGACCGGTTCCAGAGGCTCCGCGTCTCAGGGTGTGGTTTCTGGTGGAGACCCATCATTGAAGAAGCCAGAGCTTAATGACCCAGACGCTGGCGCGGTTGGCTCTGTTCAGGCCGGCACCAACCCAGACTCTCTTGCGCGTGGAGCCAAGGAGAGCGCTGAAGAAAAGACCACCAGCAAGGGAGAGGGCGAAGAAAAGACCTCCAGCAAGGGAGAGGGCGAAGAAAAGACCTCCAGCAAGGGAGAGGGCGAAACTCCTCACCCCCCTAAGAGTAACCTTGTGGAGACGGCCGCTGCCCAATCGGAGGAGGTCGACCAGCAGCCCAAGCACAAGGGCTCCAAGGAGGACACTGTGGAAGGATCTAACCTGGGTGGCGGACACGACGACATCCAGCAAGTGCCTGGTCTTGTTCCACTGAGCGAAAGCGACGACCCCCCACCCGACGACAAGTCGGAGAGTGCCCCATCGCTGTCGAAGTTGGAGGAGAGCATTGGTGAGTACAACAAGAAGCACGGCTTCAAGAACGACGGCCGCTCGTTGATTGACGTTGCCGAGCAGAGCGACCCTCTGATCTCGGAGTTGCCCCACGCCAAGGGTCTTAAGGACGCAGGCGATGTGGAGAAGGAGGGTGGTTCTTCCGGAGGAGCGAAGGACGACATTCAGCCCGTGCCGGAGTCTGTGTTGCACCCCAAGTCTGACTTCATCAACCTGGGCGGAAAAGTCGGTTCTTTGAACGGCGCCAGTTCTACAAGTGGCGACGCCGGTGCGCCGAGGCAACGCACGCCCCCAAAGTGAGCCAGAGTTGAGTGGGAAGAAAGACACAGTGGCCATGGCAGCCGTTAGTCCCGGAGACGCAGAGAAGACGCAGGGTCTGCTGAAGCCCGCGCCCTCGCTGGGCAGTTACCAGGAGTCGCCCTACTATGCGCCTGAGCGCGGCGGAAACCATCCAGCGCCGCGGGTGCTGGGACAAGCGTATGTGACGCAGGAACAGCGCGAGGCGAGATTGAGGGAGTTGAAGGAGTCGGGAGAATTAGGCCCCAACGCCGCTGGAGCAGCAGGCGGAGCTGGAGCAGCTGCCGGAGCGGCTGCTTCGACAGGGTCTACTGGGTCGACAGGGTCGACAGGCCCAGGACACTCCGGTCAGGAATTGCACGAGAAGACCATCATTGAATCTGCGTACGCCGCTGGCGTGAAGAAGTTGGCAGAGGAAAGAGGGCTCGGCGTGGAGCACCAGCGTTCGCGGAGGAGCCACGAGACCGGCGCGAGCCATGGCAGTGCGGATGCTGAGCCTGTGGTGGAAGTGATTGGCATTGCGGACCGCGAAAAAGCCCAGAAAGTGGCCCTCAAGGCCACCCGCGACCTCGAGCGGAGAGGCGAGAACGTGGCCGGGGCCAAGATTGTGGTTGATGCGAACAAGCGGGACATTTACATTGAGCACGGAGGAGCTGATGCTCTTAGAACCAGAGAGTCAGAGCAAGAGGAGAAGGCAAAGTCGGCTTCTGGAGGCGTTGGTGCTGGCGCTAGCAGAAGCGCTGCCACCGGCCCCGCTGCCTCTGGCACTAGCGCTGCTTCTGGCGCTGGTCCCGTTTCTCCTGTTCCCGAAGGACCCGGTGCTGGTGCGGGAATTGCAGCCGCCGCTGCTCCCTCCGGCCCTCTGGCCGGTACCTCGCGCGGTGCCCACTCTCACGCGGGAACTGCTGGAGCCACCGCCGTTGGCGCGGCTGGCGCGGCTGGCGTCTACGCTGCGTCTCAAAAGCACAGCGCTGCTCACCCGGATGCTTCTTTCGCTGACTCCAACCCACGCGACGTTGACCCTCGTCAATTTCACAATCAGCACGAAGAGGTGAAGGAGGAACTTGAGGAGTTCGCCCAGGAGGGCCGTCTTGGAGCCGTTGAGCCTCACCAGACCTCTGGTGCTTCCGCGCCAGGAACTGCGTTTGCAGCCGGCTCGCACCACGCTGGTGACTCTCACACTGGACACTCCCACGCTGGACACTCCCACCCCGACGCTGCTTTTGACGAAGCCAACCCACGCGAGGTGGACCCTCGCCAGTTTCACGCTCAACACGAACACGTGAAGCACGAACTTGAGGGATTTGCCGAAGAGCACCGCCTTGGTGATGTTGGTGTGGACCACACCCCGGCCTCTGGTACCTCGAGAGCTGCTGCTGGAAGTGTGGCTGGTGCCACTGCCGGTGTCGCGGGCCTTGGACTTGCTCAGCACGCCCAGTCCCCCCAGACCTCCCAGTCGCACCCCGATGCTACTTTCCACCAACTGAACCCAGGCGACGTGGATCCTAGAAGGTACCATCAGCAGCATGAAGAGGTGAAACGGGAGCTTGAGGACCTGGCCCACGAGGGCACTCTTGGCAACATTTCTGCTACGCTGGCGTCTGGTTACCGTGAGCCTTATCCAAGCACTTCTACTGGCGCTACTGGCGCTTCTGGCAACGCTGCTGGCCACTCCGACGTTCCTATGTACTACCAGAACGTCAAGGTTCTTGGCGTGAAGGATCATGAATTGGCGAAGGATTTGGCCAGACAGGCTGCGAATGCTGTCCAAGGCCGCAATGACATTGATAAGGCTAAGGAATTGCGTGTGGATAAATCTGGTGCTGTTACGGACGAAACAGGTCGTTTCTTGATCCAGCTCGGTCGCAGCCACGGCCTGATTTCTGAAGACAGAGACACTACCGCCCATGGTGGCTTGGTGACTCCTCCAGTCAAGGACCATGGTGTTTCTCAGGGTCTCTCTTCAAAAGGTCTTTCCGACCCATCTCATGAGACGTATATTGGCTCTGGCGTCCCCGGCCAGGGCTTTGAAACTGGTAGGGCCTCTCAAGCGGGCCCATCTCATGGAACTTATCTCGGCTCTGGCGTTCCTGGCCAGGGCTCCGACGCTGGGGCCTCTAGTGGGTCTGGTGTTTCTGACCCGACCGCTTCGGCTCTGGGAGCTGGTGTGTCGCCTTTGGATTCTGCTTTCGCTGCCCATGACAAGCAGTCCAAGGTGGCCATGCCTGGCTCCTTTGATTTCTAGGCGCTCTGTTGTTTTATTACTTCTCTTTAATACATCTTGATGAAATCCGCAAGTAGTTTTGAGAAGAGATATAGACCACAGGTCTAAAGCATTCATTGATCATGGGTGTCGACTGGCTGTCCGTTTCCTTAATGCACATGCCAATAGAAAGTTCGTTTCAGTTTCCATGTATCGATGAAACATGGATATGGTAGCTGTCAGATCTACAGCGTTTGGGCTCAATGACCATTTACAGCTTCCATGGTTGGAAAATGTAACATTTAAAAAAGATTCTGAATGGGTATTCATGGAGTGACAACGAAGCAATCGTCAAGGGTCCGCTCTCATTTCGATGCACAACATTCTCCCTCGTTGTGTATTCTTTAGGATATTTCTAGCTTTTTCTTGTTATGTCCATCAAACATCAGCTTCAGGAGTTACCCAGGTGCCGGTCTTAACTACACGTTGAAAGGTAGACCACCCATGTTTCATACTGTCTCTCTTCCAAACCAATCATTTATTCGTAAATCGTATCAATCTTAAATCCCTATAAACAGCCGGATGCAAGATGAAAGCTCAAATTCCCCAATTTGGTTCACCTATGACGGTTACAAACCAAATCGCCATACTTCTACTCGCTTCCTTGATCTCTCAGATATCAGTCCACCTTTCCTCCCCCTATTCATTCACCCAACGAAGTGACCAAACGAGCTTTTCCTAGATGATGTCTGGCTGACCTCCTCAAGCTTTTTTCCCATGTCGGGCTTGGGCAGAAGATATGTAAAAGTGCTAAGCTTGGTGAAGTCAGACGGAACGGTCGCCTGCGAAATAAAGTGCTCCTTGCATTGGAAACCCGTATAATTGACTTCAGTGGGGTCGGACATACCCCTGATCAAGCTTTCTCGACAATCCATGGCTGGTTTTATCAGCCGTGCTGTCCACTTGTTTAAATACTCGTCAGCCCAGAAAAGTTTGGTGATTTTTCTTGTCCCAGGGTCTCACATACCAGTACATGGGACCGCATAAACGAGACTAAGCGAGATCGCAAAAAGGAGGTTTCGGTTTTGTCCCTATTGTGTTCTATAGAATTTAGAATAAAAAAAGTACTCTGACGGAATGCTCTTTCCTTTTATGGGAAACGGTTTTAGGGGTGCAGCCAGACAGGAGTGGTTGCACATGAATACCCGATCGGACCGAAAGAACCATAGATAAGCTTTCTCTAGTCATTCAGGTCAGGTGAAGTATGCAGCTTCGGTCTTGTTTTATTTTTGAAGCAATTGATTGTAGAGAGGGAATTTAACAATGTGACTATAGTCTTCGCTCTGCAGTAAGATACCATAGTCTACCCTGCTTATTACGAGTCGGAAAGACATTGCTGCTCATCAAAAGGTTTTCTTATCTTATTTTTGGAAGCGGTGCAATCAGTGATAATAAAAATTCTGGGGTAAGAGGAGGCTCCACAGCTTGGATGGTGCTTGACAGGAAATCGAACAATATGAACGGGCACACTGGAAGACTCACATTTAAGAAAGGTCTCTAAAGGGGTTAAATCAAGAGATGAGCAGTGGCAACTAATTGGCTCTCTTACCTTATATCTTTAATGCAAAAGTGGGAAGGTGTTTGGCAGTAATTGTAACTTCCATCACGATTGCTGAGACCAGTAACAGTTTTCCGTGTAATCACGTTCTTGATTAAAACGGCTCCAAGTACATTAATTAGAAGGGAACTATTGTCATTGTGTGAATCCATAAGTCTTTCTAAAGCACCTACATTTGTCCCGATCAGAGGTTCACCTTGTCTCAAACAATGCTACCATCTGAGCTCAACAATAAAACACCATCACAATGGACAGAAGCTTCTTTTCTATAATTCACAGTTCTTTCCCAGCTCAAATTTTAAATGGTATTTCTATTACTTAAGCCCACACTTTTTCTTTGTCTTTTTTGACCGATTCTGTGAAGCTCTACTGCTTCCCTTATCGCTTGGGGCCATTCTTGCACCCGTGCACCACGCTAACTGCTCGACGTGGGATATTTCACAGCGTTTTCGAACACCAACAGTACACTAATATGGCCGAACCAGAGGAGGAAGCCGCCAAGACGGTGGTCAAAATGTCGCTTGCCACGCCGCTCATCTATGTGGCAGTGATGCTTACGGCGTTCACAGCCTTTAGTGTCTACTACAAGCGCCACAGACTTCATAAGTTGGTTTCTGTGGAGCCCATTTTTGGCAGAAATTACCTGCTAGAGCTTTACGAGAACTTGAGAAGCAGTTATCAGGATAAGCTGTTGCCCAAAGACAAGCGGCCTCCGGAGAAAGTGGTCAAAGCGGCTCTCTTGAGAAGAGCAGTGGAAGCGATCAGAAGATCGCTCAAACTCAAGGAGAACGAGCCAGTGTTCACGAAATTATACCAGGATGGCTTGATTGGTGATGATGTGTTCAAGCAGTTTGAGTTGCAGCAGAAGGTGCAGCAGTTGGAGCTCAAGGACATTGTAGAAGAGTGCCAACTGTTCCATAAAGAGTGGCCTGCGCTGTTTTTCCCTGTGGTTCAAGAGATTTGCTACAACGAGGCGTTGCGCCGGAGACTTCACGTCATGGACGACCGCTCTGAGCAGTTGTCTTTGTTGTGGAACTACTATGTTGACAAGTCCGAGGTGAAGGAGGCTTCTCCAGTTCCAGAAAAGAAGAAGAAGAAGAAGGCGGTAGCATAGGTTGGTGGTAATGAAGGCGGTTGAAGCGTCACCGCCCTGGGTCTGTTTCAAGGCAGTCAGCCAACTTCACTTGGCGAAGTCACATACGAAATGCATGGCAACAGCCAGAAGTTGCAATTGATTGTTGTAGAGGTGGTAGGTATGAACTGGGAGACGCATCAGCCATGAACGGCTCGGCTTTGACTCGAGGTTTGGAGCGATTCTGGGTTCATCCAGTCCAGTTTGTTTAAAGTCATCATGAGGAGCAGTTCAAAGCGGTGGTTCACTGTGAACAGTGAAAAGGGATCAGTCAGAATTTGTAGATCAAGCCACCAACGATGCATTCGCTCTGTATTTGTTTGCGTCGAACCGGATCGATTGAAAGCAAACTGCATCTCCCCATTGCTCAACCCATAAATCATTTATTGCAGTATTCTAGCTCTTCATGTTCTAGGCTATCATGGGTTTCTCACCTTTCCAGAAATAATAATTCTCGCTAATAAATGAGGTTTGAGACGTCGACACTTGATTGATATTTGGCCAGCCATTCTTTTCAGGATCTCAAAATCCACCTAATGTCAAACATTTCCCTTCGATTGACCGTTTTGATTCAACTGAAATGCCCAAATACCACAAAATTCTCTTCTTTGTGTTCAGACAAAACATTCAACTCTTCTAATAATTATGTATCATAAATCATCACTATCGGTAGATTGACGGATCTAGTCTTGAGTAGGTCGACCTTCGTGAGCAATTGGCCTACGCTGAGAAGGAAAGGCAATTCAATTATTACGAGCTGTTTCTGAAAACCCCACCTGATACACTTAATTATTTCCAGCTCCATCAATCCTTCTTAGGAATTGGCGTTTGTGTCTGGTTGCTGTAGCCTCGAAAGCGCCAATTCAGCACATACAAATCGAAGTCAAAAAAGCAATAATACAGCTTAATTCCACCTAGGTTCCCTTTCGAAACCTCCAAATTAAATTTTTCACCCTCCAATCCCAAAACTACACTAACACCTGTGGCGGCATGGTGGTGGTGCACACAACGCATTTATTGTTACTACTCCTGCTAGGTCTCAACTTCCTCAACTGTCACTCAATCAACAAAAGAATTACCTCCATTTAAAATGAAGACATTCCAAAGTCTTTCTCCTCGGCGGAGGAAGCAGCAGCAACAGCAGCAGCAACAACAGCAGCCGCAGCAAGTGCCTGTTCAAGGGAGACCATTAACCAAGAACCCCAGAACAATGATGCCCATGAACGCTCCACAAAAGGTTCCTCCTCCAAGAATGCCTGTGGATCCACGTAAAATGATAGTGGACCAGATTATTAGAGACTGCTACTCTAAAATCATCGTGAGCGAAGGCCGCAATGTCCCTGAGATAAGGTACAACACACACCTTGGTATCAGAGAATACTCTCTGTTTCCGCAACTGCCACCTCCCACCGATATTCCTCCCAGTCAGGTGGGCTCAGTCAAAAACCGTATTCTTGTCGTTGCTACCAAAAGCTCCGGGAGAGTGCTTCTCCAGAAGGGAAAATACAACGATGTTAAGCACATATACCAGATTGGCAGGACTTGGGACTTGGACGAGCTCCAGTCCATCACACGAACAGGTCCCGACTCTTTGATCTTGCAGTTGAACAAAGACTATTACTGGAAGTCCGGTGAGGGCCCCGAACGCATGATGAAATTCATCCACCATTTGTGCCTGATATACTCCAAGTTCACAGGACGGTACCCAGTTTTGAACGGAAACCTTTCCCAAGACATGGGGCTCCCACCTTTGGGACCTCCTCTTGGCTCCGCTGCAAGCCTCCAAAAGCAAACCACCATTGCGCTGGGTGACACCAGCGTGGATGGTGCAAATCTGAGCATGGATCCTTCTTCGCTCTATAAGGGCCTTGATTTCACTGCCAACGGCAAGTTACCTTCCAAGCCTATGGTTGTCATGGACGTGGATCGTCCCGGTCTGAAGGCAAGCTTGGTAGACTCCGGCTCGATGCTCACAAACGACACTGCCGCCAAAACGGAATCCAGTAGCCGTTTCTCTCATCCATATTCGCAGTTCTCACAAGCTTTACCTCAGCCGCTGCTGGCCGAGGTAATTCCCCAACGGGCTGAGTTAGATCAGCCTGTTGATGATCCAAACGAGACCGTGGACTCGCATAGCTTTGTCTTCAGCCCCGAATTGGACAAGCCCAAGCCAGAGGAACCTTCACAAATGCCTTCGATTCTGGAGTATGCTCGTGACAATGGTGCAACGTCTTCGCCCTTGAGAGATTACAAGCCTGTGGATCAAAGTCGGGGTAAGAGAGACGTTACAGAGCCTATAGAGCAATCTGCTGCTTTTGGCAATGAGCTCAAAGAACAGCTCGAAGGAAACGAGACTCAGGAGTCTCTCAACTTCCAGTTCAAGGTGCCCACAGATTCTGCCCGAGCCGTGACCCCACCACCTGCTGATGATGGCATTGAGGAAGTGTTTGAAGAAGTCACTCCAGAGCAGCCGAGAAAATACCGCATGCCATCTATTCCCGGAGGTTTTCTCAAAGAGGAAGCTCCTCGTGAAGTCAGTGAGGAACCGGAGACTACAGCCATATCTGAGTCGACTCATCTTGACGATAACGGCATCAACAGCTCCATCAAGGAAATCGAGGATTTCATGGAAAACCAGCTCACTTCTAGTACTAGCCGTAAGGCTTCCATTAAGCCTCCACAGAAGCTAGAGGCTGATCTTGTCGAGCCTGAGAGCGACATGTCTTACGATGACCTGGCGTTAGATTCGCTAAAGAGCCCAACTTTGGATGGCGTGGAGACGCCGACCACGGATATTCATTCGCAGAAAGATATATTGGATCCAGAGATCGAGGATATGCTTGATGAGGTCGGATTTAACGTTCTCGACGATTGCGACACTTTCGTCAAGAAACTCAACAGTGGGCTCAATCAAATCAAGCGAAAGAATATCAGTGAATTGACCTCGCTTGATTTCGGCAAAGACTCCCTCCTAAACGAAGTTGAGAACGCTTCAGGAGAAGTTGACAACCTTATCAACATCTTCAAGAAGATGGAGGTCAATTTTGATCTCCTTGCGCCTCGCGTCAATCACTTGGAGAATAACTCAAAAGGTCTTCAGGTCAAGTCCATCAATAAGAAGATTTTGTTTAATGATTTGAACGAGATTTTGAATAAGGTGAGAGTGAATCCTGCCGATTTGAAGCTTATTCAAAGCTATCAGGAGTTCGAAAATCTTCATTCTATTCCCTCTTTGGAAAAGAAATTAGGCATTCTTTACGAAGCTTTGGGTGCTATTGGGAGTAATAATGCTGGTGATGACTTGAGCTCAATGCAAGCTCTCAAACAGTACCAAGAGAAATACGAAAATACCACCAATGCTTTCGTCCAAAACTTCAAGCACTTTTTGGATCAAGAATTCGTCATCACTATCAATGGCTTGACTTCCGATATTCCTAATCTTTTCCCAAGAAATTTGCTTGTCACTTTTAAGGTATTCTTGGCCTATACTGGCTTCACTGACTTTGTCAAGTGTGTCTCAGAAAAAGAGTTCCGTCTCATCATAGACAACTCGAATGGTTACTTGGCCAACTTTTTGGATAATTATCTCAGCGAGAGGTTAAAGCATGTTCAAGCTGCCGCCAAAGAAGGAGCCTCAAAACGCATCTACGGTAGTGCGGAAACTCTGCCTTCTTTGCGTAAAAATAGACTGTCGAGGTTCGGTTCTCAGAGATTGATTCAACGATTAGCCAGTACAGATGACCACACGAAGAAGAAGGATTCTTCTCAGGTGAACCAATCGAACCCAAATACGCTTGGAGATCCAAAGATTATCATGCGTATGATCAACGAAACACAGGAATTGATTCTTGTTATTCAGTTCTTTGTGGGCACCATCTTCCATCACGGTTCTGTTGAAGAATATACCGATTATATCAAGAACAACTCCTTCAAGGACAGAATCGAGAGCTTCGATAATCCTGATCTCAATCTGATCAATTACAAGACGAGCTCAAACGACCTTCTTCGTTCGATGACAAGTATCTTCGGAAACTACATATCGAGACTTATCAAGAGGCTCACTCCAACAGAGATGGTCTTGCCACAGTTACTCGTCGAATTGACTCGAATGCTTACAGCGAGTGGCGAGAAAGACCAAGATTTTGTTTATTTTAGCTTCTTGACTAAGATATCGGAAAGATACAAGACTATGTGGAAGAGGTTCATCACTAGTCAGGTTAATTTGTTGCACAAGTCGGACGTTCGGGCCAGGATTGGTATTTTGCCGGCCATGAAGAATCTCAATGAGATTGTCTTTTCTACCGAGCTGTCGTTGCAAGAAGCTGGTAGCCACAGAGATAATTCTGCTACCTCCGAAATTGAGGAAATGGTCAAGGAATCATACAGCGAGCTTACTGCAGCAATTGTTGAGTTGTTCTCAAGAGACGATCCGCTCCTCAAGTCTAACGCCCACGATGAGAGGGAGAGAGCTCACCGCAACGTCTCTATACTTCGTAACATCTTCTTCATCACACTGCAGTTGAACGATGTGAAATCTCAAAATACTCAGCACATGAAGAAAGAGTTGGAAGGATTGTTTGGGTCATCCCAGCGTCAGTATTTTGATTACCTTCTCCACAAAAGCATCGGCAAAATTCTTGACTTCAACAATGCCACAGAGAAAAGGGAGGGTCCCATGTCAAAACACAAGAAGGAAGACAAGATTGTCATCAAATCTATCTTATCCAGTTACACTTCCAAGGAGTTGCAACAGAGAATTGCCGACATGCACCGCAAGATAGAGAAGCACTTTGTTACTAACGAGGATATGTTTGAGCAAGAGTTGGTTAAGAGATTGTGGGGAGACATGGAGTACGAGTTCATTACCATATTCCAGAAGTTTGACCGGGCCATTAGACAGGTTGATCGTGATTTCGAGTTCAACATCACAACGACGGAGATTCGTCGTCTTTTTGCTACCACTTGAAAGTAAATTGATTCAAGTTCAACCAATCTTGCTTTTGGTCGGGCTACCCAATAGCGTACGCTGGTGTGTTTGCAGCCAAAAGTCCCCAATCATTGCACCGCATTTCAAAATCAGGCGATGCAAAACGCTACAGATCCAACGCATCGAAGAGAGCACTCGCGAATTTGCGTGCGCAACTCAAATTTTCTTCCAATCAAAGCGCACCATATAGTGGTTCGATTCACACTGAGAACAAACGAAAAAAACTCTCATACAAAGCCTGAACTTCTCACCAAACAGGGAATCAAATTTACTCACCATCACCACCAGAGACATGCTTCGCCAAACCGCCCTCAGAGCTGTTCGTTTCCAATCTACTGTCGCCAAGGCTGCCCCCAGGCCATTGTCCAACGCATATGTGAACCACTTGGAGACCAGATGGGAGAAGTTGCCTAAGGAAGATCAGACCGCTTTAATAGAGGAATTGAAGGCTAGACAGGAGTTGCCTTGGCAGGAATTGACCGTAGGCGAGAAGAAGGCTGCTTACTACATTTCTTTCGGTGAGTGGGGCCCAAGAAAGCCCTTGTATCTTCCTGGTGAGAAGAACAAGATCTTCTGGGGTACCGTGGGTGGCATCTTCGCCGGTGTTGCCTTGTTCGCTGTCATCAGATCATTTGCCCCTGACAGACCAGAGACTTTCGACAGATCCTGGCAAGAGAAGTCGGACGAGTACTTGAAGTCCAAGAACTCCAATCCATTCAGTGGTTACTCCCAGGTCCAGTAAGCCGATTTATTCATTTCTCAATTCAAATCGCTCTCTTTGCATTTTAGAAAGTGTCTAGCATAATAAACACTCACATTGTGGACAAAACTGAAACGGTAAACGCAAAATATTTGGAAGCGCCGGATAAAAGAACACAGAAAAGATGACACATAAGCAAAATAAATGCTACGAAACAAGCTCATGAAATAGGGTATACCATTAAAAATTGTACGTTGTTTGTATATCTAATCATCATCGTTAGGGCCGAACTCTCCTTCGAAGATCGTCGCACCAGCTTTCCTCTTATTCTCAATTTCTTCACATTCAGGCATCTCTAGGATCTGTGAAGCTGTTGGTCTCTCGAATGGACTAGGCTTCAACATACGACTCACAAGCCTGTCTAAATTGTGTTTGTTGACAACGAGGAATTTAGGTGCATTTTTGGGAATGAAGTCCTTCACAGCATCAACACCACCAGTTGTTGGATGTCCAAACACAAGAACAGCAGAAGACCCGCCTTTGCTGCCCATTGCGGTTGAATGTTGTAAAGGATTCAAATTGGGGTCGCTAGTTATTGGAAAGGAGGTCGAACCGTTAGGACCAAAGGGGGGCACTTGTAGTGAATTCAGCGAGGACGTGTAGGAGGTCAACGACGAGAAATTGTTGTGATTTAAGAAGTCGCTGATGTTGTCGCTTGAAAGCTTACCAGCGTCGCTTAAATCTCCACTTCTTAGTTTCCTCCATGGGGTTCCGTTGCCAGGTAAAATGATATTTGTTGCAATCTCCAAGATGATCAAGCCAACGCTGAAGATATCTGCAAAGGGAGTGTAGATTTTGTCATTGATGAGTTCGGGAGCTATGTAGTTCCTGTCGCCCTCTAGATCAAAGTCTTTTTCCAATATCGGTAGTTTGGTTGCAAGTCCGAAGTCGCCGATCTTGAGGCTTCCCTCGAATGTGATGAAGATATTGGCAGGCTTCAAATCAAGATGCAAGAAGTTCTTCAGGTGAATAAATTTAAGGCCTGACATGATTTCGATTAAGATTTTCCAAACCCGAAATTCGTCCACCTTGTAGTTTTTATGCTCTTCAAGAAATGCCTGCAACGTTCCACCCTCGCAGAACTCTGTCATGATGTAGTAGTAGTTATTGAAGCTCCATGCTTCGACAAAAAGAACCAAATGCTGTTTTCCCTCCTCCACTTCTGTTTCCTCGTCAATAGCAGTGAGAGACCTGAGAGCTTCGACTTCCCTGTGAATAGCCTGCTTTTCTAGTTTGCCCAGAACAGGCTTCTTGGTACGCTTGATTGCAAATCTCTCGTGCTGGAATTTGCACTTAAAAGCAATCGAGAATTGACCCGTGCCAATATGGTTGATGTTCTTGGGACCAAACTTGCCTATTAGGTGCTCGTCCAGCTGATCAAGACCGTTCTCACAGACTCTCTCGTTGCTTTGCGTGCTGTTTGAGATTGTGAGCGTCAGATCTAGATATGAATTGTCCGCCAATCCTGTCGGAAGATGAATAGTGGCTTGCGAAGACTGAACCGAGTGAGAAGGAAAGTTCAGGACTGGGGTACATGGCTCATGGTCCTGGTCCTGAAGATGCTGAGTATTTTGATGCTTGGGTGGGTTTGTTCGGAGCGCTGAAAGCATCTTGCTCCTACTGTTTGACTTCGTGGGAGTTTCTGGGACAGCATCGTCCAAGTCAAAGTCATTGTATAGATCAACATCTAGGTTGAAAGTTGTTTGTGGTTTTGTGGAAGATGCAATGTGGAAGAATGAGGACGATGATTCGTTGGCCGCCGCATGAGCGTTTCTGCCTATTTCAATGGAATAGTCATTGCTCATGATCGAATCAACCGTTTCCGTGGTAGCGTTGTTATCCTTATTCAACATTGTGAGCGGATTTCGCTTCATGGGTGTTTCAGGGGGCAATTTGCTTTTGGAGCTGGGCATGGAGCTCTTCTTCATGAGGCCTGTGGACCGAAATGCTGTTTGTAGAGGCTTGACTAGCTTGTAGGATCTTTTCACCTGATTTTCCTTGTCGTTGCTAGCGAAATTGGGCGTGCTCTGTGTCTTCTTTCTGTTATTGCTCATATGTTTGTCATCGTCGTGATATATTGGGATGTTGGAGTTGGACTGGGTGTATTTCTTGTTTCTCAGTGGCGACTCGTCGTCCGCGTATGGATCGTATCCACCGAAAATGGGCAGCAGGCATTTGAAATTGGGGTTCGGGCTCTTGAGAAGTGCTTTGAGATAGACATCCTTGCCGACCGGAGACGAGCTGGCCGGGGTGTTGGAGAACTTGAGAGGCGAGCGAACCCGTATTTTGTTGCCGTTCTTAAACAATTTGTGGGACTTAAGATCACTTCTGGACGGTGTTTCTTGTAGTTTGCCAGCAGACTGGGGAGAGGGCGACTGGCTGACAAGTTTGTGGGGTCTTTTAAACTTATTAAACGGTGTGGACTTATCAACAATTGGCGAGAGGCCCGGGTCGAATGTCGAGTCGATGGACAAGTTGAAGTATTTGGAAGAACGCTTGAGCAAGGGTTTCTTTGGAGTCGATGCCTTTTCCTTCAGAGGATCGGCCTCGTCATCCTCGGTAAAGCTGCCGATGTCATCATCCACCTTGTTCTCGGTTTTGAGGTTGAACGGCGGCGATTTGTTGATGGGACGCTTCGGCTTGACGTCGTCATGAATGTCATCTAGAATCAACAGGTTGAAGGAGCGGGAGAAATGGTCATTCAGAAAAAAATCCGGGTCGGGTTTCTGAGTCCGGGAGAGCCTGCCCCGGCTTTTTTTCGGGGTGCCTTCCAGTTTCATGCTCCGGTTGGAAGTGGTTGGTGAGTTGGACTTGAAGATGTAGGAGAGCGGTTATGCGACGGAAGGTATGGGGTGTGTTTTGGTGCGAACAAATTTGTACGCGACGTAAACAACGCGAGCCGAAGGAGCTGAATAAGGTAAAGTCGGCAGGGCCGGGAGAAAATTGGAAAACAAAGACCATTCTGGGGCCAAACATGGGGGGCAAGTTTACTTTAAAGAGGATTACTACCTTTTTGGACGAAAAGTGGCCAAATTAACCGGGATGTTTATGAGATCCTTTCATTGTTGTGGAGGGTGCACCAGCGCACAGCGCGAAAAAACCGGTTCCTAGTGACGAGAAGTTGGGTTAGACGAGAGACAATGGCGATATTTTTTGAAAAACAGGGACTAGAATTTGATTTGTTCGACGTCTTTGGACTTTTGCTTCTGATTTATGCGAACCTGCTTCGCCCTTCTGCTTGGTTTTTTGGGGTTTTTGCCCGCCAGACAGCCATGGCTATATTGTCTGCGAGGCGCAGGTGCACAATAAGCGAGCGATATAGTGTCTTTGTGAATAAAGGGACCCATAGGGAGAATTCTTACTGGTCTATTGTTCTTCTTGTTGGCTTGAGCGTTACTTATTTAGAGATTCTTTTGTACTGTGGAGAAAAAGAAGTCTGGAGTGTTTAGCTTGTTGATGTTTACTCGGCCTGGCTGTCTCTTATTTTAGATGCTGCGTTTTGTGGCCCAGGCAAAGGCGGGGGCCGAAATTGGACCACTTCTACCTTTTCCCATACAGGCTCATTTCTGAGGAGATCAAATGCTGTTTATTTATATTTGCATTCCGGGTTTTAGAAGACCATTGCCCCGGATAATAATCTCTGCTTGAAGACCTCTTCTGTTTCTGTTGCAGCTATTGCAAAAGAAATTTAGAAGTCTGTAGAGTCAACCTGTTAAGAGCTTGGTCTGTGTCATGTCAATGGTCCAACTAATTTGGCTACGACGGGGTTCGATGTAGAGTCACTATTGGAAAACGGTAAAGGTGGAGCGTCATGTTTGTTGGACTGGAAGTGTTAGTTCATCTCAAAGCATTGGGATTACTTTGACCAGCAGCGAATTGCAGTGGTTTTAGAGCAAAACAGAGCCGTTTTCAATTTTGTAGATTTCTTTGAGATTTGTGAGCAGTGAATCTATCCTTTGTACATCAAAGAGAATCTCTCGAGAGTCAGCCCTGTGGTTTCATGCAATGGTATGGCCTTGTTCGCTTGAAGTCAAGAGCTGAGTTTGGAGACCTTCAAATGACAGTTCATGTTGCAATTCAAGACAATTCATGAACTTTGATCGAGTGAGAAGAAGGCATTCTAAGGATTCAAACCAACTCAGTTTCACCGATTGGTCAATTGGTCTAAAGAAGCCTTATTAGTTGTCAAGCAAATGAGAGATCAGATAACCCATTGTGTTTAAGAGGACTTTGAGAGAATACTACACTTTTGAATTTTCGGGATCTCGGGGAGGGAAGTAAAATCTGCTTTCTCTCGAGCAAAAGAAACTTGTGAATCTCCCCATACCAAAGCAATCAGTCGATGGACCACGCCTTCCCCAGATCCCCCCTGACTTCAATGCAATTCACCACAACCCACATTGAAATCCAGACATCCGGACATTTCGGCCTTGCAGCCATATTCGGCAATTGATATCAGGGAAAAGTTTAACTACCCCAACTTCAAGGCCGACGCACTGAAGCCCTCCCTAAGCAATGCAGAGAAGACGTTCAAGCAGTCGGGTATTGTCACTTGGCGCAGACATCAAAAAAGGTACACACAAATTGGAATGGAGCCAAGACACCAAACGATTCGTAGTTCTGAAAAGATCGATGGGCTAAAATTAAGACAATGGCAAGATCGGCTTCCATGGCGTTGGATCTACAGTGCAAGCCGAACCGCAAATGAAAGCATGCAACGCAGCAAAAATAAGCTTCACAAAAGCAGAAACCAAAACCACCCAAAAAGAAACAGCAGGAAGCGGGGAAACTGATTGGGCTGATAAGCGACTCCCGGTTTGCCACGGCGACTTCCTATTTGACGACTGGGGACTACTCGATTGGCTTGTTTTGCGCACCCTCGCCGAGAGATCTCTGGAGCGTCAGCGAATGAGTGCGTCCAAATGATGCCATCATACGATCGGAAAGGTGAGCGGCTTGAGAAGTGTCCGATCGGACTAAACGACCCAATCAGCCCGAAACACAGCTTCAAGGAAAGGGGAAGTAGCAAATCTCGAGGTTATCAGTCATTGTCTGGGGCTTTTCAATTGCCGCTTCTTTGTTGCTTTTCTTCATTGGCTGGCATCGCTCGCAATTCTCTCTCACGGCTGCAAAGAGGCCAAATCAGCGAATGAACTGCGCGGGATTAATGCCCAGCCAAGCGTAGGGTCCATTGTGGAGAGAAGGCAAAACGGAGCTGGAGAAACGGAGAATCACGCGGGAGAAACGGAGAAAGCAAAAACACCCATCCAGCCTTTCTGCTTTTTCCACAATGACCCACGTTTGCTCTCCCTAGATGTAAAAGATAACCAGGACATGAGCCTCGAGTACAGCGGTTTTGCGCACCGCCAGGGCCCTGGCCAATCGAGCGCGATGGAATAGATAAGCCAAGGCGATTCGGAGAAAACGGGGGCTTTGCGCAGATCCCGTCCTCGTCCACAGTTTTTCTCCGTGCAAAATGCCCGTTTACTTTTGGCCTCTGTACTTCTCGTCCCGAGCCCCGGCTAATTTTCTCCTTTTTCAGGCCTCGTTTGCCCTCTTATTTCACCACGCAGCAAATAACGATGCTTCGATCCGAGCCGGCAGCCGCGCTGGGCCAATGCCGAACTGAGTGCATAAACCCCTCTTGGGTAATTCGTCCGTTCTGCGCCAGATCCGACTTCGCGCCGACACACCTAGTACCTCGAGACAATCGAGTTTCTTGATTCGGTAGCGTCAACGCCTGGCAGCGATGCAGTGCCCCAGATTTCTCGGGCATTACTATTGTCAATTCCCCATTTGTCCGTCTTGTAAGCTTTTCTTCGTTTTCGTTTTTTCTTCCAATGGCGCTTCTCTCATGGCCCTATTCTATGACAAGTGCTTTGTCAGACTGGGTGCCCTCAGCCGGGGCTTACATGCTGACAATCGTCCGCGCGCTCATTGGCCCCGCTCCTGTCAACCTCTGCCGCAGCAATGCTTATTTTGCCTCCCCTGCACCATCTAATGGCCTTGGTCAGCAAAACGGCCTTAGCCGGGGCCATTTTCGGTGTGAAAAAAAAAATCGTATAAAACCACGAGCATTTTCAGCCCTGCTTTCATTTACCGTGTCCGAGTTTTTTTTTCGGAGTTCTATTTCACATCCTCTCCTGTTCTAGGCGTCGCATTAACATCGCTGCAACGGCGGCATTATCGCCTGCTTCCCCATCGAATATAATACCTGCCTCTGCCCTATCGGGCACTTTTCGCACCACGCTTTTCAGACCAACTACGCCTGACCTCATCAGCCAACACGCTTAATTCCCGAACTCCATCAAAAACACACTTTTCCCTTCGCCGCCGGCCTATGCTACCCCGTACTGACCGCCAATATCTCTGCTGAACCATGTCAGCCATACCGTCCATACCGTCGCCCCATCCGGGCGTTAAAACCGAACCAGACGAGGTCTGCCCGAGAACGACCGTTTCCGAAGACGACCGCTCTGCTGGCCAGCTGTGCTCCAACTGCGGAACCACAAAGACGCCCTTGTGGCGAAGAGCGCCCAACGGCACCCTCATATGTAACGCTTGTGGCCTCTACCTACGCTCCAACAAGCACCACCGGCCTGTGAACTTGAAACGTCCCCCCAACACTGTCTGTGTTACTGAAACAGAGGGCTCGTGCAAGGGAGACGGCTCGTGTAACGGCACCGGCGGTTCCGCCGTTTGCAAAGGCTGCCCAGCGTACAACAACAGAGTGGTGCTTCGCCAGAACGAAGAGCGCAAGGCCAAGGAGGAAGACCACAAACTCTCCGAGGAAGAGGACCCCAGCTTGGCCGTGGCCTGCTACAATTGTCTGTCGACGATTACGCCGCTTTGGCGCCGAGACGACGCCGGAAATACCATTTGTAATGCCTGTGGGTTATACTACCGTCTCCATGGCTCGCACCGCCCGATCAAAATGAAGCGCAGCACGATTAAACGAAGAAAACGCAATTTCGACGGGCTTACGCCAACCAAGGTGGACAAAAAATCCAAATCCGAAAAGACTCTGCCGCGCCCGAAATTGCTGCCCAAAGCGCCCACCTATGCCCTGTCGGATGAGTCCACTCCAGTCGCTCTAGCCCAGGCCTCAGCCCAGCTCTCAGTACCATCAGGACCCTCGCCCGCACAGGTGCCTATGCCTCAGGCTCCATTTGTGCCTTCCTACTATCTCCCGTACCTGGGCCACGGCCGAATCCCCAATGGGCCAGGTCCAATGCCAGGGCCTCCTCCTCCTCAGGTGATCTTTCACCAGGCCGTCCCCGTCTACTATCCAGCATACGCTCTGGCGCCACATCAGACGCCTCACCAGGTCCATCAGGGCCAGCATCCCACCCCGCAAAATCCTCACCAGGCTGCTCAGCCTCCGTCCCAGCATATCCAGCATTTCCAGCATCAACCCATCCGGGTTCCGCCCGTTCAGCCTACCCCGGCTCTGGCCTCTGTTCCAGCACCGCCTGCTCAGGCGCCCGCACCACAGCCCTTTCTCCAGCCACTCGCGTACCATGGCGAGCTGCCTGAGGGGAAAATCAAGCTCCCTTCGATTCAGAACATCCCACGCACACCGCCTGTGGAACCCGCCAGGCCCGCGTTGGCTGTGGACTTTACCAATGCATTTAAGGAGAAGGACAGGCGAAGACGTAATATGTCAATCGGCGGGCTTCTTAACGAGAAGTAAGCGTCCTGGCTCAGTTCGAGGCTGAAGCGGGCGACTCGAGGCTTGGTGTCCCGGATACGCAGTCTCGGCGCGGTGTGTCAACTTGCAAGTTTCAGAAAGCTTGCGTTTAGAACTTTGTTTTGCAATCAAGCTACTGGTGACTTGGTGGCTGTAAAATCGGCACTTTGGATTCATCTCTCGGGCTCACATAAACGGGGGATTTGCAGTCATTTCGCAGCCATTCGCGCCTCGCCGGCCAGCAGTCACTCCTGGAGACTTCGTTCCCTCACAGGAGAAGCTTACGTCTTCTGTTTTTGAGTGGGCTTCAAGTACATTAAAATGTTTATAGATGCTTCTGCGGAAGCCACTTATATATTGGTATCACAAAAGGTTACGATCGGAGCAGAGGTAAAGTAGGTTCTTTCGAGGGAAACGGCTGTGTGCTTCCAAATCTTGCGTCAGGAAAGTGAAAACCGGTCCATGGTAGTTAAAAATGATATCCGATCCGCAAGGTAAGTCTATATCCCTAGGTTCAACGCTGTAATCGTGGTTTATCTAGATAATCAGGTAGTGAACAGAGAGGTTTGAAAAGGCGTCTTATTAAAACACAAGAGCACCAGAAGACACACTATAAAGTGTCCGTCCGAGCAAGATCGGAAGGGTTAGAGGATTCTCTGAAGTACTCCGAAATTTTTGGTGCTTCGTTTCGTGGGGTTCTTCTGTTCTTTGAAAAAAATTAAATAGCTTGGTTAACCATTCCCCATACTTGAATGATGGATTGGTCTGAAATAGTCCCCACCTTCAAGTATCAGCGTCAAAACGTGTACTGGTGTTCAGCCTGTTCGTGGCCAAGCCATATTCGGCTACCATAAACTGAGCTTACTTTGCTCGACTGCCTTTTGGCTTGACTGATGCTGAGGAACTCTGATCGACTGCAGAAGTCCCAATTGTTAGACTACGCTGAAACTCAATGTCGATATTGAATTCGGCTGTGACAGATGACAGTTGCAATTACGACTGAAATCCTATCTTCTTTCTAAGATTTTATGGATGTCTAGCAATGAAAATGGTGGAGATGCTTTGACAAAACCTATAGCATATGAGTTCATAGAAGGAATCCAAACGGATGCTTACCAGATCAGGGTCTACAGATAACAGCCGATTGCAGCAAACCACTCGCTACTGTCGGTGACTCAAAATACTGTTGAATAGGGAGAAAAGCGACGAAGATAAGCAATATCAAAAGCCATTCAAAAATGACCTATCTTATAATAATCCGGAATTCGACTGAACATCAGACTCATTGCTCTCTTTCTTCTACACGGCTGTGGGCAGGGCATCGCTGCATCGCTCAGACAGTCGCAACATAAAACCGCCAGGGCACCGTTCAGAATTTCGCATCCAGACCTTAAACCCGCCAGAGCACCAACCGCTCTTTAAAACCCAGTAACTAGAAGCCACCAAACCCACTGAAATCTAATACTTCCTCAAAAAACTTTCCAACGGTTTATCCAGTGTTGGTCCGCTATTGTCTTCCGGTCACGTGCGCTTAGGCTATCAGTTGCAACCGCTCGAAACTCCCACAAACCACACCTCTTCATGTCTGTGGACGAGTCATTCAGCAGAAAAGCCAAAGACATCGCCGCCGGATTCGTCGGCGGCGCTACACAAGTTCTCATTGGCCAACCGTTCGACTTGGTGAAAATCCGCCTCCAGACCAGCCCTTCTGGCTCCTCTTCGGCTGCCATAATCAGGCAAGTGCTTCAGAAGGAAGGCCCATTGGCATTTTACAAGGGCACGGTGGCGCCGCTTTTCGGGGTGGGGGCGTGTGTGTCGCTTCAGTTTTACGGGTTCCTCGAGACAAAGCGCCAATTGCTCAAGTATCTGGGAAAACTGGAGCTTCTGCTCTGGCCCCAAACCTACTTGGCTGGTGCGGCCGCGGGACTAGTGAATTCGCCAGTCACCGCGCCGGTGGAGCAGCTCAGAATCTTGAGTCAGGCCTCGACAAAAACCACCTCCCTCCAGGAAACCGTGCGCGCCATCTGGCGCCAACAGGGCTCGCGCGGATTGTACCGTGGGCTTGGAGTTACGGTGGTGCGTGAGTGCCAGGCCTACGGTGTGTGGTTCATGAGTTACGAGTGGCTTTTGCAGACGGTAGTCAAACAGCGTGGTTACCTGGGTCGAGGCGACGTGACGACGCCTGAATTGTTGTTGTGCGGAGCCGCCGCAGGCAATGCCTTGTGGTTGTCGAGTTATCCGTTGGATGTGATCAAGAGTAATGTTCAGAGCGATGGGTTTGGGAAGGATTCGCGGTTCCAGGGTCTGGCGGTGAAGGCTGCGCGAGAGATCTGGGTGAAGGCTGGCGTGAGAGGATTCTGGAAGGGACTCGCGCCATGTTTGGTGAGAGCGGTGCCCTGTAGCGCCGGGACGTTTGCTGCAGTGGAGACGGCGCTCAGGTTTTTGGGGTAGCCGACAAAGTGAAGGCTAACGTTTCATTTTGATAGAGCACGATGGGTGGTCAGGCATTGCTTTCAGACTCGGTTGAGTCGGGGTCAGGTCCAGCGCTTTTGGTTGCAACAGACAATGGTTCGCACTGACGCCGCCGGATCCTTGCATTTGGGGGTTTTTTTGGCTGCAGAATAGTCGATTTCGCAAGACACAAATTCTTCAGTTCAGGCAGCCGCCGCGTTGACCAAGCATGGCCTTGAGATGCGACTCAACAGTCAACAGCGAGAATTGATAGACATGAGCCAGTTGGTTCGTCAACGGAGGAAAGTGGCATTAATAGAGATTCTGATTAGCTTTTGTAGGAATTGGAGCGACAAGGGCATCGCTGTGCCAACTTTTTCTACTGGCTCCGTCGAACGAGAGGTGCTGTAGACGCTAATCTATGAGAACTGGTGATAGGCCCCAATCCTTGCCTCGTTGGCTGTAAATTGTATGATGGAAACGTTCTTAGCACAAAAGGCAAGCAAAGATCGTGGGACACCAGAAAAAGAGTGGTGGTTATTCGAGGCACCCTTGGTAATTCGCAACCATAATCAAGTGTTTAGATGTGGGTAGCAAAATAAGGCACTGTCTTCGCTTGGACTTTTGTGAAAAGTCATGGGGTTCACGATTCCCCACAGCCTTATTTCGCAGCCATTTCCTGCTATGAGCTCCTTCTATACACCCACCAACTCCTACACTGCCAGGAGGGCCTGTTGTTCATCTAATGTTTTTCTTTATTCTACTTTTGTGATTTTGGCAATTTCAACTGTAACTTGCGTTGTTTCCCCTTTTTATCACGGCAATTGTGTGTCTACAGAGATAGTTTATTCTTCCGCACATTTGTATTCTTACGAACTTACACCAGCTTTTGCCCAAAACAGCGTTCCCGCCACCACCCAAAAATAGGTAACGATAAAAAAACCAAAACGAAATTAGATCCATATATTGGGACCATCAAACTCCTTGCAGAAAAATCCTTGTTCCCTACCCAAGAATTCTTCCCATTCCCATTTTCCCGGCCTCTGTCAAACCGCAACTGTGAGCCGCGCATTTGCAACCACTATCAACTACATTCTCCTCTTCAAAGTCCCCCAAAAAGTCAAAAACATCACCATGCTTTCACCTGCGTTGCGTCCTGCCCTAATGGCAAACAAAGCCTGTTTAATCTCCCCCGTCAGAACGTTCCTATTCGGGTTCTTGTCCCAGTTCAACAAGAAACTCATATACCCACCTAACCCTGACCAAATCACCACCAAAAACAGACTTTTTCCCACGTACATCGAGAACTCCACCGAGCTCGGTAACGTTGTCTTAACCAAAGAACCTTTGCTACTCAATTTTACCATGCCCGGTGATGAGAAGTGCAATAAGGTGACTCAGTCGTTGTTTGACATTCTCAGTGATAAGAGCAAGTACCCATTGGCTGTTGAGAGGCTGGTCTCGTTGACAAACATTGCTTGTGACGGACCAGG
The DNA here is from genome assembly GCA_030579055.1 of Candidozyma chanthaburiensis. Classification (NCBI taxonomy): domain Eukaryota; kingdom Fungi; phylum Ascomycota; class Pichiomycetes; order Serinales; family Metschnikowiaceae; genus Candidozyma; species Candidozyma chanthaburiensis. The sequence continues at coordinate 86,880 of JAKUAA010000017.1, read as the reverse complement.
TGGCCGAGAATTACAGCAGACCTATGCCGTTAGTAAGATTCCCACTATAGTGTTGTTGAAGAAGCAAATGGTGGCTGATCGGTTCATTCCAGCAGATGTGGGCCGCTCTGAAGAAGAACTCACAGAGTGGATTAAGTCTGCATGCTGAAGAGGAATGAACAATGTTGGAATGGCTCTAGCTAATGGTCTTCAAGCTTATAGAAGGACGTCAAAGTCGCCGTGTGGGTCAATTGTACCCGTGTCGGTCGAAGAAAAACCGTATTACGACACTCACAAACACCACTCTTGCTCTACGGTCTTCCTTCCAAAGCCTAGCTTATGATCTACTCTATGTGCAACTATTTATAAGCACAGACACCACTATTTACAGGTTGTTGGTGCCTGTTTCCTCATCCCATCCGTCTTTCCACCTCTTCTTCCACAAGTCGCAATTGAACTTGGGCTTTCCAAGCTTCACGTTCACCTCATTGTGAGCGTCACAGAGCCACCGGCCCAAGTGGTCCCGCGTTTCCGTCGCTGGCTCGCTTTTGGACATGTACTTTTCAAAATCCTCAGCACAGAACCAACATGGGTAGAAGTTACCGAACAACTTGAGAAACTGCTTCATGTCGGCCTGCTGCTTATTGGAAGGCGTTTCTGGATACGTGGCAGCAATCAGATGGAGAAGAGTCCAAGAAGAGCGACCCAATTTCTCAACATCTGGAGGTTCGACTCTAGCGTAAGCCTCTCCATTTGCAGTGGCGGGTTTGGCACTTGAAGTAACCAGACTCTGGTTTGTTGAATTTAAAGCATCCGTAGAGCCAGTCGCACCGCCAACCATCGTACCTGTTTCCTGCTTTCCGGGTTTCTTTCCCATGGCAAATTGAAAGTCTAAAAGAGTGTTACAGCTTCGACAGCTATATGTTAGTATGAAACAACAGGTGTTTCTCAAAACACATACGGCTTTCCGTCCTTGTCGTAGATGATCTTTTTTCCCGAGACTCCAACCACGGGGTTTTCGTTCGTCATGGCTATCAGGCAATACTAGATCACACTAGTGGTTAGTAATGGGCAGATACTGCGATCTGCGTACACACCTTTGCAGCCATACAAGGTTACCAATCCTAGCCTACGCAATGTGCTATCTCTAATTTACAATTCTGCCGATTCTCTAATTTTAATGCGTTTTGAAAAACTCCTCCCTTTGCCTGATCACCTCATCGCAAAGCTCGCCGATCTCTGGGGTCTTCACATTGCTTCTAGACTGGTAGAACTCACTGAGATCGTACTTCCGGCCATACTCCTGCTCGTAGTCCCATGCCTGCTGGATCATTTCGAACTTGTCGATGTCCTTGACGTAGACGGCTTCGGGAGACCGGATCTCCTCGTACTCGAGCCACAACTCTCTCATTTCCAGCGCAAAGTCACTGTTGTATGGCGAAATCACCTTGACCAAATAGTCGATGGTGTCCAGCTCACGGCGATGCTTTTCCTCCTTGGTGACACCGCCAAAAGGGGTGATGTCTCCGACCAAGGACTCGGCGATATCGTGGACCAAAGCGATTTTGACACAGCGGTCGATATTGATTTGTTTGTTGGGAATGGCCATGGCGATGATAGACATTCGGTACATGTGGTCGGCGATTGATTCCGTTTTCTGTAAAGGAACGCCCCTGTCTACCCAGCCGGTTCTGGGTTGTGTTTTCAAAAGACGGACAATTTGTGTGAATGCTAGCATGCTGTTGATCTTGGACTTGGAGGCCAAAAGGGAATGGAGCTTTTCTGGAACGGCAGCCTCAGGCGACCAAATAGGTTCTGTCATTTGGGGCATTGGTTGGGTATGAGGAAGAAGAGGAGTAGAAGATTTTCTCTGGAGTAAACATGGGGAGTGTACGTAGGGCGATAACGTCCCGATGGAGATGCCATAAAAAGATAAGAATCGGTAAATTTTTTTTGATGGTTGTGGATTTTAAAAACTTGTAGGTGAATAATTTTGGGATAGCCTTTGGTTTTGACCTTTTGCATTTTAGGCGGACGTTGGAGTTGGGTGTCCAGTCAGCTCAATGAAGGGAGCGTAATTGGACAGTTACCAAGAGCGTGCAACAGCATAATGAGGATTGTTTATTCGACAAAAATGTTCTCTTTAAATGAAGGGGGGTTGATTTTTATAAGCGTTTATGTAGCTAGAGAGATTTTTTCAGTTGTTCATGTTGTTTGTGATGGCTGTGATTGCATCGAACAAGGTGAGTAAAGGTGAGTGCTACTAAAGGCTAGGGATTTGCACACTTCTTCGCCTTGGTATTTTGGGGTTCCTATTCAAGCTCAATAAGCTTGGTTTAAAGCTTTTGTTGATGGGACAAGCACCACAAAAATGGGGTAGTTTCTCAAGAAACTTACGCCTAGGTAAGACAACGATAGTCACAATTGGCCAGTGATGGATATTGACATTCGAATTTCCTGGTGTTTTTCTGGAATCAGTATTCTTTAGACTACTGCAATCCAGTGTTATAAGGTTCAGTCATATAGTGTTCAGTGTCCACTAATCTGACCTGTGCTCTCGTAAATGGTCTCACCACACTTTTCCGATAAAAACACAAAAACACTCTTTGTTCATGGCTTTAAATCGAAGCTTACGACAGTGGAATTCATCTCTCCAAAAAGGATATGCGTGGAACACACACCCACTACACTATATCATTATCTTCACTGTTCCCCCACTTAACTTCTCCACAAGCCCCTTCACGCCCTCTACTAACCCATTTCATGAAAAGTTTTATTTGACTATTACAGAATGCAGAGTCCGCAGACTTAAGCAATCAACTCAACGACACCACCAGCAGCTCTGATCTTCTCCTCGGCCAACTTGGAAACAAATCTGGCCTTGACAATGACAGGAACCTTTGGCAACTGACCCTTACCAAGGACCTTGCCGTAGCCGTGGGCCAAGGTGTCGATGACTGGAGCAGAGGAAGCAGAAGCAGACTTGAGGTACTCCTCTCTCTTCTCCTCGTCAACCAAAGACCACAACTTCTCAAGGTTGAGCTGTGGCTTCCAGAAGTGGTTTCTCTGCTTGTGGAAGTATCTCATACCAACCTTACCGAAGTAACCAGGGTGGTACTTGTCCAAGTTGGTTCTGTGGTGGTGCTGACCACCGGCCATACCACGACCACCGGGATTCTTTCTGTGCTTGCCGATTCTACCTTTACCGGCGGAGACGTGACCTCTGTGCTTTCTGGTCTTGGTTAATCTGGTTGGCATTGCTGATAGATTATAACTCAGATGAGAGAAATGTTCAGGTAAAAGCTTGAAATTTTTTCTGCCGCAGCTGCCTGGCGAGCGGACACCTGTACCTCCCACCTTAGAGAGCACTTGAGAGCGCTATGTACAGGTCCCACCATAGTTAACGGCGCGACTCGCATTCTTTAGGTCCGAGCCCTAAGATCTTGCACGTGACACGAAAACCAGTCAGACTAGCCTAATTGTCACCGGTAGACGGGAGCACTCAAAGCTGGCCAAAGGCAGCCCCCTAAATATCTCTACAGATTGATCATCATAACCTTTTTTATTCTTGTACCAGCCTGAAATTTTGCATTGCTTGACCATTTGCTCCAATTTGGCCATGTACACCCAATTACTATTGGCAAGTTGTTTGTAGTTCCAGCCACAGATCTACTGCAACTGGTTGGATATGCCCCAGACCTCCTCGTAAGTGTTCTTTCCCTTAGTCTCGGGTACAGAGGTCGACACAAACGCGTATGTCACAGCACACATCACCGTGAAGATGTAGAAAGTGCCGCCTCCAAGCCACGAATTCCTGAGCACAGGGAATAAATATCCCACAGCGAAAGTAGCCACCCAGTTCATGGTGACCCCGAAACTCTGAGCCAGCGCCTTGGCCTTGGGTTGCGTCACTTCTCCCACCAACAAGAAGGGAATGGGGCCCAAGCCGATAGCGAAAAAAGTGATGTAGACAAAAGTGCCAACCACAGAGAACAAAGAATTTGTTGTCTGGATTCCAAAGCCAAGCATAGCAGCTGCAACGCCCATAACAGTCACCGAGGTCTTGAGAAGCGGCTTTCTACCCAACTTATCAACGAGTGGGGCAGAACCAAATGTAACCACCACGTTCACCAACGAAATCAAGCAATTGATCATAACAGCCTTCGTTGGGAAGATAGAGATCAACACTGACACACCGTAAAAGATGATTGAGTTGATGCCGCAGAATTGCTGCAACACCAAGATACCTGTAGCGACTATCTTCGAGTTTCTATACTCGGAAGACTTCCAGTATTCACCCAATGAAACTGCAGATTTTGGCGCAGGCCTCAGTTCTTCCTCGCCTGCGAACAAACTAGCATCTTCTTCGCCAATGCCAGAAGCCTGCTTCCAACTGTTGACTTCGTTTCTGGAGAGACCATATTCACCGCCACGCAACTTGTGCAACACCGTAAATGCTTGGTCTGACATGTTATTGTTGACTAGCCACATTGGTGACTCGTCCATGTAGCTCAAAACAAGAAAGAAGTTGACAAATGCAATGGCAGCAGCCATAAGTAAAATGAGTCTCCAATCATTGTCGTTATTCCACCTGAGAGCAAGCAATTGCGTCAGAAGAATGCCAATATTCACAGCAACTTGGTTCATAGATCCCAAAAACCCCTTGTACAGCGCTGGGGCAATCTCGTTGATAACAAGGGAGGTCACCACAAGAGCAGAGCCAGCGCCGATTCCGGAGACGAATCTTCCTGCTAATAACGAATAGTAAGAGTTACTGAGCCCGTTGACCGTTGAGCCCAAAAAATAAATGCAGCAGTGAAGCAAGGCCGTCTTCCGTCTTCCAATACTGTCAGCAACTGATCCCACATAGAACGAGCCAAACAAACCACCAATGCTGAATATGGAGGTCACAAGACCGAACTGGTCGGGTTCCAATGGAATGCACCTGTCAAGTCCTCGTTGGCCAAAAAAAGAATCTTCGTAAGGGGTGAGAAGCGGAACGGATTTCTTACACGACAAAATGGCTTCAGGAGAATTGAGTTCCGACATATGATAGCCAAACTGGAGGGAGCCGAGGCAAATTGCTGCCACGGTAATGACAAGCTTGGCTGTAAGCGAGTCGGCTGTCTTATCGGCCATGTTGATGTGTCTCAGGTATTGACTTGAATATCGTGGGGCAGTACACTGAGGGTTCTCGCATCTGTGTACCTGCCTCGTGATAAAGGTCAGATGACCAGATTTGCAGCCATTCACACGATGGGCAAGAAATTGCCAATCACCATCATGGGTATACCAAAAACGTCTCTTTTGAGCGTCCATATGCATCCTGTTCGTATTTTGACGTCTTTTTTGGGCGTTAGGAGGGTACACTCAGTCATTGTGGCGCCTAGGAAATCGCCAAATGCGATTCTCAGGAAAAGCTGGAAGTACTCCACCACAGATGTATCGTCCAAAAGCTCCACAATGAAATTTATTTTCTGACCCATAAGCTGATCCTTCGTCCACCCTGTAAGGATGCTGAATTCTCGGCCAACATAGGCAATCTCGCCTGTTCTTCGCCAGACGATCGTCGGTGTTCCACTGACTTTTATGAAGTTGTCGTAAGTTAGAAGAGTCCGTTGAAAGCACTGCTCCATAAAAATGAGATCAGCCTCTCGTAGAGAGTTTGTGCATGCGATGAATGATGGACGATACGAAGCCATGGACTCGGCCATTTTCACAAGCATCTCCTTGGGAAATCGGCTTCGTAAATATGCAATGAGCTTGTGAAAGCCAGGCGTATAGGAAAAGGGTTTGTTGACGGTAGCGTAGATGCTCTCGGGTTCCAGATAATGTAGGCCGTTGTCGTCGTTGATGTGTCCTGTCTGTTCCTCTACGTTAGTCTCGATAGCAAATGAGAGTGTCAGTTTCTGGTTCCGCTCGTAGAAGGCAGACGGATCGGCGTCCCTCATAGCCTCAATGGCCTGTATGACGTCGGGGAAAGTGGATCGTTCATTTGACAGCTCCAAGAAGTACTGGTTAATACGGGCATCACAGCGAGGGAGTTCTGGTCCATGGTGGCCTTGTGTTTTTTGAGAAGGAGTTACGGCTTGTGCTGCATTATCAGCCCTAGAAATGTAGGCATTTGCACCTAAATTTGATGGTGATGGTACGCTTTTCTGTAGCATACCATGTGGTGAAAGCACTGGCGAAATGTTTACAGAATTAGGAGTGCCCTCTGTGGAAGTAGCCAGGTGGTTGGGATTGAGGCCCATGAAATTGTCTTGAAGAATGTTTGAGAGCTGAGAATACTCAAGATCCGCCGCTGACGATAGGAAATTCGTCGGTTTTCTTTGTCTTTGATTTTCCTGTGCTTGTCTCTGGGTATCCTGCGGTTGCCATTGGTCACTGCTGCCCATAGAGTTTCTAGAAAAGTTCTGGTTGTAATTGTATGGCTGGTCTGGGAAGAACGTAGGCGATTCTTCCTTGATGGGGGCCCTCTGGCTGACGCTTCGACTCACCATGGTTGGCTTTTGATGCACATAGTTTGGCATGGATGCTGAGTGCTGAAACATGGTCGCCTGGTGGACTTGATGATTTTTGTCTGAATATGGTGTTTGTTGACTGGATGCAACGGAAGTGTTTTCCTCCATAGACTGGCCCCTCATCATATCGATGGGCACGTCAGACAAATACTTTTTCCTTTTTCTAGGAGCATCTTCACATGAGTCCTGGAGGCCCTTTTGCACGCATCGTTTACAGGGCCTGGAGGTATCACAGGTCATGTGCGCTTTGTGGCAGTGATTGCATGCTATGGAAGTTTTCTTTCTTTTCTAGAGGTTAGTATTCTGTTTTAGCATCATCAGTTAGATTTCAGCGAAATGGCTATTTTCGCTTGATATCTCGGTGGGGGCCCGAGATCTTGGAGTCATCTGAGTCATGTTGATGATCGAGATCCAAGAAAGGTGCAGGCATTTTAAAAATCCAAGACCAGGCACAAAAAACCGAGATTTATCGGTGGTTTATTTTGGCTTTAAAACATACCGGTTTGGCCCTGCTTTCGGCATTCATTCCACATCAGGTTTATGAGGTGTAGGTACTAAGCACTTGGGTCTTGATCACACGGAGAGGCACGGGTGCAGGCCGTTTTCAGCCGTGGATATCATTAGGACCGTTTACATGACAAGGGCTGGGAAGTAAAAAAATGGGAGTCTTATTTCTGAATTGCGTTTGAATTTTGGGGATGGAGAATTTTTGTGTCAATTCGACTTTTGGGAAAACACAGTTCAGAAGGATCTTCTGCTCACTGGTGTCATTAGCCAATGACATTAAACCGATTTCTTGTCGATTTAATTGAACAGTTATTCGTATCACAATGTTTTCGGGTAGAGGTTTTGATAATCGAAAGTTGATAGGATCTTGCATTTTGGCTGTCACAAAAATGTAACCTTGCCTAAGCCGCTTTAAAACTTTAACCCAGCAAAGGCTGTATGGAAGTCGGGGACTAAAAAAGTATCACAGTGATTTTTATGGCTACGTCTACATGAAATATTTACTTCAAATAATGTCTTCGGCTATAAATTTTCCTCAAAGCAAATCAAACAAAATGAACTCATTTGGGGAAGCTCTAGCTGTAATGAGGTACGATACGTTTCGAAGAAAGGCAATGACGGGCATTTTTAGAAAAACGCAGACTGTACAATTTATCCTATATACCTGTAAGCCAGATTGAGAAATTCCGCCAACTGAACGGCACTCACGGAATCACCGCTTATCCATCCAAAGAGTAGCCCAAGTCGGCTCCCTTGAATTGTTCAGCCAATTTGGCCAATTTGTCTCTCAACATGGACATGTTCTCGTTGACAGGCTCAAATTCGGGGAGCCATTCAGCGACTCCATGCTGGAGCACACCCTTGGCACGGAAATGACCCTCGTCACAGTGGCCGTATGAACCGTGCAAAGTCAAACGGAGCTCCTTGGCCAGGTACGAAGCACGGTGCAAGATGTTACTGTTGTAGAAGACAATATCGCCAGGATTGAGATCCACGGTGATTTGGCCAGAGATGTGCTCTTTTTTATCGTCGTTAGTGGTCTTTTCTCTTTCTTCAGCAGTCCTAATACGCTTGTGAGACCCAGGCACCACAATGAGACACAGGTCTTTTGTCAAAGCCAAGTTGAACTGTGTTCCAGCATATGGAGCAGTAAGAAGCTCTTCGGCTTCCTGTTCTGGCAGAGCCTCAGGCTTGATGTAGTCTCTGTGCCAGTCAAGACCAAAATCCGTGAGTGGGTTGATCAACATGTTGAACAACTCCATGCATAAGTTATCCGTGGGTGTCTGCAATATATCCAGAGCGATGTTTAAAAGACGCTGGTCCGAGTATAAGGTCTGGAAAGGCTTGGACATGTCCTTGAGTTCTGGGTGCAAAAGGCCAGTTACACCCCAAATGTCCGGACTGAAGTTTTTGGGCCAGGGGGGAAATTGCTTGCCCCTGGTCCTGACATGGGGCCAATTGCCGTCCCTGGCATACTGGACAACGTCCAATGAGGCCTTCTTGTAAAAATCTATTTCTTCAGGCAGAAGGAAGTCTCTCACGATGGTGAAGCCAACATCGGCAATTTCGTCATGGTGTTTGTGGGGAAGTGTCATAATGCTTGTTGTAAGGTGTTGAAAAGCCTAGGATGTGGCAGGTCCCCAATTTATACTTTACCCCGGATGCCCCAGGTTTCTGGAGGTATCTAGTGCCGCACGTCGATGTTACATTTTCATGGCGCGTGCAACGTTACACCATAGCCGAACTACATAAAAGGCAATCCATTCCGCTGAATCCAAACGGCTAATTATGAAGTGGGGAATTTTGGGTGCTGGAAACATTGCGGGCAAGTTCGTCAAGGATTTGTTGCTTGATGAGCTGAAAAGGCACACCATTGTCGCAATTGGCTCATCTCTGGAAGATAAGGCAAAGCAGTTTCTGGAAGCCAATGGCATCACCAAGGAGAAAAACCAGGGCGTAATGCCCAAGTTCCAGACAAGAGAGGCTTTTTTCAAAAACTCCGATGTTCAAATTGTCTATGTGGCTTCCCCCCATGTGTTCCATGAAGACCAGGTGCTTGAAGCACTACAGAATGGAAAACACGTTTTGTGTGAGAAACCCTTCACTGTGACGGCTGCCCAGTCAAGACGGGTCTTTGAAGCAGCTACAAAATCTGGGGTATTCGTTATGGAGGCCGTTTGGACTCGGTTCATTCCGGCTGTTTTGCAAGCTAAGGAGTGGATTAAGGAAGGCGCAATTGGCGAAGTCAAGCGTCTTACGGGTGACTTTTCCATGGATCTCGATTTGGAGAATCTTCCTGCCTCCTCTCGTGGTAGAGATATCAATTTGGCTGCTGGAGCTACTTTGGACGTGGGGATCTACCCATTGACCTACGCCCGTATTCTTTTGGACGACAAATTGGGCAAGCAGGCCACACCCTTTGAGACCAAATCCTTCCTTACGTTAGGAGAAGTCGACAAAGTAGATCATCTCAGCACTGTGATTGTCAAGTACGAAAACGGAAAACAAGCTATTGCGACCAGCTCCAACTACACTGCTGGACCAGAGAAGTTCTTACGTTTGGAGGGCACCAAGGGGTACCTTGAGATGTATGGAAACCCAGCTGCCCCTAAGCATGTTAAGGTATTTACTCAGGATGGAAAGCTCGTCAAGGAGCACCTTGACAGGGACGACTTTGCTGGATTTATCCACGAGGCCAATGCCGCTGCTGAAGCTGTAGAGGCGGGAAAGACCCAGGCTGATGCTATGCCTTGGGACGAGACCTTGCTTATGATGGATACCATGGATAAAGTGCGGTGGGAGAATGACTCTTACTATCCTTGCGAGAAGTAGGTAAAAGTGATACTGGACGTTGTGGGTATCGTATCGGTCGATTAAAGCAAGTAACGAGAAATAAACAATGAGCTTGATTTGAGATATAAGCTCGAAATAGGCCTATCCTATTTAGTGGTACCACTGGTGAAGAGACACTTTTCAGCTAAGTAGGGGATTGTAAAAATGGAGGAGGTTTTGCTGAAGCGGCAATTAACTATTGCATTGTAATATTTAGTAGAAAGTGTATTATAACAAGAATTATGTTTCATGCTATTCGTTGTTAGTATCGCAGAAACACTGGATGAGATGATGCACTCCACATCACCGTCTTAAGAATGCCACAAACTCCCTCAGCTTCTTTTCATAGGTTGATTTTATCCGGCTGAGTAAATGTGACGGCTCGTGTTGCCCCTGTAGGCTGATAAACTACACACTCTGATGTAATCAAGCCTTAGTTTGTCAAGCATTAGGTGTTTACAGTGCAGAACCTAAGTAAATTACAATGAAAGTGCTGCGGTCACTTCAATCTTTGAATCTTGACATCACCTCTCTTTTAATGAAAACTCCGGAAGGTATAAGGGCTTGAGGTACCATGACATGCTTTGAAGAACATCAAGTAGGGAGACCAGGGGCAGAACTATCAAGCGACAGAGGGCAATGAATTCACTCGATTTGACATTCTTCCTCTGCACAGGTTTTTAAAGAAACAATTGTGCCAGGTTCATCCTCTTTGAGTACTGTTAGTGAGACCTTTTGATGAGTCTTTCGCAGCCATTCCAGATCTTCAAAGTACCACCAAGCACGAATGCCACAACGCCTAATCAAGAAAGGACAAAAAAAAAAAAAGATACTGGCGAATCTGCAATCTACAACCTTATGCCAAACCATAAATGCAAAATCTACTCGCATCCTTCAAACTCTCCATCATCAAAACTCCCCACAGTGCGAATTGTGAGCTTCTCATCAAGTGGAAAAAAACCACCCACTCAGTACCGCCCACTGAAATCCACACAAAATGGCCACTTTTCTCACCAAATTCACAAGAATCCCATTGAAAGACGTCGCTAAAGCCGCTGACTCGCTTTTTCCCGAGCTTAACGCCGAAGCCAAGGCCTTGTCTGCTCAGTTCACTACTTTATCTAACAGACTCAACGAGCCTGAAGCTTTGACCACTTTGAACAACAACTTGAGAACCAAGACGTTCATTGTGGGCCACACACCTGCCAAGGTCGACTTGGACGTTTTTGCTAAAGTTTTGCCAGTGGCTCACCAGTGGAAACTGACTGAGGAGTACGCTCAGTTCAGACACATTCTCAGATGGGCTGATTTGGTCCAGAATACTCTTGTGGAGGTGCCTGACGAGGAGAAATTGAAGGTTGACTTGGACACGGAGGTGCCACGTGAGATCAAGGAGAAGAAGAAGCCTGCTAAGGAAACCAAGGCTAAGGAAACCAAGGAGGCCCCCAAGGAAGTCGCTAAAGACGCTCCTAAGGGCAAGAAGCCACTTTCTGAAGAGGACAAGAAGGCATCTGCCGAGGCCGCTAAGGCTAAGAAGGCCGCTAAGGCCAAGGCTAAGGCCGAACAGCAGGCTAAACAGGCTGCTGCTGTTGTTCCTCCAAACCCCGGTATGATTGACCTCAGGGTCGGATTTATCCAAAAGGCTGTTAAGCACCCTGACGCCGACTCTTTATACATGTCCACAATCGATATGGGTGATGCTGAGGGTCCCAGAACTGTGTGCTCCGGTCTTGTCAAGTACATTCCTTTGGAGGACATGCAAGAGAGATATGTCGTTTGTGTGGCCAACTTGAAGCCTGTGAGCATGAGAGGCGTGAAGTCGACTGCCATGGTTTTGTGTGCGTCTAACGAGACAACGGTGGAATTCGTGAACCCACCTGCTGGTTCCAAGGCTGGTGATAAGATCTTCTTTGAGGGCTACAACGCAACTCCAGAGAAGCAGTTGAACCCTAAGAAGAAGGTTTGGGAGACTGTTCAGCCTGGCTTCTCCACCACGGAGAACTTCGAGGTCACTTATACTGAAGAGGGCAAGCCACCAGCCAAGTTGGTTAATGAAAAGGGTGAGCTCTGTAAGAATAGTACCATTGTGAAAGCTGACGTGAAATAAGCATATAGATAACGCAGAGAAGAAGGGTATTTTGGAGAGAAGATGTTTTCGTGGAGTGTAGGATTTTTCAAATTTTGGTGTTGGTCAACGACCTATTGAACCAAACATGGATTGGAGTCCACTAGGGCCCAAGAAGAGTCTCTTTGGTAGGTGGTTTTCTTCGTTGTATTCACTTGAGTCATCTGGTGGAGGTAATTTATGTCAATTAAATAAAGCTATACCGTGTTCCTACTCTCTTGGCTCTATGTTAGTTCCTGAAGTTTGCAGTCGTACTTTGGCATGGAAAGCAGTAAAAAGCGGTTTCTGTTTGAACTAATAGACTAGTTCGATTTGTATTGACTCGTTTGAGTTGGATATGAATCGAATGGACCCTCTACACAAGCACGCTATTGACACCAAGCGAAATACGCTCTTTTAGAGGAGAATTTCTTGAGTAAATAATTAAAGAGGGTACACATTACCTTAAGACCGGAGCTGTCTTTGCCATGTCCACCTACGCAAAAGCATGGCTTTGAGTGCTTCTCATTGTCTCTCAGTGTGTAAATGAGCGTTTCATGGGCAGTAATCGCTTTCAACATATCAATCAAAATATATAAATTATAAGAGATCCCGTATAAGTTGAAGAGATTAATTCTTCTCCATTAACGTGCAAATATACAGCGTCTAGGGCTCATCACCAAACAACTCAAAAATTCCACTCAAACCCCCAACTACCCGAATATAGTAATTCCAGCTAACTCAATAAATACTCAATGATACAAATCCAAAAGATTGAAATCATTTGGAAGACCCATTCGGGTCCAGCCTACCCACCCTTTAATGAGCGGCTTGCACAGGAAAAAAAAGCCAGCTACTACCACAATGGCGTCCTCGGATATAATCGAAATTGACAAGGAGGAGGACATCATTGAAAATCGGTACGACGCTCTTCCTGAACATTGCAAGAGATACTGGAAAAAACGGTATCAATTGTGGTCCCGCTTCGACCAAGGAGTACTTTTCACACCTGAACTATGGTACTCGGTCACCCCAGAAAAAGTCGCCAAATTCATTGCTAAACTCGCCAAAGTGCTTGTGCCGAGAGCCAAAGCAACTTTAGATGTTTGCTGTGGTGGAGGTGGAAACACCATCCAATTTGCCAGGTACTTTGAGCAGCTGGTGGGTGTGGACATTAGTTCCACAAACATAGCCTGTTGTGAGCAGAATGCCAGGGTGTACGGTACGAAAAACGTACACTTTGTCAAAGGGGATTGGCGGGGGCTTCAGGAATCGTTGGATTGGGTGCCTAAAGGCGTGGAGTTAGTCGATGGTAAGTTCGATGTGGTTTTCAGCTCTCCCCCATGGGGAGGCCCTGCTGTGAACAAGCATCAGAGCTTCGACCTTCACAATATGCGACCATTCAACATAAGAGAGATTGTTTCGAGCATGAAAAAAGTATCGGACAATGTTTTCTTGTTTATTCCCAAAAACTCCAACTTGGACCACATTCGAGAGGTTGTCAAAGAGCTCTATGGAGACAAAGGCAAGGCTCGAGTATACCAGACGTATGAAGGCGGCTGGCCCGTGGCGTTGTTGGTAGTTTTTGGTGATACGTGGAAGATGGAGGTCAAGAAAGGCACCAAAGTCAAGGCGCTCGATGCTGGACCTCCTAAAGGCGCCACGATTGAGTATCTTCTTTCCAAGGGGCTCACAATTGGGGCTAAGTAAGTAAGCCAGGTCGATCTTTTTTTATCTAAGATCGATGAGCTGAGGTACTTGTCCCTTTTCTCTGTTGAAACTGGTGGGCGGTTGCGTGCTGACAGAAGACACCGGGATCTTGAGTGCGTACATTGGCCATCAGTGGATTCAGAGGGAAAAATCGGAAACCTTTTTGTTCTATGAGGTCTACGAGCCGGCGGTGTCTGAAACATGTGTCTAAGCCAGGACCTGTATTTCCTTCGGGCACAAAGAGTAGGGCACTGAATATGGCGAGGGACCTACAGCCATATTTTCTTAGGGACGCAGTCAGCGGAGTCAGAGGAGGTGTTCAGCTTGGGACGCAGGGATCCTGGGAGCACTGACCCTCTGGCTTTGGTGACTGTGACGGCATGTGCCAATTCCTCATTTTACCATTGTAACTTTATCTTAGCATGTTCAGTCGGAAAGAAAACTGAGCCGGAATTGCATCCCCGGGGTTTTCGAACCAAAATACAGCATATAGTTAATGGTGGCTGCTAGTCAGCTATTCAAAGGTTCAGGGCGATAGCCTAGTAGTCTGTGAGGCATCTTTTCTTCGTTATTCATCCAGACCATCCATTTTTTTCTGAAACCCAGACATGCCTTATATCTGCCTCTTTCCATATTCGGCTCATTCTCCGTGACTTTATTGGTGTTGCATTTCTATTGCGTTACTTTCCATGGACTGCGACTGGTGATAAGCTGTGCGCACTTTGCAGCTCATCAACTACCTCAGCAATGAAGCTTCTCAATAAGACCATAGCCTTGGAAAAGGACAAAAGCGGCTCGCTTTCTCTTGTGCCTCAGGATAAGGAAGACTTATGGCAGCTTTATAATTTGATCCAAAAAGGAGACAAGGTGGAGCTTCAGACCGTGAGAAATGTCAAGAAGACCCCAACGTCCAAGACTGAAAGAAAGCACCTCCACTTGAGTCTTGCCGTGGAAGGTGTCGAATACGAGCCTAGTGACGAAGTCATGAGAGTCCGTGGAAGAACAACCGAGCAGAACGAGTATGTTCCAAATCAGAGTTTCCATACCGCAGAGGTTCAGCTCAATAAGGCTCTCAAATTGAGCAAGCCCGAGTGGGACGAATACAGTTACAATATCGTAATCGAAGCTTCGTCCATTGAAAAGAAAGCTGAGGTGGGTGCTGTGGTTCTTGAAGAGGGTGTGGCCCATCTTTGTCTTGTTACAGACAACATGACAGTTCTTCGAAACAAGGTTGAGAAGTCAATCCCCAGGAAAAGCCGTAGCGATGGCGGCGGCTCGTCCCACGACAAGGCCATTGGCAAATTTCTCGATACAGTGCAAGCGACGCTTTTAAGGAACTTCGACTTGGAGAAACTCAAGGTGATAATTCTCGCATCGCCGGGATTCACAGCAACAGCACTCAAACAGGCCATCTTTGAAACGGCCGTGAAGAACAATGACAAGACAATTCTCAAGAACAAATCCAAATTCTTGGTGGTGCATTCCTCCACGGGCTACCTTCAAGGTTTGGAGGAGGTATTGAAAGACCCCAGCGTGCAGAAGAACTTAACGGATACGAAATTCGCCAAAGAAGCGGCAGTGTTCGACGAGTTCCAGCGTGTACTCAATCTAGATGATGGGAGGGCCTGGTACGGCCCGCAGGAAGCCATCAAGGCGCTGGAATTGGGTGCTATCAAGAGTCTTCTTCTCACAGATACCCTTTTCAGAAGCGACGACATAGCCGTCAGAAAACACTACATAGCCTTGAGCGACCAGGTGAAAACGCAGGGCGGCGAGGTTTACATCTTCTCGACGCTTCACGAATCTGGTGAGCAATTGGATCAGTTGACGGGAGTAGCTGTGTTGCTCAAGTATCCACTAGAACTAGATGAAGACGAGGATGAGGAGGACGAGGGCGAGGAAGAAAACTAATTACATGCGGTTCTTGTCCAGCGTCCTCAAGTCATCTAGCAAATGCATATACCACACATGGCCTCCCCGATTCCAGATCATGGCATCTTGAATAATTCCTAGACCTAATCCCATAAGCCCGCCCTTTTTCACGTAGGTCATTCGCTGCACGGGAGTCATTTGTTTCCAGGCTCCATACCCCCAAGCAATGGCTGTAGATGATGCAGCAGTACTTAGGAAGTCTTTGGTTCCTCTAGCATAGTCGATAGCAGCCTCGAGGCCAAAAAACGATGTAACTCCAAAACAGAACTTTGCTCCAACTTTTGCTGCCTCCCTTGCGCCTCCAAGTATCATGACGTAGTTCTTCTTCTTATGGTAAAAGTACCATCCGCCTACAGTTGTGGGAAGTCTATGGCCATTTTCAGTAAGGAAACGAAGGGACGATATTTTGATACCCTCAAAGAAACCCACACCAGAACCCACGATTCCAGAGGCTAAGGCCACTGCCGTGAGTCTTTCCTGGGTAGGAAGGTGAAAACGTTCTTTTCTGTTTTCGTCTGGTACAGGTGGACCAGAAGACATGGATCTAGTAAGTGATGAGAAAGTCGCACCCAGTAGATTGAGGTGTAGGTGGAGAGAAGTGTGGAATAGCGAATGGAAGTGTGAAATACTGTCGATCTCTTTATTTCAGTGGTAGCTGGGTTTTCAAGTATTTTACATTATCCTTATTTTCTTTTGTTGAATTCGGCGTAGTTAGGTGTGGTATACCTTTGCGAGAAGAGTCCACTAGAAGGGACTAAGTTAACGTCTTTTGTGTGCAATGCCGAATAGAAGACTCTTGCATTTTATTCCAGTACTTAGTTAGATCTTGGTTGTGCTTGCTTCATTGAAAGTTCTCTTTACTTTTGTCTTAATTACGAATTTCACTCTATCAGGCATTTGCAGCCATTGTGATGGTTCCCAATCAAGACATCATACCCCCAGTATTTTGATCCAAAATTCTTCAAACATATACATAAGAAGTTGCAACTATCAATCTCAAAACTCCGACTCGGCACTCCTTCAACACTACCCTACTCTCTGCTCAATGCATCATATATGGTATCCATTCGTATTTCCTCGCTCCTTACTGGTCCAAGATGGACTTCACAAACTCAACGTAGTCAACGTTACCCTCACTGGTCACGTTCACACCCTTCAACAACTCGTCCACCTCAGAGTCAGACAATTTCTCGCCAATGGACGTCAAAATGTATCTCAACTCGCCCACACCAATGTATCCGGTTTGCTCCTTGTCGAATACCTGGAAGCCCTTGATGTAGTCCTCAGGAAGACCAAGAGGCTTGAAGCCGTCGGGTCTGTTGATGATCTTCTCGTAGGTTTCGAAATCAAACTCAGGCAGCTTGATCCCGCTCTGCAATTCGGAAATCTCAGCCATAGTGGGGTTCTGTCCGATGGCTCTCAATAAGTCGCCCAAGTGCTCAACCGGAATCTTTCCTGTGCCCTTCTTGTCGAAAAGGGCGAAGGCGTCTTTGTATGTTTTGTTGTTTGACTTAATGTTAGTAAAGATGACGTTTTCATTCCAAATACCTCAAAGAGCTGGCTTTGTCGAGCGAATTGAATAGCTCATAGAGTCAACTTGAGAACTTTTGAACTGATTAAGTGAACATACCATGTCTTGTGGTTGAGGCTATGATGTATGAATCCTTTTCATCGGGAAATGTAAACAAAAACGCGCGTGATATGTATCACGTGTATGATCTGGTGTTGCAGCAAAGTGAATTCGTAGTCGTGTTTGTAAGATTACAGACGTGATAGTCTCTCAAGATTAAGGCATCTTCAAAAAGTGTAATTTAGTGTTTGTGTGTACTTGTTCTGTGCAACTTGCAGCACCCATCTTCACTGTTATCCTTGCTTGAAAATGTCACCTCTGTGAAGAAGACCACACGTAGAAATGCTACCTTCAGAACGTTGATAAAGCAATTCTCTCTTTAATTATAATTAGGTCTTTTATTTTAAACCCAAATTGCTTCTATGCTGC
The DNA here is from genome assembly GCA_030579055.1 of Candidozyma chanthaburiensis. Classification (NCBI taxonomy): domain Eukaryota; kingdom Fungi; phylum Ascomycota; class Pichiomycetes; order Serinales; family Metschnikowiaceae; genus Candidozyma; species Candidozyma chanthaburiensis. Next base: position 69,293 of record JAKUAA010000017.1, on the reverse strand, counting down.
CTGTGTTTACATTTCTCTGATTTGCACCCACTGTTATAATCTAAACGCGAATGGAAGCCATCATCTACCATCATCTGCCATATGGAAAGGATCAACGGGGAGAGTGATCCAAAAAGGCGAAAGCTTGACAATGGCAACATTAGCTCAAAAAGCTTTAAACCAGGCAATATTCTTCGCCTAAAAGTCTGGAACTTCACGACTTACTCATATGGAGAGTTCATTCTATCACCCACGCTAAACATGATTATTGGACCCAACGGCACAGGCAAATCTACATTCGTGGCGGCTGTATGTCTAGGCCTTGGTGGGAAGGTTGACATGATCAAAAGAAAAAACATGGACTCCATGATAAAGTCAGGCTCCACAGAAGCTCTGATAGAGCTCACATTGAAGAACAAGGATGATAAGCCAGATGTGACGATAAAGAGAACCTTCTTTCTTAAAAACACAAAGAGCAAGTGGCTCATAAATGGCGCTTCCAGTGATGTGGTCAAAGTCCGTCAGCTTGTTCTAGACCTAGGCATCCAACTAGACAACCTATGTCACTTTCTCCCCCAAGAACGTGTGGCCGAATTTGCCACCTTGTCTCCAGAAAAACTCCTTTTAGAGACCGAAAGAACAATCGGTGACAACACTCTTTTAGATAGACACGAGCTACTTATAGAACTAGACACCCAATGGGTGGAGTTGAATGCCGATGTGGAGAAGTTGGAGACAAGTATTGCCGGTTTACTCGCCGATGTGGAAAAATTTGAGCAGGAGGCACAGAGATATGCTGAGTTTGAAGAGAAGGCAAAGCAAATTGATCATCACAAAAAACTTCTACCCTATGCGAAATTACAAGATGTCAAGGAGCAGATGAAGGGTCTAAAGAAGACTCGTGATGAAGCTAAACGTGCATTGCAGGACTTTGCTGCCACAGCCCAGCCCTTGTTGAGTGAAAAGGCCAATACAGAGAGAGAGCTCGAAGCGCAAAGGGACAAGATTGCCAAGCATAAAGAAAGGCTTGCAGAGAAAAACGAAGAGGTCAAGATAATCAAAAAGAAGCTTGCTTCTCTCGAGCAGAATTTGGATGATACGAAAGGCGATATTGATGCTTTGCAGAACTCGTCCGAAAAGCGGAGGAAGGAGCTTCAGAGAACACAGGAGGAAAGGGATTCCTTGCAGAACAAATTGTCGACCCTTGATGAAGTCGATGAGGACGAAATCAAGCGACTCTCTGATGCTAGACAGGACAAGCACGACGAAAAACTTCGAAGAGACGAGGATGTTGAGAATCTAGTGCTCGAAATCAGTAGCTTGAAGCGTGAGCATGAGTCTAATGATATAAAAATGCGTGAAGAGAGGCGGAAGCTTGAAAATGACGATAAGCTTGAAGTCTTAAACACTAAAGGCTCGCGTTATAGGCCCGAGATTCTCGAAAGCACTTACAAAGCTCATCTTTGGCTTAGAAAGGAACGGCGTACCCATGGTCTCAAATTCTATGAGGCACCTGTTGTATCGTGTCACGTCACGAATCAGAAAGTTGCGAAGTCTTTTGAAAAAGTCGTCGATAATAACTCGTTGTTTGCATTGTTTTTCGATTCTGAGGCAGAGTATCAAAAGGTCTCTCAGATTTTGCCTCGAGAGCTCAATGTTCCTATGAGAGTGGTCTCCAACGAAGAAACTCCCCAGTCTCCTGTGCCCGTTTCAGTCCTACGAGAACACGGGTTTGATGGCTACCTATCAGATTTTGTAGATGGGCCGCCATCTGTCGTGAAGGCCCTCAAACAACGTTCCCAGATTCATGCTATCCCTATTGCTACGAAGCCCATTGACACAGAAGTTGTCAAAAAGCTTTTAGTCGCTGATGAGTCTGGAAAAGTGCCATTCATGAGATTCATTGTGGAGAACAATCTCTATTCAGTTGGACGCTCCAAGTATGGTAGCAGACAGGTATTTTACCGAACCGAATACATCGGCGAGGCTCAATTGATGGGATCAAGAGGTCTCACTGAGGATATGAAGCGTGACATCAAGCGCAAGGTGATTTCATACAAACAGAAGATGGATGAAGTCTTGGAGAAGCGTGATACAATCACGAAGAAGAAACAGAGCCATCAAGAGGCTTTGCTTGCGATTTCCGACGAGCTATCGCAATTAGACTCCGAAATCCGTGCGCTTCGAAAGAAGAAGGAGGCGGTTTTGAGAGTGAAAGAGACAATCAAACACCTTGAATCTCGTATTACAAACCTCAAGGAAAGTATGACGCAAGACGACACAATCAAGATCAAGGAAGCGGAAGACAAATTGATGAAGCTATACATCGACAACTCTACACTTTACCAAGAAATGGCGGAGGCCAACGAAAGCCTCGTTATTATGAATCTAGAGCTCAAAAAGTCCGAGCTTATGAAGCAGCAAACAAAAAGCAAAGTGCTTACAATACAATCACTCCTCGAAGAGCTCGACCAGCATAAGATCGAACTCAAGGAGAAATATGATGATGCGAAAAAGAAGTATGATGAGTACAAGAAGGGTGACGCTGCGAAGGAGATCAGAGACCAGTATCTTTCAGAAGAGGACCGTGAAATTGTTCGAGCCCTCGCTGAGCAATACCTAAGCAGTTCTCACTTGTCGGAGCATTATATTCGAATCAAGATTGACCAGCTTGAAGATGAATTGAGTTTGCTTTCCAACGCAGACAAAGGATCTATCGAGCTGTTGAAACAGAAGAGGGCCGATCTTGAGATCTCGCAAAGGCAGCTCCCCGAACTGCAACGCAAAAGGGAAGATCTCAAACAAAGAATAGAGAACATTTCAATCCCTTGGCAGGAAGAGCTCAGCAATATGGTCGAGACTATGTCCAAAACCTTCCAAAAGAACTTTATAACTGTTGCAAGTGATGGACAAGTGCGGTTAGTCAAGCTGGAGCGTTTCCGAGAGTGGAAACTTGAGATCCTCGTTAAATTCAGAGAAAGTTCAGATCTCAAAGTTCTTGATCATCAATCTCAGTCTGGTGGAGAAAGAGCTGTTTCCACCATCTTTTTCATAATGTCGCTTCAAGGCTTAACTAATGCACCCATTAGAATTGTGGATGAGATCAATCAAGGTATGGATCCCAAGAACGAGAAGATGGCGCATAAGTATTTCGTTCACACTGCTTGCAAAAAGAGTCGCTCGCAGCATTTCTTGGTAACTCCCAAGTTAATCACTGGCTTGTATTATCATGAAAACATGGCAGTCCATTGCATCTTCACGGGGCCATTTCTTAAACGCAATGACCCGAAGGACGGAAAGCCGGGCCTTTTCGATTTTCAGAGGACAGGCAAAGCTTCAGCATAATTTACATCAATCCTACTACAGGCTATTTCGGCTCTGGCATAGATCATCTAAATGCATTGTATTTACAGGTTTTGTTTGTCGAGAAATGCTATGGCATTTTCAAGACGCCTCAAATATGTGTTGTAGCCAAGTAAGTTAACGAGTGCTGGAATTGTGACTCCAGAGACTCCCGCAGTCAAAGCAAAACGAGTCGCTTGAAAAATGTCTTTCTTCTTAAGCTCTGGAAGCTTTTGGAGAACCTCATCGACTGGAAAGGGCTTTTTTGGAGATTGCACTTCTTGAAGCGCCTTCAAAACTTCAAGACTTGTCTCCTTCAGACCAGGTAAAGGAGCCTTTGCGAGATCAAACTCTTTAAAAAAGTAGGTATGCACGTTCATCAACTCATGGATGGAATTCATGCTGGGGCCCACGTCTTGAATCAAGCGGCGCCAGAAATTTTTCGAAAATTGACCTTCGCTTATCTTATCAAAAGCAGGAAACGTTTCTTCTACCAATTGGTCGAGTCCCTCATTGATCCTGGTCAAAAGATGGCTCTTGTTAAAAAAATGAAGCTTTTTTTCGTTGACCTTTACATTGCCCTTCGTGAGATGGTCCAAAGAGAACTTACTCACAAGATCTTGAAGGGTCATTACCTCACTGGTCGGCTTTCCTTTTTCTGGTCTTGGAGGAGCCCAGCCGAACAACGCCGCAAAATTCACGAGTGCCTCCGGAAGAATTCCCTCCTCTCTCATGCTCAAGATTCCAATATCACCCTGTCTTTTGGAAAGCTTCTTGTCTGTCAAGGAGGTGAGTAGCGGAATATGGATAAACAGAGGAGGCTCCCATCCGAATGCCCTATACATGGCCACATGCTTGGGGGTTGCCGCTAGCCACTCCTCTCCACGAATCACATGAGTGATTTTCATCAAGTGGTCATCCACAACGTTGGCAAAATGGTACGTGGGGAGCCCGTCCAGCTTGAGAATTACGAAATCATCGTACCTCCTATCTGTATAGTTAATCTGGGGCTGGAGGTCGAGTTTTCCATGAAGAACATCTGTGAAGGGCTCATAGCGGTCTGGAGAACGGAATCTGACGGTGTACTCCTGCTCCTCTTTTGGGGTATGCAAACATTTTCTATCATAGGTCACAGTGGTCGGCGGTTTCAAAGCCATTGCTGACTCTCTGAGATGTAAAAGACGATCCTTGGAGCAGAAGCATTTATATGCATAGCCCATCTCTATGAGCTGGTCGGCATACTTTCTGTATATCGCCATTCTCTCGGACTGTCTATATGGTCCATATGGACCACCTACCTCTGGACTTTCATCGGGCGTTAAACCAGCCCACTTAAGCGATTCGTAGATATTCTCTTCGGCACCATTTACAAGTCGCTTTTGGTCTGTATCTTCAAGACGAAGGAGAAACTGGCCCCCGGTGTTTTTCGCCAAAAGGTAGTTGTATAAAGCTGTTCTCAAAGATCCCAAATGAAGGAAGCCAGTTGGAGACGGAGCAAATCTTGTGCGTGCTGGGCCTACAGGCTGAACGGACTTGGCTTGAGGAGCATGAAGTTTTCCTTTGAGGTTGAGCTTCAGAAGGAGCCGTAGTGATCCCCACATATGAAGAAGTGGTGTGGTTGGACTGCGCGAATGCAGTAGGTTGCAAACCAGAGATGGAGGGTGGCAGTTTCAGCCCTTTTGATCAAAATGAAGCTGAGTGCTGGCTGAATGCTTGCTCGTGGTGACCTTCGAAATTGGCCGTCAAATGATTTATTTCTGTCCTGGCAAGAGCTACTTAGAGGGCTACTATTCCTTGTAACAGTAGCATATCTGTAGTTTGACAAATGCCATATTCCGAATTCGACCAAAGAATTCTTCAAAAATCTTGGGGAATGTTCAAAGGCAAAAAGCAAAAAGAAGCCAATTGAAAGGGAACTTTTCCCAGAAAACCACAGTGTGCTGCTCGCCCTTTTCAACGGCTGCGAAAGACCGTTAGATGTCATCGCCAGATCGTCACACACCGCTTAGACTCTCCACCACCAAACCTTCAAATTCCTAAAGAAAATCCAAGCAGCTTTCACAAAAAAAAACCAAATCATACAATTATCTGTACTTAGGCAACCCTGCACAGGTTGGAGATGATATAGCGTATGCACCGCTCAATTGCCGCAAATTTTTCAGAACCCCAGATCTCAAGACTTCCATCTAAACCATCCAGTTCTCCCTATATGTCCCAATTCGGCCGCCCCACAAGCACCATATCTGCTCCACCAATGCAGCCTCCAGTGCAAAACTCCATCAATCAAAAAAAACAGATGCAGCAGTTCTATCTACACAAGCTGTTTGATCTCGAGCTGGATGCTGAGTACCTTCCCTTAATCCCCCAGGACCCAGTTGGGGCTGCGATTCAAATACAAGAGACCATGGCCATGCAAAAAGCTCAGTTCAACATGAGCCCAGGCATGAGCCCACTCAACAGACAAGAAGCGGTTGCCTTGTATAACCAGGCAGCACAGCGTTCGAGGAGCCATAGCAACCAGTTTTTGCATCAGCATTTATTTGGCGGTAAAAGAACGAACTACCCGCTGTACCGCAACCACTGATTCATCTAATTTGCATTTACAAGTCCAGGTGGCCTGTTGAATCCTAGGTAGAAGCGTCTGCCAGGGACATGTATATAAACCGGAGCATTATTTATAGACCAAGTTGAGAGCGTTAATTATACATATGAGTTTACGGAATGTAGTGTCTTTGTATCACAGTTTGTATTTTGGTTAAGGAAAGTGGTGGGGAGTAGAGAACTCGGGTTCGTTTTGGTATATTAAGGTGGAATACGCACTTTGGCTGCAAAACGCACACAATCGAATACCGCCATTAATTGGCAACTTATGCTTTAATGGAAAGAATTAGAGATTATAGGTTGTACGATCTGGGTTTTTTTGGTGGCATTGCTCTTGTTTTGGTTGAACACCCCAGTGTTTGATTCTTGTGATATTGTACAACATACAATAAGTGGCCGTACCCTAATTCGACGTAGGATGCCATTTTCAAACAGAAGTAACGCAGATTTCTGCAAGCAGAGAGAAAAAATAAGGATCCAGTGTAACTGTCGATAACTATGAACTTTAAGCCTGATCGGCTGAACACTCAAGAGTAAAGGTATTGATTGGCTGGTAGGAACCTCGAGAAGCTGTATCGAGAGGTATATCGAGCGACAGCCAAACTAACAGAGTAGAGGTCAAAGTGTGGTCATTAGTGTACATTGACCACTTGAGAACTGCAACCACCTGAAGCAACAACGACTGATAATTGCGCAGGATAATTTGATGCCGAAGGACCTTCCTGATGAATCGATCATGGAAGAGCTTTCTACAGCAAACCAAGTCAACCATTTAAAAGGCCCCATTTGTGCAGATGGAAGGTTCTTCAGGCTGACCCTCACTGCTCATTTGCAGCCAAGCATAATTCAATCATCATCACTTGAAATGCCATAGAAACAACATATTTTGAATCCTCATGGAGCAAAGTCTTCTCTGCCCAAATTTCGTCAAATTCGAAACATGGCCAAAATCAAGGGTCTGGTGGCAACATGGTCTGATGCTATATAATGCGCGCTTGCCATCCCCATCCCTGACCCCGTACTACTTACTTCTACTAATACAATGTGCAAAAGAAGAGAAGACAGATTGACCACGACAGAGTCGAGCAGCGAATCACTCTCACCATACGACGATGACATCACCCGCTTTTTCGACAAGGCGTCCGGCTTCACTAAGAAAGTCGTGGGACACACTTTTGACTTAGCCCAGGACTTGCCCAGTATGATTAAGGATCAAGAGGAGAGTTTCATGGACAGATTCATGAACAGACCCTACCAGACCCGCGATAAGGATTTGGAATCTGACAGGGGCTTTCACCCATTTGGTATGGCTTTTGATGCCCTTGATGTCTTTGGTGGATCCAGTGGAGACACTCCATTTGGGCTCTACTCATACAGAAGCCCTTCCGCAAGAAAGTACAACGAGTGCATGCGTAAGGACGGCGAGTCTGTGTGGGACACAGAGGGATACTGGCGCTGTTTGTTCCCAAATCGTGAGATCCCTAACAAGTTGTTGAACTACAAGAAGAACCACTTGGCAGGACACATTTTGACAAAGGAAGACTTCAAGCAGGCAATTGAGGAGCACTCGGGTGCCGATAAGAATGGCGTGATTGACTTGGGCCCCAAGGGCATGTTCTTCCGTGAGTTCAACGGGTACTTGAACTGGAAAAACCACTTGTATGAGGATGTGAGGAGACAGCGAGAGGAGTCCAGACGGAACCTCCGTGAGTCAATGAGAGCGGCAAACCCATTCACGCCTGAGCCTGAGAACCACGGCCAGGCCCATGTGCAAGGCCTGCCAGACGAGATTGTTTCCACGTCCACGAGAGTGTACACCAATTTTGACTACGACAACAACAAGGAAATAATGCAAGAAACGAAGACGGAAGTCATGGCCGACGGGAGATCTACGACCACCAAACTGACCCGCTCTAGGCCCATTGGCAGCACGGAGTGGCTGGTGGCCCACCTGCTGACAGAGGAAGACAACAAACACGGATGGTTTTGGAACTCCAAGTAGGCCAAACCATGGAATTGGAAGGACACGGAGTCCCGGATGTTTATACGAATGATTGAATCCATGTAAAAAGACAGAAGACGAGAGCTAGACTTCCTTTGATAGGCTTGGGGTACGGGTGTGTGGGGCGACCATACCTCAACAATATGCTAGCGAAGAACACATAGATAGGCCTCAAACACTCACTCATTTAGCCATGAATCCGTTGAACAAAATTATTTTCCTTTCAGCGTTCTTGGCCTTTGGCTTCCTTCTAATCCTCCTTTCCTGTGCATTGTACAATAACTGGAAGCCACTTTGGGTAATAGCCATCTTCCTCGTGGCTCCCTTGCCAAACATCATACTGTCGTCGATTGAAAACAACCGAGACGACTTCTTGACGTTCAGCAATGACAGAGGAAATACTCCTACGCCTTTGCAAGAACTGGCCAAGTTTATTACTGGATTCCTACTCGTTAGCGGCATAGCTTTGCCCTTGACCATGCATCACACACAGCTTATTGGGGTAGGTTCCTTCATTATGAGTGTGCTTGGAGGCATTATAGTCTACAGTGACATCATAGTTTTCATATGGTTCTTTTCTGAGCACGAGGACGAGAATGACGATTTCAACTTTTAACTGAGCACCACCAACAATAATATTAGGATCACCGAAAGCACAATGATGGTGACAAGACTGCCGTTTTCACGCACCCGGGAGCGGAAATCCTTGAGTCTCAAAGTGGCCCTACCTAAACGAGAACCCGAGTCGTCGACGCCTCGCTCCAAGTCGTTGAGCAATATAAGGTGGTCGTCCAACTCATCGTGAATGCTGCGGCCCATGGAGTGCTGGACTCTAATCGAATCATGCAAAGCGTCCAAGCTCTCGTCCTGCTGCAAGAGCTGCTGCTGGTGCTGAGCAAACATCTCGCGATTTGAAGTATCTACAGAATTCAAGGACTGGGCGTCCACTTCATCTGGGTCGTCCTTATACGGCTTAATTTGACCCAGTGTGCCCATGAGCAGCGACCTCATATTGTCCTCATCGGTATTATAGTCCTTGAAGCGAACCAGCTTTTTCGTGCTGAGTTCAGGCGCCTCGGGCTTAGTGATCTTTTCAGTGTATTCATACTCGTGGGCATCCACATACGCATCCTTGGCCAAAACGTCAAGCTGTCTTTTGTAAGCATCAACAACAGTGGAAAATCGAGTAGCAAATGTATCAGCATGGCCGGCTGAGATGTCCAGATGTAGATACTGAAGACTCTTCTTGATCTTAGCGAGCAAGTTTATCAAGTCCATATTGTCGTCCAGCGACGGGGTAAGCTTAAGAGTCTCGGTCAACCGTTGTCTTTCTTCAAGCGTATCCAGCAACTGTTCCATGAAGGACCGAAGTTTGGCGAACAGCGCCCGTATGTCTTTTTGTGTGATTGTCATGGTGGAGTAGATTGTGTACTGAGGGAGATAAGACATGGTGGTAGTGGAATCACGTGCGCCGAGTAGCCACAGAGGGATCTTCAAAGAGAAGCGGACTATATGTATTATTTCTGGAAAGTTTATGAAGAGGGTTTGTTTACTGATAATTGGAGTGGTCCTGAGTGACGTGGAATGGCGTGGTATGTGTTCTGTGTCATTCATTCTGTAGAGTCCACGGTTTGGCTGGACTTGTTGTAAACATTGGCCAGGACCTGCCGGATTGGAAAAAGCGCCAATTTTTGAATTCGACTTAGGAGCTCATTCTATCTGGAAGAACTTAGTCGCTCCACGTGCTCGACAGGCCGTCTATGAACAATTAGCTGCGAAGGGAATGGGGGTATAAGTCTGCTTCATGAAAGACTGTAGTACCCCAGGAAGGGGAGTTCTTAAGCATGGAAACGGTTTCGTCAAGGCATCGCTGAATCTCCTCCGACTCTTGTTCAGCCAGAGCCTCGAGGCATTCTAGCATCGTGTGTAAACTCTCCAAACCGGATTTTAGCGCCTTTCTCGAAGGAAGCTGCCGTAGAGAAGACTGGTGCCGTTGAGGCTTTCGAAGACTCAGTATCGACGGGGATGTGGTGTGTGAGGTGATAGAAAGCAGCAGGGCGTCGGAGTCCAGCTCCGTGGCACTTTCATTATGGGATGTTTCCGCCCACTCCGAGGCCTCCCAGGTGAGGTTATCGAGTTTTCCCAACAAGTCTTTGGACATTGGGAAAAGCGAAGTAGGTGAAAGAAACAAAGACTGAAGAGGTCAAATTGCTCGGAAGTGTATAAAATTTAAGCACAAAGGGGTCTCTAATGCTGGTGCGTCGCGTTTTTTATATTTTAGGCAATGCATCAGGCATACACGAAAACCGAGCATGCCAGAAGTACGATAACTTTATCTGGCTGCGAAATCTATTGTGTGGGAGTCTGGCTGGCTTCCGAATCTGGGCACAACAGTTCGGCTGTTTGAATTGCCGATATCTTTGAGATTTTGGAAGATTTGAAAATATTTAGCCATGGTAAACAGAGCTTTTTCATGAGGTCCAGGACGACCCGCAGAATACACGAGGGTGGGCTTTGATGCTTTTCGCAGATCAGATGGTCAACGGGAATTAGACGATACCATGCGATTGTTATGAACGCGCTGGAGCCGGTCTGGAAATACTTGAGTTATTTTGGATTTTGGGATTTTGGAGTAAGTGGATAATTGATGGTGCCGTCAATTTCACAGTAGCATCGATTTGGATGGCCCAATGAGTCGCCCTGGCTGGGATGTGGAAATCATACACAAGGCGACTTTTTGTTTTCCGCATCAGATTTTTTCGTATTATGAGCGTCCTCGTATCAATCGCTCTTTCTTGGCAACAGTGTCTACTCTGCATCACTCTGCATCATTCTTTAGAATCAACCCCAGATGTGACGGCACTGACCTTCGGCTACAATGGACACTGCCATCGAAGCAATTACCAGTCTCCATTTGAGGCACATTTAGTTTCCAGTTAAACCAAGTCTTACCAGAGGTGGATGATTCAAAGCTCGCTCTGCTTTGGCTGCAAATGACCAACACGCCCGGAGAATGTACCAGTGCTTAATGAAGATCAGGATCAAGAGGCGGTGGAAGCAATACCAAGGCTTTGAGAGGTGAGAATGTGTTTGTGAATGTGGCTGCGTATTATCCTGGGGTCTCATTGGATCTAGTCTAGGGGAACGTGGAACACTGAATCTGCTCTTCATGATGGCATGAATAAGGTTTTAAAGCGAGAGTTGAAGGCATAAGCAGCCGTTGATTTAAGGTTATGTTGCTGCTGCCAAAAGATGTTTGGTTTGTCATATTGAATCGTTTGTTGACGTGAGTGATGTGTTCTCAATGCTTACCCAGTTGCAATGCTTTGAAGATAATAATAAGATAACATGGCGCATGAAGCTCCGAAAATAGAAAATATCCATCCAACCCGTTTTTTTTTTTTTGAGTTCTGGATAGCACCTACTCGATGTAAGTATTTTTGGTCCAATGTCTTACACAATGATATCTATGATATCAGTTACGATAGGTTTAACAGTGTCAATACAATTAAAATACAGCAATTATGCAGATTCTACAACGAAATGATACACCCGACTCTACAGAAATTAAATCAGAGAAGCTAGCAATAGGGATTCTGTATCAACTTGAAGTGGAGTCCTTGGATCTGACTATCACCACACAACCTCGCCTCGACTGGAGATCAACCTACTCTCTCCACACAATTCTCTACAGAAATTCACTCAAATGGGATTTTTTAGTGTGACCAATTTTGCCAGTTTTGCCACCAGCATCTTGGCATGGACCCTGACTCATGGTGCCCTGACGATGTAGGCGCATACTCTCAATCTACACGATAAGAAGGGAAAATGTCAAAGGAAATTTACTTATGTTCTACAAAATTCCACCCCTCTTATCTTGCTTAGGAATATTATTCCGCACATTCATAATAACGTTTCGTTAAGGCAGACAGATTGCGCCTATGTATCTCAACAATGTCCCGCGGGACCCCGCGGAGGTGCACTGGGTGTAAGTATATATAAAGGTTGATTCTCCCACATGGTCGCTCACTTTACTTAAAAATGACCACATCTAAACCAGTCAAGACAGTTTGTGTTTTCTGTGGCTCGTCCTTCGGAAAAAGCCAATCTTACGCTGACAGCGCCTCCAACCTTGGAGAGCTTTTGGCTGCTAGAAATTGGGGTCTAGTGTATGGCGGAGGCTCCACTGGGTTGATGGGAGCTGTTGCCAGAGCCAGTGCTACCAACGGTGGCTACGTCCATGGCATTATTCCCGAGGCCTTGATTTCTCGTGAGAGAACCTCGGACAACGAGTTCAATGACAAGTTGAAGGAGGGTATCAACAATCACGATGGATCCACTCCGCTCCCAGACTCTGAGTTGTACGGCAAAACCACCCTTGTTAAGGATATGCACACGCGGAAGCGGTTGATGGGTGAGGAAGCCGACGCCTTTGTGGCTTTGCCTGGTGGATACGGTACTTTGGAGGAGTTGATGGAGGTGGTCACTTGGCACCAGTTGAACATCCACAGCAAGCCCATCATCGTGTACAACTTGAACGGATTCTACGACAACTTCCTCAAGTTTATCCAGGAGGCCATCGCTGCGGAGTTCGTGTCGCCCAAGAACGGCGAGATCATCAAGGTAGCCAAATCCGCCCTGGAGGTGTTGGAAGCCATCGACAATTACGAAGTGCCCGACGGCCGCTTCAACTTGAAGTGGGAAAGTACATAAAGATAGATATAATTAGATTTGCTGATAGATAGTCTGTGCTGTAGCCCTACGAGGCCCGGCTCTGCTTGGCCTCCTTGGATCGTGATAAAATGCAATTAGTGGCCGCTGCCATCGTCCTCTATGTCTTCGTCGCCCACATCGAAAGCATCCTCGAACTCGTCGAGGGGGATTTCCACCTCCAGAAGGAACCCCAGTCCCACATCGTACATGAGACCCCAGACCTCAATTTCTCCCTTCTTCAATGCCGCCTGTGCCAGTGGGTGCCTTTTAAGCGCCATCACGGACGCTACAACATTAAGTTCCGCTAGTCTCTTCGCACGAGCTTTGGGATCATGCTTCAACAGCTCTAGTAACTTGACATTTTGTGCACGAATATGTCTGAGCGGATTGAGCCAAAGATCAAGCACTCCACCGATTTTCTTCTTGGAAAGCGACGCCCAGACGCCACCGCAATCTGTGTGGCCGCAAACGATGATTTTGCGGACCTTAAGCACGTCCACAGCAAACTGGATAACACCCTGGGACGAGATATCATTGGCGTTGACGATATTGGCAATGTTTCTGTGGGTGAAGATTTCGCCAGGTAGCGTAGAAAGACATGATTCACCGGCTCTGGAGTCTGAACACCCGATCCAAAGCGTGTGAGGGCTCTGGCCCTTGCCGTTGAGTTCAAACACCTGGTTCAGGTGGTTGTGCCTGATGGACTCGACGAAAAAACGATTGTTTTCGAGATAATCCGACATCGTAGATTCCTTCAGAAGGGTGAAGGGGAAGTTCGGTCTATCTGAAGAAGGTGGTTTGGGAGGCTCCAGAACCTTCCCATTGGGAGGACTCGTAGTCAAGTCTGTCTCATGGTCTCTTTCCAACTGGTAGTGGACGATATTCTCTCTACCCATGACTTTTGATACTGAAGTGAACGGGCGGATTTGATGACTTATTCTAGGAGAGATCACCAAGCTGCTTCCACGCATCGCAAGTCGTCGAAGGGATTCGTCATCTTTAAGTACTGCCCATCGCCTGCACTGGAAGATTACGTCGTTGTGGATGCATGGCACGCGCAGGATACCCTGAGTTGGGCGATCCACTGTTGGGCTTAGGCCGGTCGACAGGGGGTGGTCTGAAATAGGAAGAATACCGCTGGAATTAAAATCCTTGAGGAATTTCAGCCCAGCAATTGCTTTTTTCATTTTGACCAAAACGTTTTCTTTCGAGTGTCCCAGATTAGGAATGCAGCTTATCGCACGTGACCCCAGGTGCACCATGAAACGTCGGCGCGGAAAAATTGGGCTGATAGGGATTCGACAATGTAAGATGTTGGCCTAGTGCGCCGGACCAATGCCACCCATGAGACGAGGAAAATCGAGCTTTTTTAAGGATTGACTTTCAGCGTTTGACTGATCGAGCTTTTTTTGAGGTTTGACTTGGTTTGAAAATTTGTCTCTCTCGGACGCTGCGAACCCGTGGGATGCGGCGCAGTGATGCTTTAGCTTGTCAATGAGTCAACCCGAGCCGCTGGTTCTGTCGTGGAGTCGCTAGTTCGTCGTGGATTCGCTGTATTTTGATGTTTCAGACGCTTCCTAAAAGCAAGAGAACAATTTCTTTCATCCAATCTATGGGTGGAGAAGGTCTAGAGGAGTCGGGCTTCTGTTTGGATCCTTCCGGGACGGCTGTAGTGTGGCTAAACTGTGTCTGGGATGAAGTCACTCGTAAGCAACTTGTGGAAGATGAATTTTGGAGTTTTGGGACATCAGCGTCAAGCGACCATCAGATCAGCGAATGTGGCGCCGCTTTTCATATTTCACTTAGGTGGTGATGTCTGCCAGGAGCAGGGTTAGAGTATGGCTGAATGAGGCGACTGTAGTGTTGTAGGAGAGACATTTTAACATGCACGGATATCCGTATTTTAGAGGACTCTCTTTTTGGGCTACTGCTATTTGCAGCCATTGCCTGGTGCTACCCAAACGACAAGTAAGTCAAAAGCTATGGGATCGAAAAAAAAGGATCAAAATAAAGAAAAGAGAAGCAAATCGTCGCTTTCGCTTTGGCTAGACCTGCCTGACTCAACCTGCCTGGCTCAACCTGCCTGGCTCTTTGCAATCGCATCGGTTACAGACATTCTCATCAACTGAATGGTACTCAAACTAAGCTTTTTCGTAACGTGCATAAACAATGGATCGTAAATTGCATGGAGCCACAATTGTTAGTTTCAATTGCAGATGAACCCTGTTGGATATTTCTCTGATCCCTTCCTGCGGTGGCTTATTCTCTTACTGTGGCGGTCGCATTGAAAGACAATGATGCTTATTGTATTTGTTACAGTGAGCTCTTCTCATTTGATGTCTCTTTGAGAAAAGGGGCGAGAAGAGAAGGGACAGTTGAACAAAATGAAAAAAAAACTTGATTGACTTAGCTCTGTTTGTAGATAGCGAGAAACTGCTTGAAGAGAATTCGTTAAAGTGGATTTTAAAGACCCCGCTAGAAGAGTATTAAGATTTGTACCGAGCGTCCCTTCGGGGTCTTGTTCCTTGAAGTTGAAGGCTGGTGTTCCCCAGATATCTCCAATTGTGCAATCGAATTCAACACCCCAATCGGGAAATGAAGATGTCTGACGTTACTATTGACAGCGATTCAGAAATCAAGGATAGTCTCCCAGTTCGAAGCCCCGCTAAGTCATCCCTGAGTCACAACCTTTTAATCAATTCATTAATATGTGTCAATAAGTGATGACATTTGCTGAATGACGATTTTCCACTCGTAGAGCAGCGATGAGAAATTCGATCCCCACAATCACGTCTCCATTAACACTCATATAATTTTAGTATAAGAAACCTCTTACCGCGAACACCATAAACATGAAAGCAAAGTGTTCAACAAGACTCCCTTAAGCTAAAAAGTATGCGGCTGATGATACTAATTTGCAACCACTAAGGCGCGTCTTATCAACAACAATATGAAGATTGGCCACCTATGAAATAGTCCAGTCCTATTTCTTTAAGAAGACGTTTTGAAACTTTTTCTTTTTGACTTCTCCCCGTGGTGTTCTGATACTAAGGGTTCATCTCATCGGCTGCCATTACTGCATAGATCCAGACCACGTCTAAGATATAGATTGCCAGTTACACAAAGCTCTGTACGATCAGAAAATCAGCTCTGATTTGAAATTAGCAACATCACAGACTTTAATCCACAGCATCATTTGACTGACGCGTCCATTGCTATAATAGACTATACTGCCGACAATGAGTGAAGCAGATGATGCAAACCTATCAGATCTCTTGAGGGAGGATTCGGTTTCCTCTGAGCAGAGAGAATTTGATGAGCTATCCAGCAACGCCAAGCTCCAGCGCTTGAATCATTTGATTCAGCAGACAGAGGTCTATTCGCAGATCATCCTTGATAATATGCTCGAGAAGTCTCTTGAGAAGAAGAAACTACAAAAACGACAGGAAAAACTCAAAAAGCGTGAATTACGACGGGAGGCGAAAGCAAAGTATGAAGAACAGAAGAGAAATGCTGCCGCGGAGGGGAAGCCAGAGCCAAAGGTCCCTCAGATCTTGATGTCAGACTCCGAATCCGACAGTGACCCAGAGGAAGAACAGCCTCCTACACCAAAGCTGGGGGAACCGGCCGAAAGCGAACCTTCAGAATTGGAGATTGTTGATGATGTGGAGATTATAGATGTCAAGGAGCCTAGGAAACGTAAAGCGCCGAACAGAAGAGATGGACCGAAGAAAAGCCTAAAACCCATGGAGACAAGCTCTCAGAAAACTAGAGACACCAGGAAGGCAATTGAGAGCGCCCAGACAGCTCACGGACAACTGCAACCAAGTCTTGTTACAGGCTGTGAAATGAAGGATTACCAGTTAGACGGCTTGGAGTGGCTCATCACCTTGTATGAAAATGGTCTCAACGGCATTCTAGCCGATGAGATGGGTCTCGGTAAGACCCTCCAATGCATTTCGTTGATATGCCATCTTCTTGAACACAAAGTGAGAGGACCGTTTTTGATTGTTGCTCCACTATCCACGGTCAATAATTGGTGCGAGGAGTTCAAAAAGTTTGCCCCGTCCGTGCGTGTTGTGAAGTACACTGGGCCAAAGGACGAGAGAAGAAAGATCCCTTTTTCAAGAAAGTTGAGGGGCAAAGTTGTTGTGACATCTTACGAGATAGTCATCAGAGATTTCAGCAAGGTTTCTAGGGTGTCTTGGAGCTATTTGACTGTGGACGAAGGTCATAGACTCAAGAACTTCGAATGTTTGTTGATACAAAAGCTTAAAAAAGTGGATGCAGCCAATCGTTTGCTTCTCACAGGAACTCCTCTTCAAAATAACTTGAATGAGCTTTGGTCTCTCCTCAACTTCATTTTGCCTGATATCTTCGGCGATCTCGAGCTCTTTCAACTGTGGTTCAACTTCGAAGAGTTCACTAGCGGAAATCAAGAAAACGATTCGTTGTTTCAGGAGGATGTAAAAAAGAAGCTTGTAAAGAGTCTCCACTCGATCTTGAAACCCTTCCTTCTTCGCAGACTCAAGATCAATGCTATCAAGACATTACCTCCTAAAAAGGAATACATTGTGTACGCAGACTTGACACCATTGCAAAGGGCATTTTACTTGGCAATTGCTCATGGTGATTCAAAACTTTCTACCGTGGAACTTCATGCCAAGGAACTCCTTCTCAAAAACCATCCTGAGAAATTCACGCAACCTGAGCATCTTGATCCCATTCATGAGATTCTCCGCCAGCCTCCGGCAGAGGAGAGGGATGTTCTCGAGGAAGCTGATAGACGAGTCATGCGGAGGGACCGAAAGCAAGTCTACAACAGAAAACTACTCAAAGACTTTGAAAATGGTAAGTTGAAAGACTTGGATGCGAGTGATGTAGAAGAAGTGGCCACCGGCAGTGAAAGCGATCAAGAAGAACATAACGGAAATGGTGAGTTCCGCGACGCTCCAGTGACCCATAACGACAGCAGTGAAGCCGCTGTTTCTCAAAATGGGGAAGCTGACATAAAAGAAGAAGATTCAAATGGCGGATTCGACCCCCCAAAAAAAAAGAAGCAAGATGAGGATCCAGAAGTCGATATTTCGCAAGACGGAGAGAAGGGTCATAAAACGATCGTTACAACTAGTTTACACAGCGACGAAAAGCTAGAAGGTGAAGCTCTTCAGAGAGAAGTCGAGAGGCAAACTGAGGAGCTTGAAAGAACATTGATGATGAGTATGAGTTCAGATACTTCTGAACGTATCGCTCAAGATGGGGCCGCATTGGAGTTTCACCCCAAAGATCAGGAAGTGTTGAGAGTGAATACCACTGCTCGTGAGTGGATTCCATATCGCACTTTGGCTTCAACTCAGAATGGAGATGTACCGAAAAAGGCGAAGAATGGGTCATTGAAAAGCAAGATCCAAAAGACAATTCACGAAATAATTCAGGACACCGATTCCTCAGAGGAAGACTCCGATGTGGGTGTCCAAAAAAGACGCAGAATACCAACTAGGTCAATGAGAAAAAGAAAGCGCCATGAAATCATTTCTGATGAGCTGGATATCGAAGTTATTGAAATCAAGGATGATTCCGAACTCACCGAAGATGAAAAACGAAGAGCTCTTTGTCAGGAAGCTATTGAAGTTGCGAAGCGGCATGCGATTCATTTACATCTCCAAAATACGATAATGCAACTCAGAAAAGTGTGTGGATCCCATTACACCTTTTATGAGCCATACGTTGTTCACGATGAACTTGACGAATTCGAGATGGGCGCTGTGAGGAAGTTTCTGAAGAAAATTGTCGAACACTCCGGTAAAATTCAAGTTTTCGAACAGCTTTTGGATAAATTGATGATCGAAAACCATAAAGTGCTTGTCTTTTCCCAATTCCAGAAAATGCTAGATGTTTTCGAAATCATATTGACAGACAAGGGCATCCCGTTCAATAGACTTGACGGATCTACCAATCAAGACGAAAGGGAAGATGCAATGAATGAGTTTAAAGAAGATGGTGACGACTCCAGCAAGGTCTTTTTGCTTTCCACAAGGGCTGGTGGTTTGGGCTTGAATTTGGTCAGCGCAGACACAGTGATTCTCTTCGACAGTGACTGGAATCCGCAGATGGACCTTCAGGCCATCGATCGGCTCCACAGAATCGGCCAAATAAATCCGGTCAAGATCTTCCGACTCGTCGTGAGAAATACCATTGAGGAGTTGTTGATTGTCAAGAGTTTTAGCAAGAGACTTCTAGAGAGAATGGTCATTCAGCTGGGCCAGTTTCTGCTTGGTAAAGTCGCTCAGAAGTTGACAGAGGAGAACATAGACTTGGACAAATTTACTTCAAAAAACAGCCTTATAAGCATTGGCGACCGTTTGGATCTCCTCGGTTCTCACGAGGACGAGTCTGCCATGAAAAACACGAGCAAGTACTTACTAGCTCCCCCAACGTCTCACGAGACACTCACCAACGAAGAGATGGATGAACTCATGGACAGAAGCAAGGAATGTTATAGCAGAAACCCGCTAGACACAAAGTTTGCTAATGTGACACCGTTTGAGTCGACTAATACGGTGGAGGAATAGAAGAGTGGTTTGCTCAAGCACACTCAATAAAAGCAGCTTATCTATGAGCGTCATTATGCGAGGAAGTTTGCTAAGACGCAGGGAGAGGTATTTTAGGGACTAGGCAACGAGAAAGCCTCACGTTTGTGTTCTATATTGCCAGTTGCTCATCTTCGCAGCCACTCGTACGCTTAGCGGTTAAGCAATCAGCGATAGCGCATGGTCACAATTCAGCAAGCACGAAATGAACAAAAGCAAAGGTGAGGAAGGCAATTGGAGGTTAACAGAAACATTGTCTTTTCTCTTCCTGAAACGTTCCCATTGACGAGAGTTAGACGGTTATTTCGGTCTAGGCTCCACAAGAAGATTTCGCGCTGCCTTGCATAATCAGGCATCATTTGACCCCAGGTTTAAAATCTCACAAATAGTGAACCCACACACGCAAGAAGTAACACTCAAACGAGATGATGTTGTCGGTTAGATGTTTGCCGCTTTTGGTGGCAACACAAGCCCTATATCTTCCGTCGTTTTGGCGTGATATCCTTCCGTCTCCAGAGTCGATTGTTGATATTGGCAGTCAAAACCACAATGAGATCGAATTCGAGGACTGGATCATCCAGCAGTCCGAAAGATCCTTCGAGTATATTCTAGAGAACATTGGCGGCATCTCCTCGAGGCTCAATGACGAGGAGGTGCTTCCCGGTATGGTTATTGCGTCCCCGCTGAAGGCCAACCCAGATTACTTCTACAACTGGACTAGAGACTCCGCTTTGACTATAAGAACGCTTATATACCACATGAACGACTACTTCAAAGATACGGTGGCTGTGGCAAGGATCAGGAAGGTTGTGGAGAGTTACATTGAAGTGAACTATAAGCTTCAGCGTCTCCCAAACAAGTCCGGTCGTTTTGACGATGACAGCCGATCCGGCCTTGGAGAACCCAAATTTTTGACAACGGGTGAACCTTTCGATGCAAACTGGGGCAGGCCCCAGTCTGATGGACCGGGGCTCCGTGTTTCGACTATTCTCGGGTACTTGTTCTTTCTCGAGAAGAACCAGCAAGAGATCGAGAGCGAGTTTTTGGGTAACACAACCTTCATTTACCTGAACATCATTAAACCTGACCTAGAGTACATTGTGGCCAACTGGAAGGCCAAGCTGTTTGATTTGTGGGAGGAGGTTGAGTCACACCACTTTTTCACTGCATTGACCCAACTCAAAGCACTCCAGGATGGGCAGCGTTTCGTCAAGAACAATGTGATAGATTTTGATTTTGCCGAGCAGCTCGGAGCCACCTTTGACGAGCTCCATGAGTTTGTTACCTCCAAAGGTGGCTTCACGAAATCAACAGTTCCTTATATTATCGGGACTCCAGAGCTATTCGACCAGGGCACCAGGTCTGGTCTTGATGCTGCGACGTTCCTAGCTGCTCTCCATGCACACAATTTAGAGTTTGGAGGCACTGACAACATTCCTTTCGATGTTGATGACTCGCACGTTTTAAACACAATAACTGCCATGGTAAGCGACATGAGCCAGAGATACCCCATTAATCACAGCAAGAACAGCTGGTCAGATAACGTCGGAACAGCCTTGGGCAGGTACCCCGAGGATGTGTACGACGGAGTAGGCACATCGCATGGCAACCCATGGTTCATCGCGACACTTTCGGCAAGCGAAGTGCTTTACAAGTGGATTTGCAAGTACACCAAAACCCGGGCGGATATCGTTATAAACGATCTGAATGTTGCGTTTTTCAAACCGCACGATGCTCAGCTTAGCAACGAGCCTCTCGGGAAGAAGAAAATAGTCATTCCCTACCAGTCCGAGCGGTACCAGCAATTACTCATCAATATTTTCAAATATGCCGACTCGTTTGTTGCTAGCGTGAAGGTTCATGTCAATCACTCAGATGGAACAATGCTGGAGCAGTTTGACAGGTGGACTGGATTCATGCGTGGAGCCAAGGAATTGACGTGGCTGTACCTGGCATTCCACAACTCTGCCAGATGGAGAGCCCGGGCATCTGACGAAATAGAATGGATCAAGGATTGATGAGCAATGAATACAAACAAATAATGCACTTTAATGGATATGTAGACAGTAGCTCTAGAACGGCTGCAAATAGGTGCACGGATGTCCCGCATCAACTCAACTAACTATTCAGACCACTGTTTCTTTCCATGGCTGCCCTATTATTGATAGGAGCCCTAGTGCTTTTGCATGCTGGGTACTGCTCCTATGAATACCATGCCTTTGTGAAAATCAAGGGCTCATTTGTTCCCACGGAGATTATTCTCGAGGTGATGATAGGACTTGTCCTTATCAATTTCGGCGCCTTGAACTCCATCAAATCCCGCTACAGATTGGGAATTACACATGACGACGTTGTATGGCCCCCACTGACATTCCTCATGCCTATTGACTTGAGTGAAGCCACTGGGGTGGTTAACTCATTAGGCATCACGGAATACGAGGAGTTGGAGACAAGGAGAGACTTCATTGACGTCAAACAGAAAAGAAAAGAGTACGCCGAGTGGTTGGCCAAGCAGGAGGCATAGCTAAGATACAATAAATTAAATCTATGAATATTCAAATGTCAGCGTAGAAAGCAACTAAACTCCCGTAGGTACCTATATTTTCCTGTCATCCCAAGCAAAGCTTCAGCCGGAATACTTACTGAATCTTCTTCTCCGCGTTCTTCTTCATTCTCTTCTCCCTGTTCGCCTTACCCTTGGGGCCAGCCTCAGTGTCCAAGACGAAGTCCCACCATCTGAAACTAGAGGCGTAAGAGCCAATGAAAAAGTGATGGTGTTCGTCGTGATGGTCGGCACCAGCCCAGAAAGGCAAGAAGTGGTGCAAGGACCAAGGGAATTCATATCCAGAGTGGGAATCCACAGCCTGGAACAATCTCAAGCAAATCCAAAGCGAGATGGTGAACAAATGCAAGTCTCTGGTGAAGTAGCACCAGACAATAGGGATACCGACAGTGCCCAAGCCTAGGAGGGCCACTTCGACTGGATGGGCGTATTCAGCAGCCAAGCCAAAAGGAGCAGCGTAACGGTGGTGCTGCTTGTGAATGTACTTGTAGAAAACACCGTGGTGCAAGCCTCTGTGGAACCAGTAGTGCCATGCATCTTCAAGCACGAAGAAGATGGACAAGTGCATGGCAATCTTCCACCAAGGAGGGAAGGGCACCGAGAAGCTGATACCGATTTTCTCACAGACAGGGTGGAAGAACCAGATTGGGAAGGCCTCCACCATGAAATGAGAAATCAAGACCGACTTAAGACACTCCCACTGCTCCTTGTTACTAGGAAGCTTGGTTTCCTGGATTTTGTACTTGTTGAAGTAAGGGATTCTGTCGATGATGGCCCAGGGCAAACAACGGCCAAAGTACATGATCTCATGCATCAAGAAGAAGAAGAGACCTGTAGCAAAAAGGTCATTGTTGATCCAGTAGTAGTATGAAGCCCAGAGTTTCTCAACCGGGTTCAATTCGGTAACTTTGGAGAAGTTTTCATAGGCATCAGCGAACGTGGTCACGTTCGAAAAACCAGCGTAGTTGTGGTAAACGGCACTGAAATGTTAGTGGGAATTCGAAATTATTGTGCAAAATAGACATACCTAACCATGATGGTTTCTAGAGTAGGCTGAGGTTGGCGATATATAGGTGAGAAAAAGAAACGCTCTGCGAATTCGGTCGTATAGCCTTCATATACGACGGTACGAGCGCGTCTGGAATTCAAAGAATTAGAAGGGTTCGATAACAGGGGCCATTTGCTGGTGATTAGCGTTTTGAGTTTTAGGGATTTGAACAGACTGAGGCTGCATAGTCGGAGAATTGTACGATTCTGTTATTTTTGTAGATTGAGCCATGTGGTCAGATAAGGCCAGATGAGGCCAGATGAGGCCAGATAAGGCGAGTCTTAGGTAAGCAAGAATAAACGGTAGGATATCAGGAAGCAAAATAGTTGGGGCTTACTGAAAAACGCCTGTTACAGTTTCGTTTATATTTAACGGCTTTCAAGCGAGCTCTTCCGCTGGTTCATGTGAGGTTGCAAAAATGTCGTTGCATAGGCAACAAATTGACCCCCAACAACACACACCACAGATACTGCTTGTAATATTCAACTACATGGTGGGGTAACTATCCTTTTACTGATGAGATTCCGTTTCTTGGAAATTTAAAATACCTCTACTATTTCGAAAACACTCGAGGGGTGCTGAGGCAGCGACGACATTGTCGCACATTAAATAGTAAGCTAGATGCAAAGTCCGGTCCAGGGAATACAACTGGAACATTCGCTAATCAAAAAAAGGAGAAAAGGTTCTTTTACTCACCATGTAGAATCTCCACTCTTTGCTGGCCTCACAGGAACCAAGAGCTCTCGTTTACGCACATCTCCAGAAATCATACGATTTCTACGTTGAAGCAAATAGACGTTCGCCCTGCACATAGCACCTAAGCGATATGCCCTCCCATTTGTTTGGCTGCGAATGCTTAGTGGTCCATTTATTTCTTGCCATTCAGGGGTTCAATGGAAGGGGAGATGGCAAGAAGCTAGTAGCTGTTGAAGGAGAGCATCAAAAGTCACAGAAACTGAAGAACGGGGTTTGGAGGAAAAGTGTCACGTCAGGCCACGGAGGCTTGGTAGTTCAGAGAGTAGGAAATAGCTGCGACGTGTATTATTCCCAATGGAGTGACTCAGGCTTTTTCAGGCTGTAGAGATTCCGTCAATGAGGGCGAAGCATTGGTGAAGTTGCCTCAATATCGAAAACTGAGGGTCAGAATTATCGTTATCGTGGTATGACAAATTTCCGAGTTTCGGACAACTGACGCTGATTCCCTCAAAACCTATGAGTTTGGTCTGATTAGGAAAAGATTAAGCAAGTGGCTGCAAAGAAGTCGTAGCATTCAAATGTGGTTTACATGAAGATGCCGATTCTTCGGCTTGACAGGGAGTAGCATTTTGGAAATCAAAGATCCCGTTGGGAGAACAAAGCAGTCTTTTCTAAGAGCATGGTGTTTCTTCTGTCACCGGTGAGGATTCCATAGTGTTGAATGCGCCCACAAACTACAGCCTTCGTCAAGCCATCATTTTCTGCCATGTTGTGCAATAGCAGGTAACCTAAAAACCAACACTCCAGTTGCTCAAAGGTCACTGAACAGATATTCCACAGTTAAACATGGCCCCAGAAGGAAATACCCTCAGCCCATCCATTCAGCTTACTTGAAAAGTTGTGCCCAATCACCCGAGGAGCACTAGATTCAACTGGAAGTGATTATTTTGACGTACAAAAGCATAGTGGCAGCTTTGGATAGGTGGAGATATCAAGCCAAGGGCTATCTATTTATAGACAAAACAAAAAATGGAGCCTGTCTTGTCAGGGCTTTAAAAAAGCCTGATCTCTTCAGCCAAACAGTTAGACACCCACATAAAGTACACCCAACTGTGGCCAATAAAACCAGCATTGCAATTCCACATTAGTTGTGACAGCTCCATTGCAAAGAGCAGTTAAAGCTGCTGATTGAAAGAAGACCGGATAACAGTCCTTTTTGTACTAAACCTCTGCAGCAAACCTTTATAGCCTCCAGCCAATAACTAAACCTGCTGGTGACGGCCAGTCTCGATTAGCCCTTGGTCGGCTCAAAATGGCGAATTGCTCTTTTGATATTCTCCCACAAACCTGAATATTCATAAAAGAATTGATAGCCCCCAGTAAAGTTCATCGCAATTGTTGGCAGACTACCGCATATCGACCATAGGTAACGCCGCACAAACCGACGAGTATCGCCTAATCTACCAGCTTTCCTAGTCCGGAAGGAACATCGATTTGCAAACTGAAAAACAAAGTAACAGTGAAATGTGAAATAGACTCATCTGGGTATTTCTATGCCTGTGTTAAATTTAGGCAGCCTAGCGGCCAGCGGTTATTTGGACATCTCCATAAAGTCCAGCCCTCCATATAAACTCCCTACACCACCGCTCTTTACTTCAACTTCCCCTCCACACAAACGTCACTTTTGACGATTTTGCTGGCTGCGCCTTTCCTTATTCGCCAAAACATCACCTCATGCTACTGCCTGGTTAGAAAGCGCGGGTATTGGCGGGTATTTTGACGATGCAGCGCTCTTCACCTGCTTCCGGCTGAAACAAAGAAAACCACCTCCAACAACCGGCCACAGTTGAATTTTCGGATAATGCAAAATTTGCGCTCTGTGGTTTCAAGTCGATTTTATCCCTAGCAGAAACTTGACTTAAAAAGTTCATCCTTCGAATCGCGCTGAAACCGGCCAGCCGCTTTCCAGCTCAGCTACTAAAATTTTCCCCAAATCCCACCGGCATTACTAAAATTCCTAAAGTTTCCATCCTGCAAATTGGACCTGTCAAAAGCGCTACTCGGCATGTCAGTTGCTCGGCTGGACCTTTCTGTGCACGCAAACAATTCCGGCTCCCCGAGTGAGACTGACCGTTCTCTTTCTCAAGACGTACCTGAGCGCTTAAAAGGGAAACCCGAATGAAGAGGATAGGTGAAGATACAAGAAAGTGGAGTCAAGTCATCGAACGGCGCAATGCCACGTTCAAAGTTTATCAGCTTCTCTCTCTGCAGTAATGTCGGCCCGGTGTTATTCAAGGCTGAGGTTGCATCGGTCAAAACAAGATTTCTCCGAGATGTCAAAATTGGTCAAACAAGAATGCTTTGCGGACTTATCAAGCCGTCAATGAATAGAGCTAATTGCTTTAACGGTCATTCTTTATTTACGTTTTATCAAACGTTCAAAAAACCCCAAATTGCTGGGCATTTCGCATGGCCACAAGCCCTTGTCTTCCTATCAGTCTGCACATAATAAGCGCCCTACGGGTCATTGCATGCATCAACCGCTGCGTGAATTTTGTATAAAAGCAGCTGGAAAGCCTTTTTTTTCTTACACCAATTAATTTTCCACATCAATCATGTCCTCAGGAGCATCGCTTGCTTCTTCAGAGTCCTTGAATCTGGCAGATGATCCAAAGCTCTTACAACACCAGCCGGAACGCACAAAGCCAGAACGTTCTGGATCTGCGGTTTCCTCCCAAGCTTCAATCCACAGTTTTCTGACTCCACAGGCAGTCTTGTCAAGACTATCGACAAGGTACAGTGTCAAAGAAATATACAAAGACCTAGATTCTGATGAAATTGAAAATCAGAGGGCCAACCAGCAGTATGAGGTGCTCAGAACCTTGTCTAGAAGAGTGCTGAGAATGGCCTCTCACATCGACTCGCGTCCTTCGGATGAGGAAAAACAGAGTGGTGATCTCGACGAGCCCCATTACGAGGATATGCCCGATACCACTGTACCCACTAAGGACTATGGTGGGGAATTCACCAAGATAGACCCCGAGCTCGTTTCTTGGGAAGGTCCCGATGACCCAGATTTTCCTAGAAATTGGTCGAAAAGCAGAAAGATTTTTTTGACAGTCATGGTGGCTATCTATTCCTTGGTTTCGCCAATGTCGTCGTCTGTGCTTTCTCCAGCCATGCCTTCTATTGCAGAGGATATCAATTTGCATTCGACAGTGCTAAAGTCATTCTGCGTATCCATCATGGTTCTTGCATGGGCACTTGGACCTTTAATTATTGCTCCCATTTCGGAGTCTGACCGTGTGGGCCGTCGTCCGGTGCTTAACATCTCTATCTGGATCACTTTCATCTTCAACTTGGTTTGTGGTTTTGCAAAGACCACTGCCCAGCTCTGTGTTTTCCGGTTCTTGGGCGGTTTGGGAGGATGTGCTCCGTTGAATGTGGGTGCTGGCTGTTTGGCCGATGTTTGGAGCGATGACCAGCGTCTTTTGGCCATGGCTTTTTACTCATTGGGTCCTCTTTTAGGACCTGTGCTTGCACCCCTCATCTCTGGTTTTGTTGTGCAGCGTGCTAACTGGCATTGGTGTTTCTTCTACTTAGCAATCTTCAATTTTGTCGTCGCTGTGGTAGGAACGTTTTTCTTTGAAGAAACCTACTCCCCTGCTTTGTTGCGCAAAAAGGCCAAGAAGTTGAGAAAGGAAACCGGCAACCCCCACTTGCACACCATTTTTGAAGTTGCAGATGGCGAGACTACCTCTGGCAAGATCATTCTTTCAGTTCTGAGACCAATCACTTTTATCGTGGGCCACCCTATGGTTTTCGGTTTGGGTATCTTCATGGCTTTCTGCTACGGCTTCATGTATCTTCTCATTGTTACTTTCCCTAATGTCTACGAAGGCAAGTACGGATTCAGTACTGAGATTGCTGGCCTCATGTACATTCCCTTGGGCATTGGCTTCATACTAGGTAGTATCATCTTCACCCCCCTTAACAACTGGATCTACAAGAAGATGATCGCCAACAATAACGGGGTGCCAAAACCCGAGCATCGTCTTCCCATGTTGATTGCCAGTGGCGTTGGTATGCCCGTTGCACTTATTTGGTACGGATGGTCTGCGCAGAAGAAATTGCACTGGATCATGCCTGCTATTGGAGCTGCCATTTTTGGTACCTTCATAGTTCCGATTTTCCAGAACGTCCAAAATTACCTTATTGATATGAACAATCGTTTCGCTGCCTCGTCGGTGGCTGCTGCCGCCGTGTTCCGTTCACTTTTCGGCTTTTCCTTCCCCTTGTTCGCTAGCTTCATGTACGATGCATTGGGATATGGATGGGGCAACACGATGTTTGCATTTATCGGTTTACTTTTGGGCGTGCCTTTCCCTGTGTTCTGTTTGAAATACGGAGAACGGTTGAGAATGTGGGCCAATGCCAAATTCGATCGTCAACAGGCCAAGAGAGACGAGAAGAATTTACGGAGATTGGAGGCAATGGAGGCCAATAAGAAGAGAGATTCAATCTAGGAGAGAACCTTTTAGCATAGTATTTATCAGCATACATTCAATAGACACCTACAATAACCGAGGCATGTAGGCGCACGTCAAAAGTCACTGGCTCTCCTATCGCTGCATGTTGTCTATGGTCCACTGCGAAACTCAACCCCTGGATTTTTTTATCAAACACCAACACCATGAAGTGTTTAATATACATCGCTCTTTTCTATATTGCTGGTCGGGCTTTTGCCGTTGATGTTGCCCGTCCGCAAAGAGGCGATTTCGGGCCTGTGGCTCGGTTCAATCAGGAAATCTTGAATAAGTGGAAGGAATCTTGGGAGCCACGTCATTCGGATGATCCAGTTCCTGGTTTGATTCCCGACGACAGCGACGACGAGGATGATCCTTACGAGCCAAAGTCGCCTAAGTACAACTAGGCAAGTTTGTTCGGCTATTTTACTTCTGCTCTGGAAGCATTTTAATATTACTGTTTACTTGACTAGTGTAGGGATTATGTGGCCAGGGTAATAAGAAGGGGCTCTCCCGGGTAGATAACATCACGAGAAATCAGGATGAGGTTTGCCGGCGGATGGGGCTGGTCCTGAAGAGATGGCATGGGTCTGTGGTACCTTAACGGTTTTCACTGTAGAAGGCTGATATGCCGTGCAATATACTGATTTCAGTTGATATAGCCGAATTAGCCGAGAACAAGACTCACAGATGACTATTCTATTTGCTTTCACACGCTTGGCGTCTATACTCCATTAAACGGAGCAACCGGGTCGGAGACAACGAATCGCTCGGGATGGTCGCACAATATATACAAACTTAGCAGGCCCTCTTGCAGGCGCTTTCAAGCCTTGGGCCCAGACCGTCTTTCTTTCTCACTCTCACTTAGTTGACCCGGACGTTGCGTATGCAGCAGCTAAATGACGATTATCCGTCCTGTAGATGTTCCGGACTGCCAAATCGGTATGCCTCGAGACACGTTTACCAGACAGAACCAAACACGACGTCGGTGCTTTGAATAGAGAAACAATGAAAGAGCAATGGACCAGAACTTTCTGTGATGAATAATTGGCAATTGAAGACTTCGCGGCCGGCGCAGGTCAATTAATTCCTTGAGGCGGCTGTTATCACCGTGACCGAAAAAAGGAAAAAAAATGATTAAGAGAGACCCAGTTCGCTCGCTTATAGTCGGTGAGATCATCCTGCTGCGATGACATCACGGGCGCAGGACGGCAGTAGAGATGTTCCGGCAGAAAAAAGGAATAAATCAGAAAATGCACTACAACCACATAGCAAAAACAAACCATTACTTTCTCATGCAAACATGTAGTACGGGCGAAAACGCCAATGCAACTCTGTGGTTTCGGGCCCCCGAGGCCTACACAAAAACGCAATGCCTCCACGCATTGGCTGCACACAAACAATCTTTTCTTTTGGCGGCCACGTTGTGAAGGATGTGGAAAGAGAAACAGGGCAAGAAGTCGAAAGGAAAGAAAACAAAAAGACCAACGACTGATTTATTTTCAATGGTGAATGCCGTTTATTCCCATATTGTCAATTGGAGTGGTCACAGTTTAGGAGAATAGCCAGCCGCTTGATCCATCACATTAACTGCTTCAAATTCCCAAATTTGAAAATGTAAAATTTAGACTCAGCATGCTTACCCTTTTCGCTGAAAATAAAAGAAAAGCATTTCACTCAACGGTGTCCTCCACGG
The DNA here is from genome assembly GCA_030579055.1 of Candidozyma chanthaburiensis. NCBI lineage: Eukaryota > Fungi > Ascomycota > Pichiomycetes > Serinales > Metschnikowiaceae > Candidozyma > Candidozyma chanthaburiensis. The sequence continues at coordinate 39,537 of JAKUAA010000017.1, read as the reverse complement.
GAAGTGTTCCTTCCATGCTCGTTCTCTTATCAAACTCTTTTCTTTTCACGCAGACGCAAACGCTTGGTCCCACCGATCTAGAGCCCTTGACCTCGCGGACGGAGGTAAACTTGTAGACACCTTCTCTGATCTAATCTGACCAATTGACAAATCCGGGGTTATTTCCGTCAATCCCCGTTCCTAATCAACATTTTTTGACCTTGGGGTGCGGCAAATCCCCGGCTCTCACTTTCATGATTCCCACCATAATCTCCCAGCGTTTTCGGAAACTCTGACGTGCCGTCCATGAACCTTCCATTTTTTCCTCCACCCAAATGACTCCTATGCCTTCCTTACAGGAACACCCGTCGTCATAACGTAGGCCCAAGCGTGCAGTCCTGCATAGAGAAAGAGCGCTTGAACGTTTCTTTTCCTAGGCTTGACGTGAGCACATCTGCCCCACCGCTGCCACCCAAAAACTATATATACCCGCCCGCCCCCTCAGTTTTCTGTTTTCACTTTATCGCAATTAACAATGGATTACTCCCTCGACAACGTTGTTCCAAACTTTAGAGCTGACGGTAAATTGGTTATCATCACCGGTGGTTCCGGTGGCATGGCTAACCACATCTCCAGAGCTTTCCTTGCCCAAGGCGCTGATGTGGCCCTTGTGGACATCAACGTTGAGAGAACCAAGGCCGCCGCTAAGGAGGTTTTGGCCTGGGGCCAGGAGACCTTGAAGGGCACCGACGCCCATATCGGCGAGGTCTCTGCTTGGTCTTGCAACATTGGCGACGCTGAGAACGTGGCCGTTACATTCGCTGAAATCAACGAGCACCACAAGAACATTGCGGATGTTCTCGTCAACACCGCCGGTTACTGCGAGAACTTCCCAGCTGAGGACTACCCAGCCAGCAACGCTGAGGGGATCATGCGTGTCAACGGCTTGGGCGCTTTCTACGTGGCCCAGGCCTTCGCCAAGCCCTTGATTGAGGCCAACAAGCGTGGTTCTCTTATCATGATCGGTTCCATGTCTGGCACCATCGTCAACGACCCTCAGCCACAGGCCATGTACAACATGGCCAAGGCTGGTGTGATCCACTTGGTCAGATCGTTGGCCTGTGAGTGGGCCAAGTACAACATCCGTGTCAACACGGTGTCCCCTGGCTACATTCTTACTCCATTGACCAAGAACGTCATTGCGGGCAACACCGAGATGAAGGACACATGGGAGAGCAAGATTCCTTTGCACAGAATGGCTGACCCAAAGGAGTTTGTCGGCTCCATACTTTACTTGGCTTCCGAGTCGGCTTCGTCCTACACGACAGGCCACAACTTGGTTGTGGACGGAGGCTACGAGTGCTGGTAAGCGCCACGCCCGATCCATTCGCTTTACCCCGTGTTCCAATGTGGGGCGCAGCGGCCCCGTTTCTTTAATGACTTTATTGATGTCTTGGTCTACGTCTTTTAATGCACAGTTATGTTATTTTGAGGCCTGAGTACGTTTCTCCAGCGCAAAACCCATACATTTTATAGAATATAAGCTGGTTATCGATTTTTACTGTATTAATTTTTTGGCAATTCGTGTTTCACCGTCTCCTAAATGTACGAAATGTGTGCTCATTCTGTCCCGCCTTACCGTTTTTCGTGCATGGGCGAGACGCATGCTTTGTTTAGACTTTGGGCGGGTTTCCCCAGTTTATGAAAGCCCCCCTGACACCCTCTCGGCACCATTCTTGGAAATCCTTAAATCACCAGTCGGAAAATTTTCTGACTTCCCTAGATCGCCAAATAAAATATTCCATGTTTTGATGACTTGTTGGGCCAAGAAGCCCCTCATGGTCACACAGTGACCAGTGCTGGTTCTGCCCCGCCAAGTCCGACTCCGCGGCTGCGAAGTTTCTATTTCTGTCAATTGACAACATCCTATAGGTTACCGGGAATGAGAGGGTCAGGCGGTGAGCCAAAGAAAAGTGACCTTTTTGGAATGCTGTAAGATTTATGGGATTTGTGGAGCATCATAGAGATTTTAGCGGCGGCACCAAAGTAGTGGGGATGGAGCGGAACGTGGCGGTGAAATCAAAGCTAACTTGAATTAGTAGGCTAATATTTCACATACGTTGTCTTCGAAAACTTGCCGGTTGCCCCACACGTGTGAAGCACAATACAACCGGAGTCAACGCTTCGAGACTGCCCGGTTATTAGCTTTGTGGCTTAACTGCCAACGAAAAATCCCCTGAAAGCTGAGTCACTTCGGACCTTGCCGATCTGAGTCAATTGAAAACGGACCGTCATCACCACTTGCTGGGTCTCGGACTCAGCCGGAGAGCTTGGCTCCCCTTTGCAGTCCTTGAATTGGAGTCGGGAGCTTTTCTAGACCTAAACAGGAAGCTTTGCAGCCTCCCACATTTTGGCCAACGCCTGTTTAAAACAACTCACATTGTAGTCGATGATCGTGAGCACCTCGTCCATGTCCTGCTGCTCCTCTGGAGCATCGTCGTTTCTTATGAGCGCTACCAATGCCAAACCACGAATCATTTGTTTGAGGTACAACACCAGGCCGTTCAGCAAATAGCTGATTGACTTGACGCCGTTGTCCTTGGCGGTTTTCCGCTCGTTGTCCACATACAAGTCGTCCAAATCAATGGTGATGTCGATGAACTCAGCACAAACCTCGTACGTCTGGATATCGACCGGCGAGGAGTCTGTGCCTACGTAGATTTTGGAATTCACGTCAAAGAGAAACACCTTGTCAATGGACGAGTGGACGACTAAATTGTCAAGCATGTTTTCGAGCGAGGGCAACTCGGGGATGAGTTTTTGCACGATACGGGAAAAGGCCTCGTAGATGGAGTGGTCGAAAATGGACGTGAGGTAAAAAGACACTTGCACACCTTCAAGCCCCAAGTCCAACAACTCGTCGCCTGTTCGCTGCATGATGTCTCTCTGGGCATCGATTCTGTAGTCTTCCAGCAACCCGTCGATTTTATGAATGAGCACCTCGATGTGGATTTTCGGGTTCACCTTGTATGCGTACTCTATGATCATCGAGAGATTCGTCAATGCGTTCAAGTACTCGTCTTGCGAGTCAATGACATACACCAACGCACCCACCAGCGAGAACAAACGCTCGGAGTCGTACGTGGGCTCGAAGTAGTTGAGTTGTCCCGGCAACTCCATCACAGAAAGGTCTATAAGTGACAGAAACTGTTCCAGTGTTGGTTTGGAGGTTGACTCTAAGTAGAGTGTGTCAAGCGGCTGCATATTGTGAAACACCACTTTGCAAATAGACAGCTTGCCTCCACGGCGAAGCCCCATGAGAAGGATGGTGGCGTTTGTCGCTTCTTGAGTGTCCATGATAAAGAGTGTTGGTGAAGACTATAGATAAGACAGTGCGCTCACACAGGAACAGTCCAGTGATGGAGGAGAACCATTGGATGGATGACCGAGTTGTTTTCCAGGGTTTTTGAAGAAGTGGGTGAAATGTGGCTTGTGTTTGGATCAGGAAGGAGGGGCTTTGAATGGTATAGGCGTTGGTGTGGTTTTGTTGAGGGCTGGTTTCTTGCCTCAGTAAGACAAACGATAGCGGATATAGGTACGTCTACAGATGAATGGTTGGGTGAAGAGTGGCAGAATGAAGATATCTTTTTGTTGATTGGGTCGAATTTTCTGTTCCTAATAGCAAAGACTCTCGGACTACACAAAGCAACACCCACTTGCAATAAAGCTTCCTTCAGACTTAACAGACTATTCTGCATTTCTAGCAAATCCACCAACCTACCTCAAAATCAAGTTGGTGTTAATCTCTTCGACAAGCAGGATAATGCTACTATCAAAATCCTTCTCTGTTGGCCTAGGTCTCAGACCGGACAGACTTTCTGCCAGTTCTCCAACCGAGCTGTGATCTTCATGATTGTCTTTCCACAACCAATACATACGTACCATTCCGTCCTGCGTTGCCACGGCGACTTTAGTCTGGTCTGGAGAGAGATCCGAGTTGAAAGCTCGAAGACCTTCACCAGGAACCCGAGCCAAAAGCTCAAATTCTGGGTAATTGTAAATACCGACTACTCCAGGAGGTGGATCGAAGGAATGGCCAAAAGAAACCGCTAATTCTCTTCGAGTCTTCAGCCAGGCAATATTGGTGATCTGCCCAGAAGTTGACAAGCTTTTGACTATTGCTCCCAGAGTAAAGTGCCATACCCTGATACTTCTATCGTTGGAGCCGGCCCCTGTAGCCAATAATGAAGGAGGCGACAGCCAGGGACAGAATTCCAAAGCTTTGACGGCAGCGAGATGAGGGAGGGTTGTTACTTTTTCGAGTCTCGTTTCTCTGATTCTCCAAGCAATCACCTTGTTCTCGTTTCCGCCAGCTGCCAAATATTGACCATCTGCGCTGACGGTGATCCCTAGAATTAGAATGATCAAATGTAGAAGCAAAGTTTACGTACCGGTTACCTGCTGGCGAAATTCATGGCATAGTGGAGTCACTTTCAATTCGTCCCTCACTCTGATTCTGTGAATGACACCCTCTCTGTCTCCCACATAGAAACAGCCTCGGTTCCATGCGGCACAAAGAATGCCAGCTGGTATAAAAAACTGTCCCTTGCAACAACCCAAAACATCCATTATTGTCACATTTCCGCTATCCGCTGCAACAAGTACAAAACCTCCTCCACACTTCAAACAGGTTATTGATGAAGAAAGGCTATTGGTCCAGAACCGTTCCACCCCCAATTCTCCATCCCACCAGTAAGCGTCCTCGTTGATACCAAGGGCAAGCTTTTGGGAAAGTGGACACCATGAAAGAAGACTTGTGTAGTAGTTATTCATGTCGCCTGTTGTAATGAGGTAGTGAATTTCGTGAAGTTCCAAAGGAGCTTTTTCTACAGGCTCTGCCTTATATTCTCGAGATTCAGTGAAGACAGGCGTATTTGAGCTTCTAGATTCGCCCTTTCTGCTGTAATCGAGGGCTTTTGTGTTGAGTTCTAGCAGCTGCTTGAGGAAATTCTGATGTGTTGAGAGTTTTGGAGTTTTGCTAAGAGATCGAGGAGCTGAAGATGCCCTAATTGGCAAAAGCAAATCAAAATCATCGTTGGATTGCAGCGGAGGTCTTGAAGTGGATTTAGGAACTTCTCGTGCCAGGGCCGGACGATGGAGCATTGGGAGGAAATGGCTGCAAAATGCAAAATCGCATAGAAGTAAGAGGTGTGGTGTCCGGTCAAAAGTGGAAACGAAAGTCACTTGGCTTTGAAAAGTAAGGAAGGTGCCACGTTAAGAAGAAGCCGCTATGACTTTAAGCTCTTTTCTGTAGTTTGAAGTTGGTTGTTGGTTCTTCAGTTTAACCATTGTGGTTTGGAGGCTCCTCGGTTCACTGTAGAAGTATCAGAAGACCTTCGTCTGACAACAGAACTACTCAACGTCAAACCACAAAGCGTTTGTCACAGCTAATAGCGCTCCATGAATTGGTTTATTGAATTCGCCCTTGATACGGATTTGAGGGCGATGAGATAATAGTGTCTTCAGTACTGTCCACGCTGATTCAGCACAGAATGCAAAAAGATATGGACAGTATAAAAGGCGCTGAAATACAGATAAATACCAAAGTTCAAAACTGCCGAAATGCTGGAAACTACGAATCAAAATGGCTGGATTGACCATCGCTGCGTCGCTTTTCTTCGGGTCGGCTAATTCCATTCCCCCGACGCAAGCCTATCATTACGATACCCAATTACCCATCAGCAACTTCCATCTCTTCCACTCACCCCAAACTTTACTCAATTCGTTCCCACCCTCCATATCAACCTCCCACCTACACCATTTCGCAGCCACTCCGCGCATTATCAACTAGTGCCAAAAGAACTCCATGGCTCTTTCTGCCCTAGCGCTACCTTTGTTTGGAGCACTTACCGCTATAATTGCTCAGGAAACACACCAAAGACTAAAATGGCCCTTCATTGACGAGTTCTTCCATCTTCGCCAGTGTGCTACCTACTGCACTCATGAGTTCTCTAAGTGGGACAATAAGATCACCACGCCGCCAGGATTGTACTTGCTCGGAACGGGATACAATCACATTCTTGGTGCTCTGGGTGTTTCGAACCCTTGTGGAGCAACGGCGCTTCGATCCTTGAACTTGGTGGGTGGAATAGTGGCCCTACCTTTGGTGCTCTCAATGGTGAAGACAGATAACTACTGGAAAGTGAACGTGTTGCTGTTGCCGTTACTATACACGTACTATTTCTTATTCTACACCGATGTGTGGTCGACTGTGTTGGTGGTGCTTCCACTTTTTACAATATTGAAGTATCGTTCTTTGAAGGGTGCAGTGTTGGCCAATTTGGCAGGTTTTGCTAGTCTCTGGTTCAGACAAACGAACATCGTGTGGGTGGCTTTCGTTGGCGTTGTGCTAATTGACCGGAGAAAGGCCAAGTCGGGCTCCTTTACCAGCCATGTGTCGAACTTCATCAGTCAATGTTTCAAAGATTGGCTACTCCTTGTGCCTTTTGCTGTAAACGCTGGTATTTTCATTGCTTTCGTTTTTTACAACGGAGGCATTACGTTCGGGGATAAGGAGAACCACCAGATGAGTCTCCACCTCGTCCAGGTCTTCTACTGTGCTGCCTTCATAACCGTTTTCACTACACCACTCTGGTTACTGCCCCAAACAATTAAAAAATACTTTCGTTTCGCCGTCGTCGGCCGGAAAGGTTTGAATCTTTTGGTAACGGCGGTGCTGTTCTTGGTGTTGCACCATATCATTAAACATTACACGATTGTCCATCCCTTCTTGCTCGCGGACAACCGCCATTACACCTTCTATATTTACCGGAAGGTCCTCAGCAAGCCGATGGCCAGTGTCGTCACGATACCAGCGTATCATTTCTCATCTTGGGTGATTGTGCATTCGCTTAGCCAACTGTATCAGAAGTCGATGTTGGCATTACACCCCATCAGCATTTTGGCATTGATTGCATGTACGGTCGCCGTGTTGGTGCCGTCCCCATTATTTGAGCCAAGGTACTATATCGTCCCTTTGATGCTCGTGAGGATCTTCACAGTGCCTCAAAATGAACGATTAACACGCACTGCGAGCCACACTATCGAGTTCGTGTGGTATCTTATGATAAATGCGTTGTTTTTCATCATCTTCTTCACTTACGAATTTTCGTGGCTCACAGAAAGAGGTTTGCAGCGCATCATCTGGTAATCACTCGTCAATATCCAGATCAACAATGGTGTTTTCGTGAGTAATGTTCTCATCTGTGATAGTCTGGTCTGGCAAAGGCGTATTTAGCTTATCAATGCCACTCAAGTTTTTATTGAGGAAATCATCGGTGGATTTGTCCTCAAAGAAAGGCACTTTGTAGGAGAACTCCCGATTGAGGTGCCTGAGAAGATCCTGGTTCTCCCGCTTTTTGAGCTCATCTTCCAGAAGAGACGAAATCCACGAGTTGACAGCCCGTCTACGCAACGCGTCCATGTAGGGGGTTTCCTTCTTGGTCTCCGGGTCGATGTACACGAATTCGGTGTCGGCACCACACACTATATCGTTGACTTCTCCGTCTTCCTTGAGTTCCCAGTTGCCCTGCTCCAAGTCGTTGGCAAATATGAGGAGGAAATCGCCAAAGTTGTCAGCAATTTTGAATTTTGTGTTGAAGTCACGACCAAAGAGGATCACCTGTCCCCATTTACTGGACTCACTGGAGCCATCGAGGGGATGAGAAAGGTCCACACCGATACAATTACCGACTTCGTCCGTGATTAGAGGGATCCACATTGCGTGAGCATAGATAGACTGGACAGCTCCAGGAGGCACCGACCTTTGGTCGTTGTTCAAGTTACTAGTTCTCGGCAGCACGTCTGGTCTAGAGCTGCTGTCGGAGGCCTCACTATGGCCGTCGGACAAATCCGAGCCCAAGTTGGACTCTTCAAGTTGAACATTTCTAGGTTCGGCCACGGGTTGCGCAGGAATCAGCTTGAGGATTTGTTGGTGAACGCTTTTCCACGATGCTGCCATGACTGCGATCTCATCAATGGACATGAGTTTTAGGCCGAAAACGAGGCCCCCGAAACCACCGTCGTTGAGACTCAGCTGGCCGTCAGTGAGGCGGAAAAAGTCCAAAACACACTGCGGCAAGTTGTAGCCGAGGTCTTTCTGGAACTCATTGAGATCCGATTCCGTGCAAGGAGTGGAAAGAGACGTGTTTAGCTCGGGCAGGTATTTATGGAGCCATTTCTTGATGTGACGCCAAGCCAAGGTGACCTCATGAACACCTTCGGTGACGTTTCCGGTGGGTCCGTTTAGGGAAACAGTGGAGCTGTTAGCGTGGTGAGACAAGAGGCTTGTTTGAGCCAGGGGTTTGTTGACTCTGTTGAAGGATTTGCGGGAGTCGTAATCCAGGTATTTGTCTGTGGCCGAAAGGGAGTACATAAACTCCTTGAAGCGGTCTGTGAATGTCATGTTAGGAAAAGAATTGGTAATGAGGACTCGGTAGTGATGTAATTGCAGAATGTATGGAGCGAGGAAAAGCGCGTCCAGGGTCCCGTTTCGGTAAACAAGCCAGAGTACAAAGAACGTCAAGTAAAGCGGTTAATCCGACCGGAAGATTATTAAGTCAATGTAATCGTAAGTGTTCTGGCGTTTTTCAAATGTCAGGATGGCTTACACGAGGCTTCTCGCTTAAGCTTTCGCTAAGGTGCGAGATCTACAGTATGGATGTGCCCCGGGCATGAAGTGTCGAGTCTATGGATAAGACAAAACACGAAAAACCGGGGTCAATGCTATGGCACGTTGGCGCAGAAAAGGCTGTCAAGAATTGCGTGGTTTTCAGTATTGGCCTCCACCGGAGCTAGGCCCCAGGCTTTCTAGCGAACAAACGCCAGAACAGAGAAATGAAAATCAGGGGAAACAGGCCCACCACTAAAAAGACGCATCAAAACGACAAGCCTCACCAGCAGCTGACTACAATTACAAGAATCGCAGCCATCGGACTTGCCGCCTTTTCTGGGCCTCAACGTGCGTTGGTAATCAAATATGTTTTTTGAAAGATGAGCACCGCTGCGACTTATATGGATAGGGTTACCCGGTCGCAGAGGGTGGAGGAAGCATTGGATGGTTTGAAAGCACTAGGTATTTGGGATGTTTATGGATTAGGGATTGGGGTTGTTTTGATGGACCTTTTTTTTTTTTTTCGCTTTCGAGAAAACCTCAAGGTGTCTTTTCTAACTTGGAGATTTTGGGAGTGAATTGCATGGAAGACTATTTAGAGTCAAGGGGTCGTTAGCTGGGCAAATTGTATCCAGTCAATGGGATGATTTTTTTCATAGTCGGGAGTCTTGAGAAAGTTTAAAGATCGAGCCATGTTTTAGCAAATGTCGGACATGGTAAGCAGATACTAGCGGCCCTTGCCATCGCTTCGTCATTGAGCAGCCGCCTTATCAGAATACTGTTTTGCTACGTATTTTGGTAGTCCAAATGTTTTCTGGGAGGTTGTACTTTGATATTGAAGGATGATTTTACAAGGCCTTTGACTGGTGCAACGCCTGTAGAGCTAACCGTTTCTATTTCAGGACGCAAGGCTTGCCCAGCTCCAAATATTTTCAATTATTTAAGGTGGTCAGACTTAACTTGACCTTCTCGTTTTCTTTTAAACGTCGATCTTCTCTCCATTGTCGGGAGTGAATCAACAACAACCTTCATACCGCCAAATGCTGAGCCAAGCCGGCATACCTAAAATACGCTTATTTGTTGTAACAATACGAGTCTAGCAGTCTTTTCCACCTTGTGATTGCCATGACGATCTTATTTGACATATCAGCCATTGTGATGTACTCTGATTTCCTGGCAAGCAAAAGCTCAGCCAAGAGGCTGTTTCGAAAGGAGATTCAGTACAAAGAACTCAATGATGGCTCTTGACTCGAATCAGGCTCATCCTGGTAGCAGCAGTACCACATACCACCTAGGATTCAAGTTTATGGAGTGTGCTACCGTAGAGAGAGCTACAACAATTGAAACATCGCTATTGCACGAGTACAATTCTAGACTTCGAGTTTACCATGAAAAGCCAATTACTTCTTCTTGTGAACAAAATGCTGGAGGACCCTGGTACATGCGAGAAGCTGTCAAAGTGCGTTTGCAGCCATCCAGGCACCAAGACAAGACACAAGTACCTTTTTTAGGTAGCCAATAGGGAGTCTTTAAAAAACTATGTGCATGCATCGAAGGAGAAGATTTACGTATCTCTGCACAGTCATGGATCGGACAAGGGTACCCAAGCCACATCGTCACCCACTGGCCACATCCCGCAATCCGGAAGCGGCAAATGAGGGAATAATCCAGGAACCAAAACCACCCGAATTCTTGCCCAATTTCACAACAAATAAATACACATCCTTCAAAGTGAAGACAAAAATCAGACAAAAATCAGAACACATCTATTGCCCACATTCTACAGTCCCTCTGCGACAATCAGTGTCGCACTTCCTAAATGAGACAAGTCCACAACAACTACAACAAAGAAGCGGCGCTCAGTGGACAAGGACACTCACGTGGGCCGAAAAAAGCCGTTTTTTTTTCCCAGGGGACTTTGACTCATTTAAATAGGCCATGCCGCCACATTCACGTGCTTGTGTCGAGATCGTGAGCTCCCCACTGTTCCTACACTTAAACCCGCACCGAAGACAAATATCACAGTTGCTTCCACCCACTTCTTTTCCTCAAAATGGCCTCTTTAGCTAGCCTTAGACGCATTTTTGTGTTCACTTCGATTTTCTACGCGGTGTACCTTTTCACTTACAAATGCCCCCAGGTGGTGGACCATCCAATTGAGCAGTCCGCTCGTTCCCTTTTCAGCCCTTTGGCCTCCACACATAAGCACTTGTGTGGTCACTTGAATCACGGACACCAGCTTGTTTCGCCTTACTTGGCTAAAGCCCACGGCTTCTTGGATGACAACGTGCACTCCACTGCTTTCTTCAAGGAAAACAAGATCGAGGAGAAGATCCAATGCGCCAAGGGTAAGTTCGACACTCATGTCTACCCTATTGTTGAGAAGGTATGGGAAGGTGTCGAGATTGCCGAGGCCCAATTGTTCGACTTTGGCTACAAGGTATACGGTAATTTGGAGCAGCACTTCCACAAGACGGTTGTGCCTAAAGCCGGGGAGTTGAAGGATTCCGTCGTGCCCCAGGCAGAGAAGTTCAAGGACGCTGTGGTGGACCAGGCCGAGGTTGCCAAAGACGCTGTGGTGGACCAGGCCGAAGCTGTCAAGGAAGAGATCCACTCCAGAATTGACTGATCCGGTGTAAATATTGCTATCCTATGTTTATTATTCTATGAAGGCCCATGTAGTTGCTTGTCACTTCGAGCGTCGCATCCACAATCACTGTGTTCATTCACGTACTTGGTCATCTTCCTCAAGCTCAACGGGCGTTTCGTCCACCTTCTCATCTGCAACTTCGTCGACTTGCTCGTCGACAATTTTTTCAGCCTCGGGAGCTCCTTCTACAGGCTCGCTGCCCTGGAGTGGAGGCTCTGCTGAAATTGCAGCTGCAAGTGAAGCATCGCTAGGGTCGCCTTGAACCGCGCCCTTAGCCTCCGCTTCTTTGACCTCCGCTTCTTCGGCCTCTGCTTCTTGGGCCTCTGCAAGCTTTCTGGCTGCCTCCTCCTCTTCAGCCTTAGCCTTAGCATTAGCCTTTTCGGCTTCTCCGAACTGCCTTGTCAATCCCTCTCTCAATTGGTACGCGACATTAGCCTTGGCTCTCACCAATTGCAAGTATTCATCGGTGTCTCGCAGAAGGAAGTTGATGTGAAAGTTGATGCTTATCAAATAATCAACCCAAGGCTCTAATCCGCGAGGCGTCACTCCGCTGCGGTGGTTATCTTTGTATTGATTAGCCTCGTCAAAAATCTTGTCTCGAAGCTGAAATATCAGCTCTTTGATTTTGTGATTCTCCTTCCATGCAGCCCAACCAAACTTGTCTTCGTAATCGGGCTCGGTATCAAGCACACTTATGATGTCAGTAAGGCGATTATTGAAGTCTTGCAAAAGTGTTTCGGCATACGACTCAATGACGTCGACCGTTTCTTGCGTAACAATAAAGTATTGTTTGACAATCTCAGCATGCTTTTCATTTAAGGCATCCTCAGCATTTTTCATAGTTTCCTCCAATGCATCTCTGCAAGCACTGATCTCGTCTCTCATCATCTGCCTGTCCACCTCTGGATTCTTAATGAGCTGCTTAGTCTCACGCATGCGTTCAGAATCCTTATTGATCTTGGCAATGAGAACATTCATGGTCTTGTACCGCTTGTAGTTATCTTGCTGGAACCTGGTGAAATTAGCAGAGATCTCGTCTTTCAATGGCTCGAGAGTCGCATTCAAGTGAGGCAACATATCTTCCTCGAGACTGTTGTATGCCATTTTCAACATCTTGTCCACTTTAGCTTTCCAATAAAGAATTTCTTGCTCGAGAACATCTTGGGGACGGTACTCGGTCTTTTGTAAATCCTCAACGTCAACGGTTGCAATCTCTTCTGGGGAGCCGGAGGCATCAGTTTCGTAGACAGTTGCAGTTAACCAAAGCGTTTTGGTCAGTGGTTCGGAGTCCTCTTCGCTTTCTTCAATAGACTCGACTAGTTCAGTGGTTTCGACAACTTCCGTCGTCTCGACGGTATGGGTAAGTTCAATTGTATCAGTGACAGTGTCGGTAACGGTATAATGGACGTCGACTTCGATAGTCGAGTTTTCAGAATTTGTGCTAGACTCCTCCTCTTGCAGAAGGACCTCGCTCATGATAGATCCAATGGTAGAAGCCACGCCCTCTTCGAGTTCTGGAATCGCTGTAGCATGTGGAATGGGCTTCCCGGTTTCGTCAACAGTGGGAGTAAGGTCATTCAAGATCGTATCGACGAGTCTCAATACCTCGTCGTGACTTGCTCTTAAAGACTTTCTTTGCTGGCCCACACCAGATTCAATCAAGTTTTTGAGCTCTCCCTTGACGAACTCGGTCTTACTCTTGAAAGCGGTGTTGAGTCTAGAGCTCTCGTTCACAAGGACATTGAGCAAAGCTTTGAATTGGGCGCTAAGCCACAGAAGCCTGGTGGCGTCGGCCACCTTCAATACCACCAGGTTTGTGAAGATTGCATTCCAGGTAGAGAAGACACTTGGAAGCACGTGCGTCTCGATAAAGCGACCAGCGTGTCTTTTTGAATGATCCAAAACCAAACCAGTGTGTCTAGAGACGTAACTCGCGGAATTGTCGATGTAACTTACCAATTGATGGTTATAGACATCGAAGTAGTGCTCTAAAACTGGTTGGGCACTTCCTTCATAATACAGCAAGATTTTGGCCCAAACATAGTTGATCTGATTCAGTACGGCATCAATGTAGGGACGTATATAAGCGGCGTTCCAGTCTTGCAGTTTGACCTTGTATTTATCCAAAGTGTAAGACACGGCGAATTTTTCATCGATCTGGATCAAGGAAGAGCGTGTTTTCTGCAAAGCTGGCGTAGCCAGCTTCACAATCCCAGTCTGCTCTTCAATCCAATCGAGGTGTGGCCGAAAGTAAGTGTTCCACGTAGGATATAAACAGAAGTTTGCAGCATCACAGACGTATCTGGTAGGGGCCAATGACGAAGAGTAGTCGGTCCTGCACCCAAAAGCTAGTAAATATATAGCGTAAGCAACGGCTAAATAGAGCGCTTGGCTTGGGCGCAACCAGCGTAGCATAGTTGTGTGTTGGTCTGTTGATGACTAGTGAGGCGAGGCTGGTATGTATGTGTTTGGTGATAGTCGTGGTATGTGCAGTCCAGAGTCAGGCCACAGACTTTGTCATATTTAGTGGAAAGGACTATTTTTATTGGTATTGATGGACGAAGTTTTCAAAACTGGTTTACCAAAGTTGCAAAAGGTGCATTCAAATTAAAGGGAGTCGACGCATAAGGAATGGTTCATGGTTGCAAACGCGAAGAGTCTGGGCTTGTTTCCATGAAATACGAAGATACAGAGAATGTCTCAAACACTTGATAAACCGTACTATATTCAAACCAGCTCTTAATTTATTAGATCACAACTTGGTGGGTTGAGAGATGCAATCTTTCGAGACATGTAACTAGTCGAGTCTACAGGACTTGCAAGCAGTGCAGAGCCACTTTGGATACCTGGTCACTGTGCTCCCAGGGATAAAACAAAAGCTCATTAAATTAAAAAAAAACAACAAAATAATGTTTCACATCACGACAACTATCAGCAAAATGCTGACAGTTTTTGGGGAGATGATCACACGTGACCGACTACCTACTGCTTTGATCCACATACTCCATCTCCTTCCAGATATGGCCCAGACAGTCAGTTTACTCACGCTCTGTGCAGCCAGTTTTCTTACTGGGTACATCGTAAAGGGCTGGTTTGCGCAGCCGCCCAGAATCAAAGCCAAGCTGCACAAACCGCCTTCTTCAGATTCCGATGCCTCAACAGAGTCATACTCAGAATCCGAGTCTGAAGACGACTTGGAAATTGACTCAAGGCCTCTAAACGAAATTCCTGGAGAAGTGAGGATGTCTCTTATCGTCAGACTGGACTTGAAAATGGGCAAGGGCAAGGCTGCTGCCCAGTGCTCTCATGCTACTTTGGCCTTATATAAAAGGATGGCGGATTCTCAGAGAGCTTCTTACAACCCCACGCTTCTCGAAAGATGGGAACGTGGCAATGGCCAGGCAAAGATCACTCTTCAAGTACCTAATCAGGAGGAAATGGATGTGATGTTTGCCCAGGCGATTTCTCTCGGTGTGAATGCCTACATTGTTCATGACGCTGGTAGAACCCAGATCGCTGCAGGTAGCGCCACTGTTCTCGGGCTCGGCCCGGCTCCTAAACTCGTCATGGACCAGATCACTCTGGAGTTGAAGTTGTATTAACATATATATAGAAATGCATCCGTCGAAAGTGAATTTTGGTAGGACAGCCACACTGGTCCAGCAGCGCATGGCGTAGTTTTTCTAACCAACCGTCTAGGTCTAGTGAAGCTTTCTGCGGATTCCCTCTCTCACGGAGAGTGGGTTCACGGCAGAGGAAGCTCGTCTTTTGCGTTGGCGGCGGATATGGCCCGGTATCGAATCGTCCACATCTAGAAGTACGTCATCGTCGTCATCGTCATCTGAGTCGATCCCTCCAATCACGGAGTCCACCTCGTCGTAGAAATCGTCCACGTCGTCAAGCCCTATCAGCGACTGGCGACGACGAACCACGTCACGAGAGACCAGGGCTCTGTGACCATTTCGAAGACGCTCAAGAGCGTCTATACGGGCCCAGATCTCACCCTCGGTTCTCTGGGGAAGCAAGATCAGTAGTTCTGCAAACGAGAGCTCTTTGCGGCGGCGGTTGATCAATAACTCATCCTCTTCCATGGACCATGGGATCTTGAAAATCGGCTGGTTGGCTTTCTTGCCCTTAGCGTCCTTCTTGTCATCCCCGTCTTTGCTCTCTGATTTCTCTAGCTTCCGCAACGTCTTGGGCGCTGAGTTCCTCCTTTCCGTGTGGACTACCAGCATGGACAGTCTTCGAAGAGGTTGCGAAGTTCCAACAATTGATCCGTTTCGGATACTCGACAATGTCGAGGCCAAGTGAGGGAGGCCCGATGGGCCCAGAACCGAAGCTCCTGTAGATGGCCCACTTATGCTGTTACCTCCAAATAAAATAGGCAAATGAGCCAAAGCACTGTTTGTCAGCTGGTGGTGCGGGATGTTCATAGACTTCGAAGGGAGACTCAGCACGGAGTGACGCAGGGACAGCACGGACGTTCTATCGTCCCTGACGATTTGAATGATAGAATTGTTATGCATGTGAGGCGGGTGCTGGTCGACGTTGGAATTTCGAGGAGTGATCCCCAGAGGGTTCGGTACCGGGTGAGGCTGGTTATGAGGCAAATTCAGCGTTGGGTCGATGGAAACGTCTGTGAAGTAGCCCCCCAGAGAGCCCGAGGCGGCCGCCAGCTGGGGGTCTAAAGGCACGTCCAGTTTAGGCAGATTGTCGAATGTCTGCGGGTGTGACGTCGTGTTGATGGGCCCCGACGGCGATCCGCTGTTTTGATTGGACAACGCGTTGAGGCCTGCCAACGCTGTAGAAACAGTGTCATAGCCTGTGAACGTGGTGTTGGCGTGGGGCAGGTATACCGAGGATATTTTCGGCGTCAGGGAGTCAGATTGGCTGCGTTTGGGCGGTTTCTTGGATGCCAGCGACACAGAGCCGGCAGGACTCGAATTCCCGCTATCGGAGCCAGAGCCAGCGGCTATAGCTGCCGCAGCTAGGCCACCCAAAGCTTGCGACGACTTGGGAGGATTCTTGAGATTCCCCAGTTTCAACCGACGCCAGCGAAACTGGCACGCATTGGGCGTTCTGTTGTTGAAGTGAGATGCAATTTCCTTCCATCCGAGCTTTTGGGTATCCTTCAAGTGCATCAAAAGAAGGTCGTCCTGGGCGTCCCAGGAGGTCGGGGTTCTGCTGAAGTTTTTGGCCAGATTCGGCGATGCACTGGCGGCTGGCGGAGGGCTGTCGGACGTAGCCATGGTGGAATATGGAAGGTGCAAGCGGTGTGTGTGGGAGTGACGGGTTTTGGGTCTTTCCTACGGGAGTACTTGTCGACCTGTCTCGGTGATGATCATCGACGACAAACGCACGTGACCTCTGGGTGGGCAGTCCATGCCACACAGACCCGGGACTTTTACGAAAATATGCCCGAGGAGCGGGCCCTGAATTACTCGGCCGATGACAAGATGGAAATATCTCTGACTCCACGGGCTCCGTAGTGTGGAAGGATAGGTTTGTTCCTGCAGATGCTTGAGGAGCCACACGGCCCCGACGGACCCTGGCGGTCGTACGAAAACAAGGTTGGGGACTGGAGATGAAAGAGGTAGGTAAATTGCGAGTATCTGTGAGATTGGATGTTGGTTGTTGTTTTGGAAGAATAATTTTCTTTTCGGTCTATCAGTGCAGCTCAACACCTCTATGATAACTTCCACTGCGAACACTCGGTGGCTTCCATACTTTTGTGCTTGTTGTTGTCAGTTTTTGCAGGCGAAATAAGTTTCAAATCCTGAAGCTACGTTGATCTTAAATGTGAAATATCTTGAGGATCTTGAGCAAATTTGAGGATCTTCAGGCCTCCATGGAAATGGCTGCGAAATAAATAGAGATGTCGACTGTGGAAGCTCTCTGACTGTGGTATAATTCTCGAAATCTGAATCCTTCTCTAAAAGAACCGACTAGGCCCATTCAGCCGTAACACATGGCCATAAATTGGTAATTTCTTTTGAACAGGCCAAAACCAACCTGTCAGAATAGGCTGCTCTGAAAGTCTTTTCTTGTTAATATAACCATGTGTCTTGCTTGGCTATTGGTTCTTTTTTTATCGCTTAGTTAGCTCTGAAGTCAGTTGTTTTCGGAATTCTGCCAGTTTACCTGAATGGGTGCTTTGCTTCCATGTTGAGACCGATAAGATACGTTGTAAACGTATGGAATCAACGAAACCTTACTAAGCCTCGAGGATGAGGATATTGGTTCGTGAAACAAAAAGGACCGTCTAGTGTAGGCTGGTTGGCGTGACATATGGCTGTCCTCTGACTGAACATCTTGGATCTGAAGACGTACAGCCAAACTCTATCGTATCATCGAAATATGGCAAGGACATAGTGAAGCTTCCATGTTTTTGAGTGCTTCACATACAAAAGATGATGAACAGACACTTGATAAGTGTCTATTCGCTACAACAGACCACACATCCAGAGACCTCTAATCACTTTTGACCTTTCATTCTGTCTACTTTTATGAAGCTGTCTCACCGACACTATACTTACTCGCTTCCAACCTTCTGAAGCCAGATCTTCTCGGCCTCCACAATTGTGTTGTTATTGGCACGCATCTTGTTCATCGTTTCCTCATACTCGTCAGTCTCGTCACTGTCGAAAACAATGCCTCCGCCGGCTTGCAAATATGCAACACCATCTTTGTAAACCATTGTTCTCAATGCAATACAAGTGTCCATGGTCTTTCCATCGTAGCCCCAGTGACCTACAGCGCCAGCATAAACACCTCTCTTCTCCTTTTCCAACTCACCGATGAGCTCCATGGCCTTAACCTTGGGCGCTCCACTGACGGTGCCAGCGGGAAAGATAGATCTGAAGGCGTCAAAACGAGTGAGGCCCTTTCTCAAGGTGCCGCTGACCTCGGAAACCAAATGCATAACGTGTGAGAAACGCTGGATCGTCAAGAGACGGTCCACAGAGTTGCTCTCAGGCGTACAAACACGGTTGACGTCGTTTCTGGCCAAATCAACCAACATGATGTGCTCGGCTCTGTCTTTCAAACTAGATCTCAAGATTTGAGCATTTCGTTCATCCTCCTCGTTAGTTTTACCTCTCTGAATGGTACCGGCAATTGGGTGTGTCACGATTTTATCCTTGTCGTCGGACTTCACCAACAACTCAGGCGAGGCACCGATGATTTGAAAGTCCTTCAAGTCAATGTAGAACAAGTAAGGCGAAGGGTTGACCGTTCTCAAGTGACGGTAGATGTTGAAGGGATGCAAAGACGTGGGTCTGGCAACACGCTGAGAAGGCACCGCCTGAATGACGTCACCCAACTTGATGTGCTTCTTCAACTGGGAGACGTGCTGTTCATAGCCTGTCTTACCAATGTTCGAGGTGAAGGTCTGATCGGGCTTGATAGGAGGCTGGTGGGGGTTGAGCCCTTCCAAGGACTTGTGAGCCTGCAAGCGGGCCTGGACGTCCAAGATCTCCTTCTCGGCTTTTTCGTAAGCAGCCTTCAAATCTGTGTCTTTCTCGACTTTCACATTGTTAATGATCTGAAAACGCTGGTACACATGGTCGAAAGCCACTATTAGGTCGCAAAGCATCAAAACAGCCTCAGGAACTTGCAAAGCATCCACCAAATCTCTTCTGGTTTTAGGCTCAAAGTATTTGATACAGTCGTAGGAAATGTATCCCACAGCACCGCCTTTCAAAGGAGGCAAACCTGGCAACTGCGCCTGCTTGTACTGGTTCAACTCCTTCTCCAAGATTACAAGTGGGTCGACGTTGTTATATTCAGCGGCGTAGGTTTCAGCATCGTCGCCGGTTCTAATGATCTTTCTCGGTTTGATGCCGATAAACGAGTATCTGTCGACAGAGTCACCATTGACGGACGATTCAAACAAGAACGACGAAGGTCTGTCGGGATTATTCAACTCAGCTAATTTGAGGTATGCCAGGTGCACGGTCAAGTCGTCGTTGGCGACATACTTGTAGATGGGGTACAAGTTGGGGGCATCTTTTTGCTGCTGGTTTGTTTCCACCAAGGACGTGAAATCCTTCAATGACGGCTGGAGCGTGCTCTGTTTGTTAGTTTGGCTTTGGTGGAATCGACGTTTTGTTACGTACGAACATCGGTGGTAGTGAAGATTCTTGAGATCTGAGTCACCTCATCTGTATAAGTTCGCACCCCCAGTCCAGGCCCAGGGCAGAGGCAGTATTTGGAGAACTGGGGCACGTAGAGGCTTCGGTATTTGTAAAAAAAAATTGGTTTTGTCAATTTGCTTTGAAAGTGATTTGGACAACGAAGTAATTGTTTATATTAGTCTGTCGAGTGGGCTAGTCAAGGTTGTGTGGAATGGGACCCACTGTCTGCGTAAGCATGGAAGCCTGGGTAATCAGTTCATGAATTTCAATTTTCAATACTTCCTAAAAGAACACATTAGATTGGTTAATTGCTGGAATCCCAAACTTTACTAGTTCCGAATGAATAGAATGACAGCCCTCACCTAAACGTAGCTTTCCCTGAGTTCCACTCATCCACCAAAATAACAGTCAGAATAATCATTCGTTCCGGAGCTTCGGTTTGGCATATTCTTCAAAAAGTCTTTTTAAGTCATCATAACATCATGGCTATCTTCGTGTCTCGTTACTATGTACTATTAATAATCTCCTTTGCTTCTCATCACACAAGTGTCCTCCACAGCATTCAAATACATCACCTTGTCGGCTGTGACGCTAGACCCAATGGTGTAATCACTGTAGGCGTGTACCAATAGATCTACCTCTAACGCAAGCTCGTTGCACCAACACCGAGCTAGTTTAGTATTATGGTCCAAATCGTGCCCCATTCTGGTCACGACACAGGAGAATGAAGGCACCTCGTCGTCATCATTTTGTGCATTGAGCTGCTGCTCAAGGAACTTGAGCTTCCAATATCGATTATACCTTTCTACAAGGTAGTCACCGCCAAGTTTGGCATCTTGCATCTTCACGATTTGGTCGCTCATGAATCGTTCAGACAAGGGACCATGAACAGGGTATCCCAAGGCTTTGAAATGCGAGGTTTGAGTAACCAGGTGTAAGTAGTTTCTGCTGGAGAAGTTTTGCTGGCTTATAAATGAGAGAATTTGGAGTTGGTTCAAATATGCCTCCAAACTGCTCAATGCGTTTGATATTTTAACTCTTCCTCTAGGAAGGCCTTTCGTCAACAGGTATGTTGACCCATTCGTTGAAAAATATGGCTTGCCCAAGTAGTTGTTTCCAATAAACAATGCCGGTAATGATATAAAACCATCTCTATCTTTGGCCATGATGGCCTGGTAGTAGGAATTGCAATAGTAATTTGGCAAAAGTTTGTTGTCGTGAGAGACGAACACTTCATCTTTTTCCAGGCCCTCATAGCTAGGAGTACCCTCTTCGGGAAAAAGAAGATCGTCGCCTCTGGCAATTACCGGAATTGCCTCTCGGTAGCAGAAAGACCCCACGAGCGAGTCTAAGAATGTCAAAATTTCTGCAGTGAAAAACCGAGCTTTCTTCGCCTTCATGAAATTTGCTATGGTCGGAATACTCAAGTCTGTTTGGATAAACTCTTCCTCACCCTTCTTCTTGTAGCTCAATGACCTGGACAATGAGCGTTGAAAGACAGCAGGCAGGGGCTCCGAAGCACAACGTAAGCTTCTGGTACTGAAATGAGTTTTCATGACATTATGAATGAATCCTAGGTCCAGGATATCACGCTCGTCAAGGTGCACTTTCGACTCCTTTTCCTCCAATGGCATCCTCCTATTGAAGAGTCTGAAAGAGTCCAATATACGCGTTTCAAGACGACCGGATAATGCATCATCAAGTAGGTCCCATGATAGCTCCTTCACTTGCAGTGGCAGAATTCTGTCAAAGGTAATGGATACACCGTTATCAAGATCTTTTAAAGGAGACAGAGCGAACGTGTTGTATTCGAACGTTATTGTCATGCATGTTTTGGATTTGAAGGATTGTTGGTTGTCCTTTAGATCTCCTACGCTGAAGTACTCAGAGGAATTTCTCTGCTCGGACCTCAAAAGAAGCTCTTCTCTGACATTTTTGGCGATGATCTCAATCAGTTCCTCATCGATTAAACCCTTCAAGTTTCTTATGGAAAAGTTGTGTTTAGAAGTTTCCTCGAACAATGAGCTGGCTGGGGCAATTCTGGCAGCCAAATCGGGGACATGGATATTGATAAGGTACCGCCGAGCGTTAATCTTCTCGAGTGACACGCCCATATTGGAAAACTTCGTATCGGACGGCAACATGAAGATGACATGGTCCAGGTAATAATTCCTCCTACTACGCAAGTGACGGAATTTGTCATCGAGTTCCCTTGATGGTAGCATTCTGGCGGAGGTGAGCTGGGTTTGGGAAGGTTTGAGTTCCTTCGGCGAAGCAACCACTAACTGGTCAAGAGCAGGCTTACCCATTGTGTTTGATGAAAGTAAGACATCAGTCAACGGATTTTTGGGGTTGTTGAAAAGACCGATTTTCTTGAGACATTCCTCAATATCTGTGATATTGATGTTGCTGGCTCCTATAGCCTCAATTTGACCTAGAGCATTCACGATGCTAGTGTGTGGGTACATCAATGCAAATGTCATAGCTTTGAAAGCGTTCAAGAACGGTTTACCCTGCCAAATGTTGAGCTCAACCGTAAGATCATCAAAGCTCTTCGGCGATTGTTTGAGTGCTTGAAGGTAAGAGTTGAAGTCCTCGAGCTTGGAGTTGTCGTAGCTGAGAAAGTCCAGAATCGCATCATGATTGTTCAACAGATTGGCAAAATAAGCGACATCTGGGGCTATATCGTTTGAACAATGCAATGACGCCAAATTGGTGGTCTTTCTGGGTAAACACAGCGAGACTATCCATCGGGTGGCATCACGACACATCTCAAGATGTAAAGCCATAAGAAATGCAGATTGATGAAAGTAGCTCTGAAACTGAGTATCTATGAAGCTCGTTACGGCCTGGAGACTAGTAGCATTTGCATTATTCTGTGATGCAACTGAAGCATATACCTTTTTGAGTTCATCCTGAACCTCTGGCTGCAACTCTCTTGTAGTATTAATGAACAGCCTTAGTATATCCACCAACTGCAACCGTGGTTCATAATCCTCAGCAAAGCGATGGTACAAGATATCCAAGGAGACGATCCACGTCGCATCAAACACCTGATATGCAACAAAATTAATATCCTGAGGATACACTCTAGAAAGCTCATTCTCCAGAGTGAGCACTATGAGCTTATTATGATTTTCGTTGAACTTTGACTGCAGCTCCTGAACCACCACAGCAAGGCAGCTGGAGTCTTTCTCAACATCATGGTACTCAATGATTGACCCCGGACATGGTGCTAGTGTTCTGTTGTTTGTGGTGATTTCCTCCCAGGTCTGTGTAGGTTCAAATGTGTTTTCAAGTATGAGGTTTTTGTTGTCTTTATGAGGCATGCTTATGAACAGAGTGTTTGGATCGAGGAACTGCTTTCTTTGGCTCATGTATTTTTGTAGTTTTAGTTGGACTTCATCTCGGTATAAGGCATCAGGCATCGTCTTGTCTGCATTGGGGATGAAGAATTTTTGGAGTTTAGACGATGATGAAAATCGTAGTAGCTGGCCGATTCCGCCGTTTCTTGTTCTACCTGGATGTCGTAGAATGGGTCTTAATATCATGCTGTGGCTTCATGGGGGTCTATAGGTGCTGAGATGAGGTGAAAAGTGAGCTCTGTATCAGTGCGCAGTAGTAGTAGTAGTAAGACCAAGATTCCTACAGTGAAGAAGTGAGTCTTGCAACAGCTTAAAGCTGGTATTGTGAATTAGGCGCTACCTATAAAAAGGGTTTCTCTGCTCATCAACAATTAACCATCGTTTTAATCAGACATCTACGTAAGAACACCCATTACAACCAGGAAAGGTCGATAGACTCTCGCAAAATCAAAGCTTGGCTTATCTAGACGGTACCTTTCCAATCATTAGGCCCATCTCTGAACAATTACCGCGTTTTTCAACTTGGCCTCTTCGACAGTCACCCCCAGAGCCTCCTCGATAGGCTTCACGGGGAACGCATGCGATAGAATGAATGCCCTCAGCTGGTCGCTGTTGTACTCGTGATTCCTCACAAACTGGTACACTGTCGCAATAGAGTCTGTCGAGTTGAACTTGTGGGCCACCTTCTTTCCACTGGCAAACCTGATCTGCACCAACGAATCACCTGTGCCCTGGTCTTCGGGCTTGGCTGGCTGTGTCTTGGCTTCGGCCTTTGGCTCAGCAACGGGAGTGGATGCTCCAGAGCTCTCTCCTGGTACAGGCGAGCCCAAACGCTGGCCCAGGCCGTGGAAACCACCCAACTTGCGCTTTGGCAGCACGTAGTCCTCGTCAATTTTCTTGAGAACCGAGACATCCACGTCTTGGCCATATTCGACGCCTAAAAACGACACAGGCACACGTCCACGTTTCAATTCCTGCAAAATGAGCTGGTTTTCGGGGTCGTCGTATCTCATGAGTGGACCATCTGCCACGGTGAAACCCTGTCTCCAGAAAATGATTTCCCTGTTGACCTTGGCTGGTCTATTCCTGGTGTTTGCGGAAGCGTCGGCTACCACCTCCAGTGGCTGTTCTGAGTCCCCAAGCTTGAATCCAGCGCCAGTGAACTTGGATGGTTCTTGAGGTTCCATCTGTGCTGAGGGTCTGTCGTCTGGCTCATCCATCTGCTCTTGTGCCCTTTGAAAAATCCTTTCGATAAGCGAAGGCTGGTTGCCCTCGTTCTTGTCCTTGTCCTTATCTGGGTTCTCTACTTGCAATGCTGACTTTTCGCCACCAGTAAAGAAGTTGGTGTCTGTGTTTTCTGGATCATTAGAGTCCTCGTTGAGATCTCTCAAAGTACGGAATTTGGACTTATCCGAACGAGCTTTCAGTCCCTGAGCCCTTCTTTCGGGTTCTCCAGAAGCTGATTCAGATTCGAAAGATCCGCCTTCGTTGGACGCGTAGAAATCCTCAATTGCCTGGGTGAGATCACCATTGTTCTTATCCAAAAACTGCTCTGCTACAGATTTCGGCGCACTGGTCACCGCCACAAAGCTTTGTATGAGTTGGTCGTTTTCTGACATGGTTGGTGATGTAGTTCTAGCAACTCCCCATAGTGAGGTGAGGTGCTCAGATGCACACTCCAGGAAGGAAAGTGTGGAGCGGTGGAATATGCCCAATCGGGATTAAGTGGGTGAATTCTGAGTTTTTTTGGGAGGAGAGAAGATTAGAAATAAAATTTGGACTTCAAGCTTTGTGGGGAGGTAAAGTGAACTCAGCTTTTGGAGCCGTTCAACGATACTTTAAAGCATGGATCTGTGCTGCTTATGCACGAACTGCGAAAATAGATACTTTTTCACAATTGCCGCTTTTAACTGCTACAATTTACGAAATTATATCACTCGTTCATTTGTTTGGAAGAATAAAACGAAGCTTTCCTCAGAGCAATACCTACATCTCTTGAGGGAATTTCAGGCGAATTTTTTCAAACTTCTGGCGAGATGAAGAACGTAACAGAACTGATGCTTAGTGTCGCTCTAAATCGCCGCCGATCACTATGGATTAATCCATCTACCACAACCCCACAACTTGCCTACAGCACGCTTTTTATAAAATATAATATTATATCACCGATGTTGAAATCCCTCTTTTAAAACCCCATAAACGTAAAACAAACAAATATAAAAATAAAGTATCGTACAACTCATAGTCTTGGAATAAAACTAGACTGTAAGCCAAACCCAATGTTGAACAGGAGTGGCGTGGAAGGATATGGCATCCAAACAAGTATGAATTGAATCAATGCTATCCCGCAATTTGACAAAACGGGGCTTTAAGTGCTAAAAGGGCAGCGCTGGGCCGTCCTCTTAGTGCTTGGCTCTGAAGTCCTTGGCAGCGTCAACCATGTTGGTCAACGAAGCCTTGGTCTCCTCCCAACCTCTGGTCTTCAAACCACAGTCGGGGTTGACCCAGAACTTGTCAGCTGGGTACACCTTCAAGATCTCCTCGATTCTCGAGACAAACTCCTCCTTGGATGGAATTCTTGGGGAGTGAATGTCGAACAAACCCAAACCAATGTGGTTAGGGTATTCGGAGAACTCTCTGATGTAGTTGGCGTCGTCCTTCTTGGAGAACTCAATGGACACAACGTCGGCGTCCAAGGCCTTGATGTGGTTGGGGTCCAAGTCGGAGTAACAGAAGTGGGAGTGGATCTGAGTGGAGTTCTCGACACCAGAGGTGGCGACTCTGAAAGACTGGGCAGCCCAGTTCAAGTAGTCGGATCTCTCCTGGCCGGCTCTCAATGGCAAACCCTCTCTGATAGCTGGCTCATCAACCTGGATGACAGTAATACCAGCAGCCTCCAAGTCCTGGACCTCATCTCTGAGGGCCAAACCCAACTGCAAGGACTGAACCTTCTGAGAAACATCGTCTCTTGGGAAAGACCATCTGAGACAGGTGACTGGACCAGTCAACATACCCTTGACTGGAGCCTTGGTCAAAGACTGAGCGTAGACAGACTCCTTGACAGACATGGCCTTAGGTCTGGAAACGTCACCGACAATGATAGGTGGTCTGACGTATCTGGAACCGTAAGACTGAACCCAACCGTTGGTGGTGAAGGCGTAACCGTCCAACTGCTCACCGAAGTACTGGACCATGTCGTTTCTCTCTGGCTCACCGTGAACCAAAACATCCAAGCCAATCTCCTCCTGGAATCTGATGACAGTCTCGATCTCCTTGTTGATGAACTGCTCGTACTCTTCCTTGGTGATGGTGCCCTTGTTGAACTTGTTTCTGTTCACTCTGATGTCCTTGGTCTGTGGGAAGGAACCAATGGTGGTGGTGGGGAACAAAGGCAAGTTGTACTTTTCTTTCTGGGCAGCCAATCTCTCGGCGAATGGCACCTTTCTGGTGGAGAGAGACTCGTTGATGGAGGCCATTCTCTCCTGGACCTTAGGGTTGGTGGTGATAGGAGACTCCTTTCTGGCCTTGATGGACTTGGCGTTGGCAGCGTACAAGTCGGCAACATCCTGACCAGAAACGTCCTTGGCAATGGTCACCACAGCGTCCAACTTCTGGACAGCGAACTGGAACCAGTCGGCAATGACAGGGTCCAACTTGGTCTCGTTAGCCAAGTCGACTGGGGTGTGCAACAAAGAAGAAGAGGTGGCAACCAACACTCTCTCCTTGCCGAGAGTGGAGATAGCCTTGTTGACAATTTGAGAGGCCTTGGAGTAGTCGGTCTTCCAGATGTTTCTACCGTCGACAACACCAACAGACAAAGTCTGCTTGTCGTTGAGGATAGCAGCAACCTCGTCAAACTGAGCTGGAGCTCTGACAAAGTCAAAGTGGAAACCAGCAACTGGCAAGCCCTTGATGGCAGCCAAGTTTGGTCTCACGTCACCGAAGTAGGTGGTCAAGGTGATCTCTGGGACATCCTCACCAACCAACAGCTCGAAAGTACCCTTGTAGAGCTTCTGGACAGACTCAGGCAAGTCCAAAACGAGAATTGGCTCGTCAATCTGGACAGTCTTGGCACCGGCCTTGTACAACTCCTGCAACAAGGACTTGTAAACTGGCAAGAACTTCTCCAAGAGGGAGATAGGGTCCAAGTCCAAGGAGTCCTTGTCAGCCTTACCCAAGAACAAGTAAGAGATAGGACCCAAGACAACTGGTCTGGTTTCAATGCCCTGCTCCTTGGCCTCCAAGTACTCGTTGACGGGCTTCAAGCCAGCCTCAGAGTTCAACTTGAACTCGGTGGAGTGAGAGAAGGTGGGTCTGACGTAATGGTAGTTGGAGTCAAACCACTTGACCATCTCCAAAGCGGTCACGTCAACAGCAGCCTCGGTCTCGGTGGCCTTTCTTTGCAAACCTCTGCCCATAGCGAACAAGACATCGATAGGAGCCAAGTTGAACTTGGTGTATCTGTCTGGAATCACGTTGAACAAAAGAGAAAGATCCAAAACCTGGTCGTAGAAAGAGAAGTCGTTGGAAGGAATGATGTCCACACCAGCGTCCTTCTGCAACTTCCAGTTGTGGGCTCTCAATTCCTTACCCTTCGACAACAACTCCTCCACAGTGACCTTTTTGCCCCAGTAGGCCTCGGTAACTTTCTTCAACTCTCTGTTGGCACCGATACGTGGGAAACCTAAAACGGAAGATTGAACCATTTTTTTGAATAAGTATGAAACTTGTGGGAAAAAATCTCACTGGCGAACTGTGGGTCTTTTATATTACAGCGTGGGGTGAAAAATTCAGCCCGCAAATGACTGTGATAGATAGCGCCAGTGCATGGTGCGCACTGTATACAATCTGGTTGAGGCCCTTGAACGACGATGGGCGTGCGTCTTTGTATGCAGGTCACTTTATTCGATACTTCTATCCCTCCATCAATCTGGCCCAAAGCTCAGGAATGGGCTGGATAATGACATCTGTGTCTTAGCTTTGCTCAATTGCCCTCTCCAGCTTCTTTTGATGTCTCCAAAGCGGCCTGATACAGCGGAATTGAGGGTTGACAAAACACGTGTGAGATTACACGTGACCTTCCGGTGTCGCAGAAGCCGCTTTCGTGCAATGGCACGTGCCCACGCGTGGACCAATTGATCTGACTCTGACGAAGACCACGTCAACCTACTCGTACAGTAAGCCTCGTACAGTCGTACAAGCGTATTATTTATAAGAACAGATTTAGAATAGCTAATAGAATCACGTGAGAATGTCGATCCTCCAACTGCCCACACGACGACATTTTTCCCGAAACCGAAAACTGGCTGCAAACGGTTCTCGCAGTCTCCTTGACTGATTGGACCCATTGCGAGCTTACTCCTTGTCCAATTTTTTGTCGCCTCCAGCCTTTCTCTTCTCCACCAATTCTTGAATAGTTTCATCGCTGTGCATTAAACCGTAACGACGGAACTGCTTGATGCTTGCATTCAACTCCTCAGCACCCTTGCCAGTGATGTGGTTCTCGAAGTTCTCACCAAGCTTGATAAACAAGTCGTAACTCAACACGTACTTGTCTTCAGTGATATCGGAAATCTTGTGGTCCTTGGAAACAGGCGTGTTGTAGCCTTCGCCCTCGCCGAGCCAGACACCCAATTTCTTCAACTTGGTGAAGAGACCTGCCTGGTGAGCAGGAACCATACCTCCGTGCTCCTTGATCTTGTACTCTCTGTAGGCCTCGAGGTACTCGTCGTAGGTGGCACGTCTAGAGCCTGTCCAGCCAAGGTCAAGCAACAACTCCTTGGTGACCTCGTGGTCTGGAGAGAATCTGAACTTTCTGGGGTTGAAAAGTCCGATGTGCACAACAAAGAAAATAATTGCCACCTTGATGACGTGGAAAGCAAAGAACACGCATTGACCGCCAACAGAAACAGGGTCCTGGATGTCCTTGATCATGAGGTCGGCAATGTGACCATAGCCCAAACGGGTTGCAACAGAAGCCACCAAATTGGAAGCCTGGTTGGTCAAGCAGATGCCTGGAGTGGGCGAGATAAAGTCTGGCAAGTCGGTGTAAAGCCACACAAGCAAAAATGTAACAAACAGGTAGAACCTGAAAGAAAGAAACTCCCACACTGGGATGATCAACTGACTAGGCCAGCAGTGCTTGGCAATAAGATCGTCCAAATCGACTCTTTTGCGGAACTTGTCCATCGACGTCTCGTACGAGAAAAGCAAGTTTCCGTCCTCAGTCAAGTAGCCTGGGGCCGTGGAAACAACAAAACCCTGTGGTTTCGTCGAGTAGAAGATGTTGGGTCTTAGCGAAATGGGCAAAACTTCAAAAATACGGAACAAATCTCTGAAGCGGGACTTCGTGGACACCTGGAAACAGTAATCTTTTTCCAAGTCATCGTTGAATCTGAGATAGACCTCCAAGGCCGATTGCTCTTTGGAAGACATGATGATGCTTAGGTGTTGAAAAGGTGATGGATTCTTTAAAAGTGCGGGCGGGGCACTCGATGCAGTGTGGGGCACCACCCGATGTCTCTCACTAAGTGTGAGACAGCACTATGTTAATTCCTGGCTTCTTGCTCTTTTTGGTTTCTTTGGTGTTATATCGGTTTCGGGCTGACAGCACTGATTTTGAAAATATCGCTGCTCTGTTGCCTCTACCAGTATGGACTCAGTCTCCCCAAGATATCTTGGCGGAGGCAAGAGCCATAATTTCCCGAGACGTAGCATTTTATGACCAAATAGCGGAGGTCAAAGAGCCCGCTGTGGACAATGTGCTTATTCCGACGTTGGAGTACGAAAATGCCGCCCACTTTCCAGAAACGAAACTCACTTTTTACCAGTACGTGTTTCCAGATAAGGCGGTGAGGGACGCCTCAACTGAGGCAGAGACCCTATTGGACCAAAACGCCATCGAGCTTAGTTTACGTGTCGATGTTTTTGAAGTATACAACGAATTGTACGAGAAAATCAAGGGCACAAACGCCACAGACCCAGAGTCGATGAAGCTCTTGGAGAAGACAGTGCGGTTCTTCAAGAGGAACGGTTTGGGCTTGCCTGAGGAGGAGAGGGAGAAGGTGAAGCTGCTCAAAATCCGTTTGGCGGATTTGCAGACTCAATTTGCTAAGAACACAAATGAGGAAAATGGGTGCTTGACGCTCTCTTTGGAGGAGCTCGAGGGTGTTCCTGATTCGGTGATTGATCAATTTGAGAAAACGATAGAGGATGGTGTCGAAAAGCTTCAAGTCACGTTCAAGTACCCCGACATCTTGCCAGTGTTGAAGTATGCCAAGAAACAAGATATCAGGAAGTTGGCGTACTTCGAGAACCTGAACAAGGTGCCTGAGAATGTCCCAATCCTCAAAGAAATTATTGAAATTCGGTTCAGCCTTGCGAAGCTTTTAGGCTACAACACGTATGCTGACTTTGTTCTCGAAGAGAGATTAGCAAAGAACCCAGCTAATGTGTTGGCTTTCTTGGGAGACCTCAAAGACAAATTGACGCCTGTGGGGCGCCAGGAGTTGCAAACATTGAAGGAATTCAAGAAAGCGTACCTCCTTGAGCATGGCCTTCTGCCCCAAGATGAATACTTTGCGTGGGACCACGCATTCTTCAATAACTTGTTTTTGGAGCAGGAGCTTGAAGTGGACCACCAGGGGATTTCAGAGTATTTTCCCTTGGAAAGAACCATCTCGAAAATGATGAGCTTCTACGAGACTTTGTTTGATGTCAAGTTTGTCGGCGTCGAGAACTCCGATCCTCTGTCTGTGTGGCACCACGATGTTTGAAAGTATGCATTGTTCTCCAATATCAAACAAGGTGAGCCCAGAAACGAATTCCGAGGCTGGATTTTCTTTGATCTCCATCCAAGAGAGGGAAAGTATACTCATGCGGCTAAGTTCGAAATAACTCCTGGTTACGAGAAGCCCGATGGTACAAGACAAACACCATTCTGTGTATTGGTGTGTAACTTTACCAAGCCCAAGAAGGACAAACCATCTTTGTTAAAGCACAACGAAGTTACCACATTCTTTCACGAGTTAGGTCATGGACTCCATAGTTTGTTGTCAAAAACAAAGCATGGGAGGTTTCATGGCACTAGGGTACCTCGGGATTTTGTGGAATGTCCATCGCAATTAATGGAGTTCTGGACTTGGTCTCCCAATGAGCTTCGGGAATTACTGTCTCATTATGTGACCGGGCAGCCTCTTTCTGAGCAGCTTCTTAACAACTTGATTAGATCAAAACATGTCATTAGCGGGTTGGCAAATTTGCGCCAGCTCCATTTAGGTCTTTTCGACATGCATCTTCACACGATAGCAGATGAGCTGGCTCTTGCTGCTATTGACCTTGATGCGTTATGGAATGGCTTACGTGAAAACCTCACCTTGATCAGCAATGGGGGATTGACAAGTAGAGGTTATGGCACGTTCGGCCATATTGCTGGTGGGTACGAAAGCGGATACTACGGGTATTTGTACTCGCAGGTTTTTGCTACAGACATTTACTACACCCATTTCAAGGAAGATCCAATGAATGTTGAGAGGGGTTTACGGTATCGTGATGCCGTTTTGAAGAATGGCGGGTCGAAAGAGGTGTTGGACAATTTGAGGGAGTTGCTAGGTAGAGAGCCGAACTCCGACGCCTTTACAGCAGAGTTGTTAGGGACTTCTTGAAGTCCACGAAAAATGATTTATGTGGAATCTCAATATGACATTTTGGCGCTTTTTAAATGTATGATCGCAGAGAAACCATGATTTTAAATTCGGTCTCTATTTGGCCGCTGGAACATCATTCAATACATAAAGCATAATCTCCTCTGACCAAAGGTCTCCAATCTTGAAATTATTTCGGAAATTTGGACTCAAACTGTACTTCATTTACTTTGCGGTTTATAGGCATATGTATCAACGCGCTTCAAAATGAATTGCACTACTGAAAAAATACAAAAGTATAAATATGGAAAAAGGTTTCAAATTTACAAGACGGAAAAAATGAACGGAGACTACCTCAAAAGAGCAATTGCAAGGGGAAGATTATTCAGATTTTCTGCGTCTGCAATGTCAGTGCTGTGTGAAGATTATATGTTAGGTTGCAAGCCCAAAATGAATCGTCACTATAGTATGTACTCCCTGAAGGACCTTAACATAAGGCAAGGCTCCGTCCTTTTGTAGCCATGAAATAAGGAGGCGTTAAAGGAGGAGTATTGAGCGTTAAAGGAGGAGTATTGAAAGGCAAGTATTGATGATATCTGACGTTCAAGTATATATGAGGTTCAGGCCGCCGAAGCGACCATTAACTGACAATCTACGATCTAAATAAATTAAATGAATTGTAATGAGAAGAGATTATTCATCATTTGGTTTGGTATAACTTGATTCACAAGGTCAACACAAGAGAGTTTCGACTTGGTCACTAGGCCACCAAGGCAGTCTCAGATCCGTGCACGCTTCTGACAACCAACACACTCTCATATAACCCCAATAGATCATTGTCATCGGAGCATTTAACAAATGCAAAATAGGTCAGTGGGTTCCTTTAACACGGTGGCCACCTCGACATGTGGATGCCATGGGTATGTTATATTACGTCTTCAATGTTCAGAAGCCTTCTCTGATGATTTTACGACCTTCAAAAAGCTGCTTACTAACGAAATAAAACGAGGTGCCCAGAGCGACCCAAAGGCACATTGGAGAGATCTTAGGAATTCTGGCCGAGCGTACCATCTTTCCTCTCAGGAAGAGAGACCAACTACAGAACGATGGTCCCAGGGCCACGCAGAATTCCCGAGTATTCTCTTAGTGTATCCATACGGTCTCGCTTTTTTAGACCATCGTTACCGAAACCGCCATGTAATTCCGTACTCGACACATGCCCCATGTGAATAGAAGAGGCTCTGGTCTTAAATGTCCTACCACGCACAGGGCACCAAACCCATCTAGAAACCCAGACTTGGAATTTCCGCAATCTAGACATCCAGCCTTTCTGTAGAGAAGCGCAAAATGCCTTTAAACGGACACATGAAACCCCCAAGGTCCCCTAAGAAATGGCCGTTTATGGGCCCATACCCACCCACTTGGTCCGACTGCGCATCAACTAAAACCAGGCCCCACGAACCGGTCTCCATACACACCAGAAACAATGAACCCCGATTCTCCAGCCCACCAAAAACTCTTATGCTCAACTCCAAGCTCCGAAAATATCAATCCTAAATCCGTGGCCTCATTGAACATATCCCTCAACTTTTCCAACCCCCGGAACACCACCCCGGTCCACTTCCACTGAGCAACCATATAACCCAGCGTGCACCACCGGCGCCTCGAACCCAGCGCCTACCCCCACCAACGCCTACTCCCACCAAAGCCTACTCCCTACCAACGCCTACCAAGCCTTCAGCAGATTACGAGCCGCCCCAGCGCCGTACACGCCCCACTCTCCCGAATCACGTCAAATTGGCACCCTTTTCACGTCACATCGTTGCTATCGCTGTTTTGGGCAAAGAGGAAACAAACAATTACTTCGCGTTAGTTAACCGGGGCACAGCGGGTCGAGGCGCTGTTGCTTAACCGCGATGGAGAACGGAAAAACCGAGAGGAGAACGGGGCCAGCAGCAAGAGAAGAACTGGGCGGGAAACAAGACTGGTTAAAGTGATGCTTCTGCTTTTTGGTGCTTGGTAGCTGGTGCTTCTTGCTGGATCTTGGCTGGTAGACCGCACCCCTCGGTAAAGCAGCCCACTCAGCCCCGACAATCTAACGCTTTTTCTGCATACTTGAAAGGTAACGGTGGACAAGAAAATCCGCCCGCCGCCAAGGCTGTCAAATTGTGGAATTACACAAATACGACAATGACGAGAGCGAACCGCGTCCTCCCTCCTTCTTCAACCTCTCCTTCTGCTCCTGCCTCCCGCCTCTCCCGAATACGCTGCTCTGCTGATTCTATTCTTGCCGCGACTGCGCCTGTTTGGATCCTGCCGAATCAAGCCGCCGCTGCTTGCGCTGGTGCCCAGAACCTCTTGACACTGACTTCGCAGAGCCAAGCCTGTCAGATTGGCGGACTTTGGGCTTCGGTATATTCGGTGTTGCTCTTGCTTCAAAAAATGACCCACGGGGCCGCTGGGCCGTTGGTGCACGGTTTCGTAGATACCTGTCAAGTTGGGGGCACGCTGCTAAGCCAGGTTGCGAAACGCCCAGATAGGACAGAGACAATGATCCCCGATGAGACATTCCCAAAGACACTTTCCACCGTAGCGTACTTTCCAAAAATACCACGAAACCCCAGACACTCTTTCTCTGCGGTGCTGCCGCTGTCCCTTCTCTCATATGCCACAATTATGCCTGTTTTGGCACACGCCGCCGCGGGATTTTTCACCTCACGCTCCGGCTGTGTGTTTTCCTGAGGTACATATGCTTGATCCTCGCCCTTTCTCGGTAGATTTTTTTTTCCTTCTCCGCCCACTATGCTCTTTCACTCGTTAGTCACCACCGCCGTGGCCTTTGCTGCCTCGGCCCTGGCCTCCTTGCCTGCCATCGAGATTGTCGGAAACAAATTCTACTACTCCAATAACGGCTCCCAATTCTTGATGAAGGGTGTCGCCTACCAGCAAAACCCCACCAACACCTCCTCCTCCTCCGCCAAGTACGTCGATCCATTGGCCGACGTTGACACCTGTAAGAGAGACATTCCTTACTTGCAGCAGTTGGACACCAACATCATCAGAGTGTACGCTTTGGATGCCACCAAGGACCACACCGATTGTATGAAGATGTTGGACGATGCTGGTATCTATGTCATTGCCGACTTGTCTGAGCCCGACACCTCTATCGACAGATCCGACCCAGCCTGGGACACCAAATTGTTGGCCAGATACACTTCTGTTGTCGACAAGTTCGCCAACTACACCAACATCTTGGGTTTCTTCGCCGGTAACGAGGTCACCAACGAGGCCTCCAACACCAATGCTTCTGCTTACGTCAAGGCCGCTGTTCGTGACACCAAGGCTTACATCAAAGAGAAGAACTACAGAACCATTCCTGTGGGTTACTCTGCCAACGACGACAAGGACATTAGAGTCGAGCTTGCTGACTACTTTGCTTGTGGAAGTGAGGAGGACAGAGCTGACTTCTTCGGTATCAACATGTACGAGTGGTGTGGCTCTTCCACTTTCGAGGATTCCGGTTACCAGAATGCCACTGAGTCCTACAAGAACTTGGGTATACCTATTTTCTTCTCTGAGTACGGTTGCAATAAGGTCACTCCTAGAAAGTTCCAAGAGGTCGGCACCATCTTCTCCGACAAAATGACTGATGTCTGGTCTGGTGGTATCGTATACATGTACTTCCAGGAAGAGAACGACTACGGTCTTGTGTCTGTATCCGGCGACTCCGTCTCCACCTTGGCCGATTTCAACAACTTGAAGTCTGCCATCGAGTCGGTTTCTCCTTCTTTGGCTTCCATCAACACCGACGCGTCCACCTCTTCTGCATCCGTTACTTCCTGTCCCACTGTGGGTGACGTCTGGCAGGCTGCTACTGCCTTGCCTCCAACCCCAGACAACGCCATTTGTGAATGTGCCGAGAATGCTCTGGGTTGCGTTGTCAAGGACGATGTGAGCAGCGAGGACTACGGCGACATGTTCAACTACCTTTGCTCCAATATCGACTGTTCCGGTATCAGCGGTAACTCTACTGCTGGTGACTACG
The DNA here is from genome assembly GCA_030579055.1 of Candidozyma chanthaburiensis. Classification (NCBI taxonomy): domain Eukaryota; kingdom Fungi; phylum Ascomycota; class Pichiomycetes; order Serinales; family Metschnikowiaceae; genus Candidozyma; species Candidozyma chanthaburiensis. Next base: position 4,050 of record JAKUAA010000017.1, on the reverse strand, counting down.
GTGCTTACTCCGGTTGTGACTCCAAGCAGAAGTTGAACTTCCTTCTTGGCTTGTACTACAAAGAAAACGGCTCCAAAGCTTCCAACTGTGACTTCAGTGGTTCTGCTACTACCCAAAGCGCCTCCACCGCCTCTTCTTGTTCTGGCTACATTTCCAGCGCTGGTGTCTCCGGTCTTGGCACCGTGACAGGTAACATTGTTAATGCTGCTTCTGCTGCTCAGACTGCTTCTGGTTCCGACTCAAGCTCTGGCTCCGGCTCTGGCTCCGGGTCCGGTTCTGGCTCTGGCTCTAGCTCTGGATCTTCGTCCAGATCTTCTTCCGGCTCCAGCTCTTCCGGATCTTCTGGATCCTCCAGCTCTGCCTCCGGTGCTGGTGCCAGTGTGTATGGCTCTTCCAACACAATCATTGCCACGATTGCCACCATCTTCTTCTCGGCCGTCGGCTTGATTATGGCTTAAATCTCTGGGATTGTGCAACCTGTGTTTATATAGTTCGAACGCGTTCAACTACCTTTATATTCACTACTCACTTGCGGGTATTAGTTCTCTTCACACACCATCTTGCGAATCTCCCAGAAGTAGTCTCCACTAAAGTTCCGCTGCTTGTTCAACCGGTACTGCTCCCGAGGTGCAAACCAATTCTGCGTCTTTCTTCTAATCTTGGCCTCTTCTTTCTCAAACCTGTTGATATTCTTGGCCAGAAGTGAGTACTCGTCTCCGAGACCCTGACGGCAGACCGCCGAGCTGCGGTCACTGGAGGCTGCCAGAATTGTTCGCTGCGTGAATGTGCTGACCCCCCTGCCTTGTGCATTGAAATGAGAACTGGCTCGGCCATATTCTGGGATGTCGTTGGGTTCCAAATCAGGCAAATCATCAAAGATCTCGTTTTCCTTGTCGTCGTCATCCAAGTTCACCCAGCGTAAGTTCTCCGCATCGTACCGCATGTTACCTTGTATCTTCTCAGTCTTGGGCTGGAAATCCTGCTTCCGTATAAGACCGGGTTTCTTTGCTTGGTGATCTTCTTGGTCCTCGAAACGCATAAGATCATGGTCGTTACCCTCCCATAGCTTATTATCAGGATTATAAGTCATCCTATTGTTCGAGCTGACGGCAGGGACATGGCTGTCATTATTGAGAAATTTGACCAATCCCACCCCTCTTCTCTTATTAGGGGTTTCTCTCGAGAGGTGCTTATTTTTCTGGGGGCTTGTATTGAGCTTCTTTTGCTTCTCGGTGATTTCCATGTACTTTTCTAGAAGCTCCTTCTTACGAAGCTCCATGTCATGATTGATTTGATCGTCGTTATTTGGCCCGGGACGCTTTGTTTGATTATGAAAGGAGGGCATCCTGTTGAGCTTTTTGATAATCTCATTGCTATTGTTGAAGACTGGATGGTCTTTTTGGGTGAATGCTGCTAGGTCCATTGTGGACCTATATTTTGTTGGTTTGGAAGACTCCAAGGATTTGGGAAAGTTGGGCATGGACATTTCTCTCGCAAGGCTTTTCCTCTTAGGGCCCGAGCGATGAAATTTCGAGATTTCTAGGTCTAAAGGTTGATCTGTAACAAATCCTTCCTCAAAAGCCTCGTGATCGTCTCGAGTATACTCGTAGTTGACAGTGTTCTCGTTCTCCAAAGGATCTTGATTGAACGGGCTCGTTGACATGGCATGATTAAGATCCTTTAATTTTAGCGTGTTGACCGCCGACTCACTGTGTTTCATTTGCTTGTAGCGTTCGTACATTTCAGCTTCTTCCTTCTCCGCTTGTCGCTGAAGCTGTTCCTTCCTGTTTGACAAGACCTGCCCTGCTTTGCTGAGATTCCCCATGTTGGATCTGCCATCACCGCTGTATATGCCGCTTTCCTCCTTACCAAAAATGTCATCGATTTCTTCTTCAAAGTCGTTATCGTCCAATTCAGATGTCATTGCTGTATCGGTTCCTTCACTATAATCGCTGAGAGACCTCCTTCGTAATGGCGATGGATTTGACACAGTGCCAGGAGAGAGTCTTGGTTTTGAAGTGGTCAAATTTGGAGTGTGTCGGAACACATCATTAGGACTGAAGAGATCATTCTCGTTGAATTCCTGATCAAACGACAAGTGGTCCTCCTCTGATTCCACGAATTGCATCATGAAGCTAGGTGAAAGAGACGGCTTATGATTTAGCAATTTCGTAGCTTGCTTTTGTGGGGACAATCGTAGGGTTCCAAAGTCTTCTTCCAAACCAAAGAGGTCGTCGTTTTGAGAGGGTCTTAAAGTGGGGATTCCGTCCACCTCAAAATCCAATTCCTCATCACTTTGCTCTCGAAGACTAGCCAATCTAGCCAGTTTTTGGCGGGATATCCGCTCACGACTCATCTATCAGACTTTTGTAATGTAAAAATGATCACTAAAGTAGTACGTTCACCTCAGTTTGAACGTAAACATGTCATGCCTCTGTACACCATGCATGGAAAAGATGCAAATAAACGCGGCTCAAGTCTGTGCGAAGCTGGACATATTCTTCTTTCTGACAGTTGTGAGAGCATTGATATTTTTTTTTATTTTTTTCATTGAGTCGTTTTTGCTCTGCTGACTCGGCTGAAAGACCGTCACATTATCAGTTGTAATTGAACTTTGTGCTCCCAAACAAAGGGATTAGAAACTCGATCAGAGCGAATGAAGCGACGGTCTGGCCGACAATTAGTATGTAAACCAAGACGTATATGACAATTGAGATCCTTCTTTCTTTGCTGGCATCCGAATAAATAAAGTACTTTTATTTGAATGGAAGACTCGAATTAAATAAGTAATCTCGAGTAGAGTCGGTCTGATAAAGAGAAAGTGCAATCGAGTCATGCGAGAGTAGACCAAGTTACTCGAGAAGAAGTCGAAACTACACGTAGTGGGTTCTAATGAAAACTTCTCTAAAAGGCCGTGCAACAAGCCAGCTCAATTTTTAACACTTCACCACCAACAGGGGGTATTCAACTCATCGGTGAGTCATGGACAGTAAATCACGTTTAAGCAATACCCGGAGTTGCACGTAACAAAAAGCATACTCATCCGGCAGCATTACCTTCATGAAAATAGAACGTGGCTTGTATTAAGAGTATGAAAGTGATTGTGCCTCAGATCTGTGTCATTCTAAGGGAATCCATGGATACCTGGAGCAGCGGGCGTCGTTGTTCCTGAAGACAAAATTGAGAGAGTTTATGACAGTTAGGAAGCGGACTTTGAGCACTATCGGAACAATCAAATTTTCATGATTCGGTTCACAGTTCCTGGATTTGAAACTACGTTTTGGGCAGTTGCAAATCTGTGGGGAAAAAGTGCTTGGGGCACCATTCAATCGCGTCAACGGGAACATCTAGATGAAGTCGTGAAAATCTAGTCTGAGAGGCAAATTCGACGAAATGTTTGCCCTGAGCGCTGAAAATCTTCTTGGTCCCAGTGAATCTTTACCTATATTTTTTTCCAAAAACATGTTCAAGAAGAGAATCCCTCATTTGTTAACCGAACAACCAATGCATGAAATGCGTGTAGTCTAGAACACAGTGAAACAAGGCGGACTAGTGAGTGTCTAAGAGAAAAGCGGCAAAAATCAAATGAAACTTTTCTGGAATCTTGACTACTGTTGCGAATATGACATAATGAGGCCAGAGATTCATAAAAACATTAAGTAATGGGTACGACTGGATACAAAGCCAGTACACGCTGGTATGTAAATTCATTTCTATTATTGAAGTCTCTTAAGTAGAGTAAAAAATCCGTATCGCTATAGAAAGTAACTTCTTGTAGTTCGGTTTCACGAGACCCTCGGGTCATTATTAAATCTGCGGGTACTCATTCATGCTTTTTTGTATAAAATTTAAAAAGGACGGATGCTGAAGGGTTGCAAAGGAGGTTTGAAGAATGGGAATTAAAAAAATAATGCCTTCAGCCAGATTCGAACTGACGATCTCCTCATTACTAGTGAGGTGCCTTACCAACTTGGCCATAAAGGCGTGATATAGTGTTATGGTTCGTTTAGGGATCTCTTTTAGCGGTTGGTCTTAAGCCCAAGTTATACT